>VZTE01004350.1:1820648-1880499 GCA_013397775.1 Eulacestoma nigropectus | reverse complement strand
CCCAGCAACGGGGCGGAGGGGCCCTCGCGCAGCCCCAGCGGGCCCGGCCTCCGCGCACGGGAGGGCGGCCTGAAACACGGACACCGCCGCGCCGACAAACTCCCGCNTCAGGCGGTGCGCGGGGCAGCCGCGCGCCGGCGGCAGGGCAGGCCCCGAGGGCGGGAGGCGGCGGCACCATGTCGGTGAGCGAGATGTTCGCGGCGCTGCAGGGAGCGCTCGGCCAGGACCAGGACATCCGAGAGGTGCCGGGGCGGGCGGGACGGGCACGGGAGGGGACGGGGCTGTGCCTCGGCTGACGGCGCGCTGTGCCCGCAGGAGATCCGGAAGGTGGTGCAGGCGCTGGAGCAGACGGCGCGGGAGATCCTGACGCTGCTGCAGGGCGTGCACCAGGGGCCCGGCTTCCAGCACAGTGAGTCCCGCGCCGCCGCCCCCGGGCAGCGGGGAACGGCCGGGGGGCGGGAGTGCCCCTCGGAGCACGCAGGTCCCCTGTACCGGGGCCCCTTTGCCGGGTTCCGGTCTCTCCCGGGGCGCCCAGCGTGGGCTTCCCGGAGGCTGCTGGGAAGAGCAGGGCGCAGCTGGGAGGTTCCAAGCCAGACGAGTAGTAAAGCTGCCGTTCAGCCTTAGGGAACACCGTTCTGTCCCTTTCTCCCCTCCCTAGCGTGGTGCTTTTCTGTCTCGGTGCAGAGCAGTGTGTTCCTTTCCAGGTGTTCACGTCCTGGGCTGCTGAATTGGCTCTTAGGTCTCCCTGTGAGTGTCTCCCAGTCGCACATAGACTGTTTTATCGTCACTTGTTGGGCCTTTGTGTCAGTGTCCCCGTCCCATCTCTTCACCCCACGCCCCAAAAAGCTGTGCTCCTGAGCACTCGGGGTATTCAGGATGGACTGGGATAGGGGGGAACACACATTAATCTGGTTTGCAGAAAACAGATTCTGTGTGTGCCTATAAAATCTGCTTAATGCAGCAAAAGGGAAAAGGAATTTGCAAAGGCTGAAAAAGGAGGGGCTGCCTTTGACGTGTGTTTGAGTGACAGCAGGAATTGTTCTGCAGCTTTGGAGGTTTCGGTTGTCACCAGCCTGGTTCCAGGCTTCTGAGATGTTGGACAGAATGTTTCTGGGCCAGCCCGTTTCCTCCAGGCCAGGACAGCAGCTCTGCAGGCCCAGGTGTCAAATGTGCTCTTTCTGCTCCTTCATTTCTGAGCCTACTTGTGAAACTACTGGAATAAACCTAAATATGTCACTTTAGAGCTGGGTTTTTTCCAGTCAGTTAATATGTTGTGAGAAGAACCAACCATTCTGAGTTTGCTGGAAACTCTTGGAAGGAATGTGTGCAGGCCACCCTGAAGGGGAATAGAACATGCCTCCCCAGGTGCTGTTTTACTCATGTGCAGAGCTGACTGGTTGTTTTCAGCCTGGTGAGGTTCCCCAGCACGCTGGGGCTGGAGCTGCAGGCCTGGGGTTCCTCTGGCCTCGGAGAGGATCTGTGTTTAGCAATGAGCAACACCTGAGGTTTGAGCTGTGCAGGCAAGTGCAAGTTCCATCTGCTTGGGAGACCTGGTAGTGCAGGAAATGAGAGCTGCTGAGTGGTTATTTACACAGGCAGACACTCAGTTTTCTAACCTGGGAAAATCCATTGTGTGGGTAACAACTTCAGAGTAGTTTTCAAGCATTTAATAGTAGAGACACATGTTCAACTTGGTGTATTTTCACTTGATTATTAATTCCTGGAGAGAGCTGGTCCTGGAACTTGAGGAGTCTGAGAAGATTTGGAATAGTTAAAGAAAAAAAAAAAAAAGAACAAAACCAGATAAAAATGCAAAACAAACCAACCAACCAAGAAAAAAAAACCCAAACAAAAACCTCAAAGCCTCATCTTATAATTCTTGCAAAAATATTGAGTTCCTGTGTAATAGGTCAGGAGTTAACTCATGATAACAGACCTGTGAATTTGTCAACTTATTTTTACAAGCATAGTAAAGAAAGTTAAGAAATGTTTAGATTAATAAAGGTTCAAAGCAGAATAATATAGTGCAAATTAACAGAAGCATTGTTGGGGGAGAAATAGCACCTGTCAGTTGTCACATATTCAGACTACACTTTTATTTGATAACGGTTTTAGTTCTGCAGTGTAGTACCTTAAATGTCTGTTTGGCTTTCTACAGCATCTCATTGTTTGATTCAGTACAACATTTTTAGTGAGAAACTAGAATGATTCTTCCTTAGTAGATTAAAAGGGGACAAACAATGACTCTTGTAACTATGAAAGAGGAATTTTCTCATTGCAACGGAGTTCTGGCTGTACTTTGTAACATGAGGATTTATTTGGCCTTATACTTATTTATTCCAAGGTGTAAGGAAAACTATTAACACTATTAATAAACTATACTGAACTAGAAAAATATTAACTGAGAATAAACTACATAAGCTAATAGTAAAGAAGTAAAAATGCTGTTGATTACTGAAAGGTCACAGGTGACAGAGTAACAGCTGTAGCTGTGTTGTCCTGAATTGCAGCTGAAGCTGGTGCAGCTCCAGCAGAAGCTGTTCTGCCAGTTGTTCCCCACCCATTGTGCCACTGTAAGTTGGAGATGATTTACTTCTTCCTGCAGCCTCCTGGTTGATCCTTTGTTTGAGGGAGTGATGAAAACTCAAGGAGACAACAGAGAGCCAGAGGGAACAGGAAAAGGGTTTGCTCGGGGCTGAGCAATCTGTCCTGCCAGAGAGAAGGGTAAGGGGTGGGGTGAGCTCTGTTAGCAGAACCACGGGATAGCTGGGAGTTTAATGGAGGACAGCTTCTCATACCAGCCAGTGGCTTTTAAAATGTTGTCTTGCACAAGCTTCCTTGGCTCCTTGTCTCAAATGGAGTTGGAGAACTGCTCAGAAGGCTGGGCAGGGCAGTGTGTGCTGCATCCTGCTGTTGTCTGATACCAGTCAGGGTGACAGGCAGGGCCTCCGGAGCCTGAGAGCCGACTTGGTGTCTGCTCTCGCAACAGCAGAACATCAGAGGTGATACCTGAGGATGTGCAAGGATAGTTTGAGTTTGGGGGTTGTGTGTGTGTCACTGGGCATTGTCTGAGCCTTTACAGTAAGGATTGTTTATTTTTGCCACAGGTTCCTTTGGCAGAAGCCAAATGCCAATGTGTTCCTTACTCTGTCCCCCCAGCCATGTGATGGTTCACACGACTGAGGCAACCGTGTAGCTCTCAGTGAGCTTCACACAGCTCTGTCATCCTGGCTGCCACATAGAGCACTCTTACGTTTTGCTTCCTGAAGCTTTTATTTTTTACATGTCATTCTCCCTCTCTTTTTTTTTTTTTTTAACAGAAATTATGTGTTATTAACTGAAAGAAGTTCAGTTTATAATCAGACTTAAGTGACTCCTAGTAGGAGGACTCCTAGTAGGTCTTGTTTGGTAAAAACCACCACAGCTTTCAGATTTAGGTTCTGTGAATAATCCTGGCTTCTGTACATGAAGATGCAGGAGGGCCTGTCAGGTTGATCTTTGGCCTCTTTTGGCTCATGACCAGGATTTGTGAGCGGGCTGCACGGAAGCTGTGGTTTGAGCGCTTTGGTCGGTCGCTGGCACTGCAGGTGCCGCAGGGCTGTAACTCTGTCTGCAGACGGGAGGTGGCAGTGGCTGCTACAGGAACAAGAGGTCGTTCCTCTGCAGAGCTGTAACACGCTGAACAGGCTGAAACCCAGGCTCTTCTAATACATCGTAAAAAGCGGGAAATGCAGTTTCCTGAAGGGATGTTGCACGTCATGTAACCAAACTCTGATGGATTAGGAAAAAATAGGGCAAGATTTTAATACGGAGGAAGAAAAGTTACTTTTCCTTTGACTGTGAGAGTTGTCTGGCAGCAGTGCTTGGTGTGTGTGTGTTTCCTTTGGGGCCAGCTGCTGTGTGCAGTGCTGTTCCATTGCTTGGGATCTGGCTGTTGCTGGGACATCTTGGCTCAAGTTCAAAACAAAGGCCCAGAGCAGATCAGACAGCCTGGAATTCCGGAGTCTTCCTGCTTTACCTCTATGGCTCATGGTGTGACCAGGAATACTTCTCAGGTTGATTCCAAGTGTCAGTAGCCTAGCTTGGACAAGAAAGAAGTGTAAATAGAGCTGTCTACACTGGAAAACTGTTTACAAACCCCTGTTGCCTGTCAAATATCCATTCCCTGAATGCTGTGCTGTTTCTTTTTCAGTCCCAAAGAAGTGTCAGAAGGCTCGTGAGCACTTTGGTACAGTGAGGACACAGATGGAGTCTCTGAAGACCAAGTTTCCTGCTGATCAGTATTACAGGTGTGCAGGATCACACACAGCCAGACACAGATATGTATGGGAATTGCTTGGGCATTTGGCATCATTGCTTTGGAATAATGATGTACAGGTTTATGGGCTGAATGCTTGTTTCTCTTTGAAAAGTAAATCATGGTAGACACGTGTGAGGCTTTTATCAGCATAGATAAAAAATGCTTTTGCTCAAACACTATAACTTTTCACTAAAAAATACTCAGTATTGAATTATTTTTCTAGAAACTTTCTTGAAAAAGGGCAGCTTAAGAAGTTGATGTTCTGCTGGAGCTGCCCTTGTACCTGGGAGCAGGGCATTTGCTGCTCCATTAATTTCAGTTAACTTGTTTGGTTTGGGGCATTTCTGGAAGCAGAGCTCTAAATCTGTCATGAAATGGCTGTTTGGTTCTGCAGACACTAAATGAAGTTGTCACCTTTGTGTTCTGTTGCTGCCAGAAGGGGACAGTGCCTTGCAAGAGCATTTCAAGGAACAAGGATCTTGTCAGCTCAGATCTGCTGAGGGAGGGTGGGAGGAAAAGCCCTGGCTGTCTGTGGGCAACAGAGCCTGGAAAACTGGGGGAGCTGAGGAGGTGCGTGAGAGTGGTGGGCAAATGTCAGCATCCAGCGTGGTAACCTGGGTGTGGAGTTCTGGAGTACCAAGGAGATGCCTTTTAGCTGGTGTCATTTTGATAAACCAAAAATACTGCAAAATGCACTGTGAAAAGGCAGAAAACAACACACACACATAACATGTGCTTGTTGGCTAATGCTCCAGTAATAAACATTAATTATTTATACCCTGACCTGGTGTTTCTTCTGCAGGTTTCATGAGCACTGGAGGTTTGTGCTGCAGCGGCTGGTGTTCCTGGCAGCATTCGTAGTCTACTTGGAGTCAGAAACATTAGTGACCCGAGAAGCTGTTGCAGAAATACTTGGGAGTAAGTTAATGTTGTAACTGAAGAGAAAAAGCTTGTGACCTTAGACATTGTAGCTTTCAGAGGTGCAGGGAAACGGCAGAACTTCATTTCTTCCCGAGAAATCGGTTCCAGAGTTTATCTGGTATTTGATTTCATTATATAAACAACAAATTCTCAGAAGACGGAAATTGGCAAACCTGATGTTAACAAAAGTATTTATTCATTAATAAGTTCTTCATCAATGAAGGTCATTCATTCAAAGTGTGTAAATGCACCAGAAGAGTAACACAAAGATGAGAGCTTGTTTCTCTAACTTCTTGCTTTTGGTATTTAAAAAGTGTGTAAAACCGATTAAATTCTTTGTTGTAAAAGAATTGTATCTTCACAGAGCAAAAGATTTGAAAAAAGTAAGGAAAATACATCCTGTATATAGATGTAAATCAAGTTACCCCATTGGATGTACAGTTGAGGATGTACAAGATGCTGAATCAAGAACTGAGGACAGGCTGTAATTACATCACATACAGGAAAAGGCTGACTTTTATTTTGTAATAATATTTCATAAATTTGATATTTCAAATTAGCTCCAGTAAACAAATGCAATTTAAGGTTGCTGGGTTTGCTCATGCTCAGCACCACCTCATCACTGCTCTGTTTTTGTCTCAGTTGAAGCTGATCGAGAACGGGGCTTTCACCTGGACATTGAAGATTATCTTTCTGGTGTATTAACTCTGGCCAGTGAGCTGGTAAGAAAGATATTCGTGCACATATTTGGTTTGAAACTGACCTTAAAAACAAAAGTAATGTGGTTTTTAGCTTTCCAAGTTGTTCCTGGAAGTTATGATACACAACACCTTGATCTGAACTTGTAGCGAGATGCTTCCCTGCATGTTCCTCAGTGATACTTTTAAGATTTAAACCAGTCATTTGATTGAAAATGCAGAACTATGGTCAGCAAGAAGATAGGATCTAAGTACAAATAATCTGACTGCCTGGAACACAAGTGCTTCATTTGGTACAGTAACTGATGGGGACAGTGGTGTGATTTGGGTGGGTGTTGTGCTGACGCTTTCCGGTGTCTCCTCGCAGGCCAGGCTGGCAGTGAACAGTGTCACAGCTGGGGACTATTCTCGCCCTCTCCGCATCTCAGCCTTTATCAATGAGCTGGATTCTGGCTTCCGCCTCCTCAACCTGAAGAATGACTCCCTGAGGAAACGCTATGATGGCCTGAAATACGACGTCAAGAAAATTGAGGAAGTGGTTTACGACTTGTCGATCAGAGGACTCAATAAGGAGGCAACAGTTGGTGGAGGCGGGGAGAAGTGAAGGATGCTCATTTGAACAGCATCATCGATTACCTCAGATGGTTGCCAATTTAGGAGGTACCTAGACAAGCCTTCTTACAGTAGTTTAGAATAACTGCAGCTCAAAGCTGCTCTCTATTTTCTTACAAAAGGTGTAGTACAGGTGTTAGATGTTTTGTAAAATCATGTCTAGATTAGGACAGGAGACTCTGTTTCTAGTGGAATTCCTCTGTCAAACACACGGTGCCGTTCTCTGCACAGCAGCAATAGTAGTCAGTAATTCCCATGAGCTGAGATTCCCATTAGTTCTGTGGTGTTTTTCCCTGCTCTGGCAGGGAAGTGCTGTGGCTGTCTCTGCTCACACACCCTCAGAGATGTGTGCACAGCACACAGCTCAGTGCAGACACGTGGGATCTTTCAAGAAACACAGTGTGTAAATACTGACTTTTTTTTAAGACACTGATTTTTTTTTTTTGCCTTTTTGTTTCTTAAATTTTCACTTATGTAAGTTGAACAAATTTGTGTAATTGTTTATGAACCGGATCTCTTTTTTAATGGTTTCTGTTAATGTATCCCCTGTAATTGAGAAATTAGTGAAAATACTCCTGAGAATTCCTCCATTTGACCTGGTGTCTTGCACCCTGGCAGATCTCCCACTCTCTCTCATATTTTTTTTTTCTTTCCACAAACATTTCAGTTACCAGGGAGAGCAAGGTTTTCTTAGACACCTGCTTTCTCTGGTGTTTGTTTTACTGGCATGACTAATTGCAGAGTTTTAAATGATGATTTGCCTTGAGAACTCAGTTGTAACCAATTTTTATGGTTTTTTAACTTCCAAGTTTTCTGAATAGAGAAGTGTAAACTGATAAACTGCAGGTGGTGTCTGAGTTGTAACAAGCAGTACAGGCCACAACTGTACCTGTGTCCTGGGATTAAAAAAACCCCACAAAACTATAGTTTGTGTAGTAAAATGCTTGTATCTCGAGAAACAGGGAACTTACTACTTCCAGGTAATTGTATGTAAGATGTTTGCAAACACCAACAGCCTCTTTCATGTGTTTAAGTGGACAGACTCATGCCTCCCCATGTGCTTGTTCTCTTGTCCTAAATGCCTTTGAGTTTTGCCATTCTCCTACTTCTGGTGGTGCAGGAGGGTTAAGGAGAACAGCTAACTTCTTTAGGAGGAGGAGGAGTACTTCAGAGGATGAATGGGAACAGTCAAGTTTATGGGAGGTTTGTTGGTGTTTCAGTTTCTTAGCGAAGATTTCCCACTGTTCAAATTAGGAGGTTGTTTCATTTATTGGAAGAAAATGGTTTCTTGGTTATTATGGCCAATAAAAGCTGTTCTTTGATTTTGGCCACTTGGTACCTCTGCCTGTTGTTTGATCATCTGCTGTTATTTGCTTCCCTTGCTGGGAGCCTATTCTGAAAGACCAGCATTTCAGTTCAACCTTCAGCTGTCTTTGGGCAATAATGGAGTTCCTCCCCTTGGCTGTAGCTGTTCAGTGCTGCACTCCTAACACTGCCAAGTGCAAAGTCAAGCTGCAAACAGATTTCATAGGCTTTTTTTTAAATATTTTTTTTAATTTTGAGCAATTCCACCAAGTAAAATAGGAGAGCTGTGGAGTTTATGCTTACCAATCCAAGAGGTGGCAAGATTATCTTCAGAGCATCTCATCATCTTTCCTGTTTGTACTCATCCTTTGTATCTTATGTCACTTAAGACGAGGAGATGGTAATATCCCCCTTTCACAGCTGAAGAAAATGAGGCTGTAACTTCTTGAGCCCCATGGCAATGTAACAGCTTTCAAAGTATGTTTGTTCTTGCCCTGTGCCAGTATTTGCTCATTTCTCAACTTAACACTGTGGAGGTGGGAGGAAGGAAGGAGCTTAAGCCAGTTTTACTGCGCAAACCAGAGATGAGGGGTAAACAAACACCCTAAGGCTGTGCAGACACAGCTTGCCATTCAAGGTCATACAGGAAATTCGTGGGAGCAGGTGAATGGAGAAGGGTTTCCTGAGCATCAGTTTGGTGTGTCTTAGTTTAGAGGACTCCTGGCATGTGGGACTGGGATGTGAGACCATGTGGCAGGGCAGCTGCTGGTTAAGGCTTTGCGTTGACTTGTGTCCCAGGCGCTCCAGTCGCATTTGGTCATGCAGCAGGTCTGCTTCCTGCCATGGGATCCTGTGTGCCTAATGCAGCTTTTCACTAGATCCCAGATCTGCCAGCTCTTGCTGGTGGGTTCTGAGAGCTGGTGGAGATGGAGCAGTGCTGTGCCAGAGGGGCAGGTACCATGGGAGGGACAACTGGAAGAGCGAGGCTCTTACTTAGGGCTTACCGAGGTGAGAGGTGTGGGATCTTTCTGTCTAAGGCTCTGTGAAGAGCAAGTGCCCAAGAAAGAGACAGTGTTGTGTTCTTGGAGGGTGTTTAGCAAGCACCTCATTCTTTCCTGTTCTAGTTCTTGGGAGAGCCTAGCATCGTCCTCTGAAAAAGCCAGTACTTCCAAGAGCCAGGCTACACAGCTCATTCCCAGCCTGGGTCTGGAGAAGGGAAAAGAAAACCACTAACTTTCTCCCTAGGCAGCAGCAGGGGAAGATGGGGATGCTTTTGTAACTTCCTGTGCACCGAGGTGGCCTTTAGGATCTTGTGACCTTGACAGGGAATCTGCGCATTACTCTGATCCTAAATGATAAGTTGTGTTCCTGTCCCAGAGCTGGGAGCAGAGGTATGAAGAGAAAACTCAGATGGACTTGAGTAGGGAAAGGGGGTGTCTCTTTGACACTTCCCTTTCCCAGGGAGAATAGGAGCAGGGAATGGCAGTGGACTGCAGAAGCTTGATGGCTCATGGTGAATCAGATGCACTTGAACTCTGAGCAAGTGACTCCTGTTGGTAATGAATGGCCTGCGCAGCTGGGAGGGGAGTGAGTCAGCGCAGGAGCACTGCAGAGTCTGACTCAACACCCAGCACGGCTGTTCCCTGAGCCACTTCAGCCTCAAGTGTGTTCCTGGGGGTGCTCTCTTGGATCGTCTTTGTATTCACTAACTTGTTTGTTTGGATTTTTCCCATCTTGATGTCATTTCTGTGGGTTTTCTTTATTTCAGTAAAAAGGGTACTTAAATAGTTGATTAATGGCTCTTTATTTATAGCCCTGCCTGTTCAAGCCCAGCAGATCAATGAAAGTGCTGACCTGAAACAGTTCAGGAAGCGGGGGTGAGCAGGATGCACAACAGACCTTGGGGCTGGCTCTTGAACTGGGCTCTGCCTCCTGGAATTAATGAACTGCAGCCAGTCCAGCCACCTCTTTAAACGGGCACTTGTTAGAGGACACGTTATCACCTCCAGGCTGCCCTTTCGTGGTGCCAGCAAACGTCTTTGTGCAGTGAGCTGGATCAAGGAACTGATTTAGCTGAGACAATCTTTATTTTTCAGCAGTGTTTACTCCTGACCTGGTGCATCACACAGTCCCCCCTCCATGCTGTGCCAGTGTGTGGAAGGAGGCTTCTTCCTCTCCCTGTGGCGCCAGCTTTCAGTATTCTCTGAGCTGTAACACGACGTGGTAAATGGTTTGATTTTTCTTGCAGTAATTTAACTGCTTCCTGTTTTGATAGGATTGCCAAGGATTTTCTCTCTGGGTAAATAATTTGCCTTCATTTCACTGCAAAGTGAGTGAGCTACAGAGCCTCACCCAGATTTTTCAGCCAGCAAGGTCATTACACACGAAGGCAATTAAGGGGAGCAGAAAGTAAATGTGGATGACTTTGGGGGTCCATGTGTGGATGCTGACCCGTCACCCATCCGCAGTCCATCTTCTCTTGTTCAAGTACTGTCACTGGATACTGCGGTGCAGCTCTGCTAGAGAGTGTGCAGGGGTTGTTCAGAGCCTCCTCCCTGCTGAATTCATGGAGTGCCGTGAAATTAGTGTTTTGATTCCAAAAGGAAGAGTCCTATCTGGTTTGTATCTCCTGTCTGTGTGTTGTGGGTCAGGCATGAGTTAGGTAAGATGGGTACCTCCTTGCAGGCTTCACTGCCTGTTTATTGTCACTTCAAACTGGCACTTCTGGTTTGCATTGGTTGGTCAGCACTGGGGGCTTGCCCTGCCCAAGGAGAACATGGCTGTTCTGAAACCAGCCCTCTCTTGAAAGGAGGAATACGCTCCTTGTCCGAGTGCTTGTTCACCTGCACGCTCGCACTCTGGGTGTACAAACATATAACCTGGGGAAAATGTTAAGAGCCTGAGCTCTGCACGGTGCTCTGCTCCCCTGGAAGGCTGCTGGCTCCCAGCCCCACAGGGAGAGCCAGCTGGCTGCTTCCAGGGCCCTGTGCAGCTCTCACAGCCTGCTGTCAAGTCTGACAATCACCACAGCCTGTTGGAGACTTCAGCAGGGACTGCAGAAAGCCTTAAGGGAAGAAAAAGACAGATTTCAGCCCCTGTGAAACAATCCAGGGCGATAAAGGCCTTGTGCTCTTTGCATGGTTTGGTTATTCCTGGCACTAGTCATGGGATCTGTTCTGTGACTTTACTGTGATCTCCAGGCTTGCTGCTCCCATCTGCCCTGCCCATAGCACCCAGAGAGATGCTTGATGCAGGTCCTCCCAGGGGTGTGACTGGCACTGCAAGGGAAGTTCCTGTCCTAGGAGGGAAGGGTTTGAACCACCTGGGCCTCTACTGCCAACAAATCCTTTGCCTGATTCCATGCAGAGAACCTTCCCTGAGAGGACTGTTTGCAGACCAGGTCTTCCCAATTGCAGCCGAGATCATCTCTCAGGGATGCAAAGCCTGCACTGGTGGAGATCACTCTGGTGCAGGATTTGAGCTAGAAAGTTGCAAATTATTATTATGTTAATCCTTTCTAATGGATCTAGAGCCTAATGCCAGCTTTTCAACTCTTTCCAGCTGTGTAACTGCTCCCAGTCAAGCCTGGGCAGAGACCAGTGCTGGAGGATGCTCTGCCTGTGTTCTGATTGCCCCAAAGCGTTCTTCCATCTCTGCTGAAGAACAGGAACTCTGCTCCTATCACTCCAATTTTCCATCATGTTGTAGAAAGGTTTCCCTTAGGGGATCACCTTCAGCTTCCCAAGGGAGGTATATTCTTTTCTAATAAGTGCCCTTAGGGCTTGCCTGGAGTTTTTTGACTGTACAGTGTTACTGTAAAAACTTCCTTTTTTCTTCATTGCTTGTACCTATATCTGGTCAGATTTGTCCTCTGCAGCAGCATGTGAGAAATAAGGCAGTTCCTCCGTCTGCCTGATCAGTAAGACGTTTTGCTCCTTCATGCTCCACTGTAGTGACAGGTCACTCAACAATGACAGTGAGAGCTTTGAATATTTATCTGATCTCTGGGAGGACAGTTTCCTCCATTGCCTTCAGTTCCAGGTTCTTCCAGTTTCAAGTCAGAGAATGTCAGCCTAATTCCAGCTAAATCTTACCCAGTTCCCCAGCACACATGGAAGAGGAGACAGGGTTGACATCACAAAATGAGAATCACTACAGCTGCCTCATCCATGAGCCCTGAAGGGATCTTTGACATGGTGCTAGAAGATTTAAACTATTTTCCCTTTGAACATGTCAGGGACAAGCGAGACAGTGCAAGATTCACCAGAATCTCCTGCTGGGAAAAAAAAAAATTCTGGGACTTCTGCTGCATTATAAATTCACATGCAGCAAAGTCAGGAGATCTGAGATTATCTCAGAGCTTTGTTTGGGATTTGGAGTATGCTGAGGTCAATCTCTGTCTCCAACGACAACTACCTGCTGCCAGACCAAAGCTGGTTCTCCCTTTCAGATGTGTTCTTGATCAAATAGTGGAGTCCCACACCGAGCGCCCCTTCCCCATCTGCCCTTGTTTTAAGGACAACCAGTAAAGTACAAGGACACCATAAAGGAGAGGATCTCTGCTCACTAAAGCAGAAGTGTCTGCCCTTTGAAGCTTTTGCTCTTCATCTCCATGTGTTTTTTTTCAGGCTTTCCCACCCAGCCTCGTGACTCATAAAGGAGCTACTCCTTCTTTCCTTGGGACCTGAGCTCATAGGGGGCTCTTAATCCAGTGTTTTGTTGTCTTCTGTGTCTGCCTTCAGAGCTTAAAACTACATCGACTCTAAAAATAAAGACTGTCTTGTTATTTTCCTGGTAAATGACCAGTAAGGCTTGTACTAATTTAAGGGTCATTTATGAGTTCTGATAAATCAAGGGAGTAACCAACTTTCTCTTTTTTCCCCTGACAAGGGGTACTTCCAGAAAGGTCTGCTTGTACTAGCTGGGAAAGTTCACTGGGCAGGAGTCTTGAAAAGTAATCTTAGTATTGTCAGTCATGAGAATGAGAGGCATAAAAATATTACAGAGACCTAGGATGGCCAGCTTGCAACAAGTAATTGCTTTCTTGGCTTGCAGACAACCCTGTTCCCAAGTACCCTATGTTATAATAGCATTTTGTCAGTTTGTTAATCAGAAATGGAAAAATACAGCACAACTAATCCTCATGGCTGCCAAGTAAGATGTGTACATGTGATACTGAAAGACCTGGAACTTCCCAGGAGAGGGATCATCTAGTTCAGAAAGGTACCTGAGGATTATGGAAATCTACTGCCTTGTCAGTGTGCTGACACTCCTCGCCCTTCCTGTGCTGCCCCACCCCGCACCACAGGCACTCGCAGGGCCACAGGGATCGTTCCCTGCTCGTGTCCCCTTTCAACACCTGTAATTTACAGGCAGGCGGGCAGCTGCACACACCGGCTACATAAAAGCAGCGTGTGTTGGAAGCACAACCTCTGTCCAGTCTGACAGGTTCAGCAATCCCACTGTCGCTTCCCATAGCTGTCCCAGATCAAAGGGCTTGTACTTACTGTTCCCTGGCCACAGATTTTTTAGAACAGGGCTGCAGCACCAAGTACATGTCCTGCTCATAACTCAATACCCGGTAATTATTCGTGCACCTTCTTCTGGGGAGAGTTTGTCTGGTTCAGAGGAAATAGGCCATGATTACAGGAGCCTGGCAGGCAGGTGCTTCCTGTGATACCTAGAAAAACCCTGAATCTGACAAATTGAACAATCAGCCAAACATAAGATTGATGCTAAATATCAGACCTTTTACGTACACTTATTGTTCTCTAACCTTTTTGAACAGCCAGGCTGGCTGAAGGTATCTTGATTTAAAGATATGACTGTATAAATGGTCCACTGGTGGTTTCAAGCATGAATTGATGTGGAGAAAATCGCTGTGCTGGAAAGTAATTGAAAACTTTCCAGCAAGCAGCAGCTTTGTGTGGCTGTGAAAGCCACTCAGTGTTTGGATAAATTACGCTGTTAGTGTACCTACGCCTTCCCTTGTCAGAGGTGCCCCAGAGAAATGAAGAGAAGTTGGCTGTGCCATTGTGGTCTTGGGAGAGAAGACAAAGGTGGTACAAGCTGTTGCTTTCTGCGTGTGAGGTGAATGGGGCTTGAAGGCTCTTGGATGAGATCTGTCATGACAGCGTAAGAGAAATCTTCCTCCAGCAGCTGCTCTGCTCAGGCATCTGTCTCTGAAAAACAAACGGCAAACTAAAAGCAATGCCTCGTGCTCTTCCACTGGCTGCTCAGTGCATATTTTGGGGGAACGAACAGTTTTTTGTCTAGTGATTAGAAAGCGCTGGAGGGAACTCCAGCTCACCTGAGGGAGCCAGGCTGCTGCCCTGACAATAATTTTGACAGCTATTGCTCGCTACAGAGCTCAGCTGTGTGCGGCCATGCTCATGTCTTGGGTACCCTCCAGATGATGCAAATCTTCCCATTTCCTCAAGGACAAGATGAAGCACTAAAATGCTGGGTGGTGCAGAACAAGAGAAAATACAGCCAGTAGGCACATGTCACTGGTGTCTGCCACAGTGCCCAGAGCAGTGCAACAAGCCCTTGCAGCTGCAGCCAGAGGACAAAGCACTGGCCACAGTTTGAGGCTTGCTCAAGTGCTGGGTCAGTGGTGACTTTACAAGACTAGGCCTACCTTTGTGAAGATGGCTTCTGTCTGCCTTCACTGGTGCCCTTTGATGCTGGTTGATCTCTGGAGAAATACACAAATGTGCTTGTGTGAATCCTCCTATGAAATAAGTGCCTGTGACAAAAATATTTTGTTGGTAGTGAATAATACTGATTGGCTTTGTCTTTACCTTGTGGGCCTGAAAGAACATTTACAGGCTGTCCTCCCAGATCTGTGGACCAAAATTTAGGCTCCTTTAATTTAGCCTCCAGGCTGAAATCTGACCTTTGCTGTCTAAGTCACAGTGTGACATTTTGCAAAGCAGCGGTCAGTGGTAATGTCAGGCTGAAAAGGTTAAACCCTGTTTGCCTTTTTACCATTGTTCAGCTTCGAGTCATTTCCCTACTGAGGAACTGAGAGTGGCTGGACCTTATGGGGGAGTTCTTTGTGGCCTCACTTTTGGCTCCAGAGCAAAAGGGTTTGTGCTAGTCTGTTGTTGTCTAGTGAGAATCTGAGTAGCAGGTTTGTACCATTCTCCCAGTCTCATTTGGAGTAGCCCTGAATTCTGTTCAGGGGATCCACAGAGCAGATGTAGGCACATTGCTCATCTGAATGCCACCCATACTAAGTGAAATACATACTCCAGAATACAAATATTTTTTAAAAATACCCACTTAAAGTAATTGAAACATAATTATTAAAACCTTTTATGTTACTCTACAGTACAATGTAAATTGTTCCTTTCAATTAAATTTCGAAATACACTAGATTACATCATTTAAATAATTGCAAACTCTTAAATTCACTATCAGTGGTAGCAGAGCTGTATTTACATATACTTCTGAGATATTTCAGATGCACATTATGTTCCAGTCCCTAGATCAGTTAAATAACAGACTCTCACTGGGGGTGTGCTGCTCTTCCACAGGTTCTACACATATGTGGAGTGTATATGTCAGAGCAAGAACTCCTTTTATTCATGTTTGCTCTTTTTTCTTTTTGTTTTTTTGTTTTTTTGTTTTTTTTGCTGTGTGCATGCAGCTGAATCTGAGCAAATTGATACCTACTTGATTTGGATTAAAGGTGAAAGACCTTTCTTTTTAAACAAGTGTTTTGACTGAATATACAGAGGTGAATAATGAAACACAGTCCTTAGGAGTAGTGGTGGAAAACATAATTTTTTCCAAGTTTCATCCTCTGTTGCATAATACTGCACCTAATTTTGCTGAGTACCCTGACTTTACCTAATGCTGATGAAATACAGTCAGTAGTGGAAACCTCTCTCATTGTCAAGACTGGCTTTCAACACGATCCATGCAATGGCAAGCATCATACATCATTCTCCTGCAGTGCAATATTAACAAGTTAAACTATTATCCTTCAGTGATCTCCTCGAGGGGAGCCCATCTCTGTATGTACATGAGCCACAAACTATTGTGAGCCCAGAGGCTGGAGACCAGCACCTGTGGTGTTTGCTTCCAGTGCTTTTAAGAGTCTTTGGGGACCAGGCTCCTCTCCATGTTGTCCATGGAGCAAGTTCAGGCCACTGGGACTCTTGATGGTCTTTGCATGTGGCACTGGTCAAGCCAAGCCTGCCCGTGCAGGCTCAGGGCCTGGTGTGAGGAGTGCTGATCATGATGTTGGGCAGCGCGTTCCGCCTCTTCTTCCAGGAGCCCAGCTCTCTGGAGTAGCGCCTGATCTGCCTGAACCAGTGGTGAGTCCGTGCCCGGTCGCTGTCCCGGAACACAAACGCCTCCCGCCTGATCTCAATGAGTTCAAAGGTGTCGTCGCAGTCGGGATCAGTTGAGACAATGCAATTACTCAGCCTCAAGGGCTCCCTGAGCAAATGGAACTTCCCATTATTTTTGTCCCTGATGAGTACCAGCACTGCATCCTTCACAGGCCCTGGCTCGGCTGATTCCAGGCTGGACTCGGACACACGCTTCATGTTCACCAGGAGGAGGACCTGCATGTTCTGGAACTTCAGGGTCTTGCTCCCTTTCTTTACCCACTGGCCGTCGGGGGGCTGGGCCAGCTGCAGAGACCCCTCCATCACAAACCGCGTTTCCTCCCGCAGCCAACCGACAGTTTTGAGGGCAGTTTCTCTCATCTCGATGTTGATGACTTCCCTCTTCTTCTTGCTGTCCTGGCGAAAGGATCGGAGGGTCCACGTGTTCCCCTCCTGCTTGGTTTTCATGTTGATGTGCTCCAGGTGGGACTCGATGCGGCTCTTGGCCTCCCGCAGGCTGCTGTGGTCTGGGTGGTACTCGGTGGTGGCCTTGATGATTCTGCTGAGCAGCAGGGGGTACTTGGTGACCCTTTGCAAAGGGGCCATCAGGAAGGACCTCAAGTTCATCCGCCGCAGTGCTGTGTTGTCATTCTGGGAGACATTGAGGAATATTCTGCAGGGATTTAAGAAGACAGGATGAAATGGTGGTTGTTCTGCCAGCAGATGCTGCAATCCTAAATGCAAATGAACAGCATGGTGCTGACAGCTGCTGGGCACTACAGCCCCCCCCATTTTTAGCAACTTTGTGAATTCTGTCTTCTCAAAGACTAACAACCATTTCTGCAGCTGTGCTCAGCTGCAGAATCCTGATGAGGTGCCTGGGACATGTGCACACAACATCCTAACAGTCTTCTATTAAATCATAAAATAGCAAGGGTGTGATCTTTCTCTGGTACCCACTGACGTAAAGACGAGGCAGATACGAGTTTATATCAGATTGCATTAATTTGTAATGCCTTTCATTATTAGATTACAAAGCATATTAAACAAGAATTTTACTGAGCAGTGGAAAGAGAAATGACTCGCCTGACATTGCCCAATAGATCAAGGCTAGGAATGGGAACCAAATTCAAGTCATGTGTGCCACAAAGTGGCTTCCTGCAGTGGAAATCCAGCCTGGGCTCCAGCACGGGAACTGAGAGCTGTTCTCAGCTGAGTATTATTTGGTGACAGTTCAGTGCAGTGGTCAGTGGGCAGACATTGCTACCACAAAACACAAAGTACAGCTGGGGACCAACTGGTTGCCTTAGTGGAGATACCAAGGACTGAGTATTTTTTTGAGAATAAATTACAGTCCTTACCCCAAGAGGGAGCAGTGATAACTGAAGAACATTAGCATCAAACTTTGACCTAGATGGGCTGGCAAAGGTTTCACCCTCAGCCTGTTGCCTTTCTGTCCCCAGAGCCTGGATGAATATGCTCATCCCCCTTCTCACCTGAGCAACTCCTTCTCCTTCTCCAGTGCATTGAGCATATTCACAGAGGAGGACTGTTGAAGACAGTAGGTCTGGAAGGCTGGCAGCATGTTTACAAATTCCAGGAATATTTCTCCGATGCACACGGTCATCAGGTCATCGTCCCCCTGCAAGTATGCAATAGAGCCCTGTTAGCTCAGGAGAGGCACAGCCACGGGGCCTTGCCTTCAGTCCTATCAGCATGAACCTGCTGCAGCATCTGCTGAGCACCAGACTGAAGGTGGAGCTAGGCGCATCCTTCCTGGTCGAAAGGCAGTTCCTGCAGTTCCAGGAGGAATCAGTGCCTGGAGAGGGGAAGAAAAGCTGGTCTAACTGCCTGCTCTTCCACACACAAAGAGCTGTCTTCTCTCCTCCTGTGGGCTCAGCCAGCTCATCAAAGCAAGGGCCTGAAGGCCAGACTGAGCCTCCTAGTTAAGAGGGTGCATTGTGGCCCCACAGCCTTATTTCTATTTCTCTGCCCTCTGACCACCATGCTGGTGGGGCAGGAAAGCTCCTTGTGCAAGGCAGGGTCCATCAGCAGAAGCAGCCATACACAGAGCTGTAGAGCAGGGAGCAGCCTGCACTGCCTGGCCCCACAGCCAGCCTAGAGCCACGCTGCAGTAAACTGCAAGCCAAGGCAAACACAGCCAAGCCAGCATGAAGCCAGCCAGCTCAGGGCTGCAAGAGCTCAGCCTGAGAGACACAGCAAGCTGAGCTCTGTGCCCCCATGTCACATTCTTACCAGCATCCAGGCTAACTGGCCTAAAACTAACTTTGATAATGGGGCCATTAAGACCCGTTAATGGGATAAATGGGTAAGACTGCTGATGTCAGTGGCATCACCACAGCACAGTGAGTCTAGCAGCTGTGACCTGGCACAGGGCTACTGAAATCAGAATAGCTAAGGGAGCAAGGGACTAGATAGCTGATAGCTGACCATAACCCAGGAGTCCCACCTCCTGTTCCTCTGCTCTACCTATGCTGCCCCACTACTACAAAACCTATTCCAGTCTGCCTGGTCCAGCCCCTTTAGACGGCAGATGCAGCATCATACCTGGTCAAAGGCCTGATCAATCTCTTCTTGAAGTATCTCCAGGAAGTTTTCATTGAGGTCAATGAGCTCCTGGATGTTGCTGAAGATGCCCTGGAGCTGCTCCTGGCTCAGCAGCCCAGCTGCCTGCATGGGGAGGTAGAACTCCTCTTTGATGATACGCAGGTCCTCTCCATAGCTGGCCTCTGTGTTGACAAACTCCAGCACAGACTCCTTGCGCTCCGTCCTGCGCTTGTGGCACTTCTCGCAGAGGTCAGCCCGCCTCTGGTTGCAGTTCTGAACATCTGTCTCCACTGGGAGGTCCCTTTCTCCACAGTCGGTGCAGGGACGGTGGGCTTCCCAGGCCTGCAGGGAGCTCAGCGTTTCAGATGCCCTGTTCCTCCACTTCCTGGCTGGCATCTGGCCAATGCCACTATCTGCCCTCTCCACATCCGCTGACTTGGTCCGGGTGGCCTCAGTGGGATCCAGGTCATCCCGGGCATCGTTCACGCCAACGATCCCGCTGTCCGTGCTCAGACTGCTGACATTGCTCCAGTGATGTCTGGAGCGGAGGGAGCCCCGTGGGGTGCGTCGGGTCTCATCAAAGCTGCCACCATGGCCAAGGTTGGCTTTTGCTACCACTGGACCTGAGAACAGACACAAATTGTTACAGGCACTTCCAGCTGCCCAGAGCTCACCTGAGGAACTCGTGCTGACACAGCCATGAATGGCAGGAACCCTGAGGGGACAGGCTGGATCTGCTGAAACAGGGCTATGAGCTGTCTCCCCACCCTGGTTGCTGCTGAGACTGGTGAGAGTCAGAAGTAAACGGCTCCCAGGTGAAGTCTGGGATCTGTCATCTCTGCACTGCCCATACCTGTGAACTCATTTGGGCTGACCCTTCCCCTGCCATCTACCAGAAAGGGACAGAGCAGAGTAGATCCTGATTTCCTGCACACCTGGGTACAACCCAGGATGCTTCCCTCCCTTAGTTTGTAGAGTTACTCCACATTTACAGCAGCACAGCAGGGCTCAGCACGTGGCCCACGAGCCCCCGAGTGTGCAGTGTGTGTACCATAGTCTCGCTCCTGCCGGCGCTTCTGCGCGTGCTGCCGCGCTGCAGCCGCGATCTTCAGCTCCAGCTGCTTCCTCTTCACCGAGTCTGTCGGCATTGGGTCACTGAAGTGCGGCCGCAGCCGGCACTCGCGCTGGGCCTTGGCCCCATCCGTGCTCTCATGGACGATGTCGGAGCTGGATCGGCGACAGCCAGGACTGGGGGTCTGCAAGAAAGGCAAGAAAGGGTTTGGAGCAAGGCTGTGGTGAAAGCAGCACCTGTTTTTGCAGACACTGGACTTCAGTTGCCAAAGGAGAGAAAAGGAAACTTATCAGCAATGGGATTGTAAATGTAGCTCTGCTACGTGATCATTAAAAAATCTGTCTCAAGTCCCTCTGTCTTGCTCAGCCCTAACAAGCAAGGACCACTCTCCCTTTGCTGTTTTGTAGCTCTGAGTACAGTGGCTCCGAGGTGGTTGTCAAATAACCATGAACAAGTCAACAGCACAGCTCTGGCTTTGGGTCTGTGCTCAGGGACCTGAGCTCACTTGCAGCTGCTCAGTGAAGGTTTCGGCACTGCAGGGTCAGGAACTCCAGCCTCCGTGTCCCACCTGCACCAGCAGCTTGCCCAAGGGAGCACGAGGAGGGAATCTGTCTGAAACCCCAGACACACTGGAAGCCATGAAGGGGTTATTGCTGAACTCCCTGCATGAAATGTAGTGGCACATGGGCAGGGGCAAAAAACTCACTCCTGTTTTATGAAGTGTAATAAAAAAGCTTCTAATGCTTCTAACAGAGTTTAATCACTCATGGAAATTGGTATCAGATTGCCGTCTCCCAAACTGCCCAGTTCCTTCAATGAAGGGATCCTTCAGAGCTTTTAACAAGGAAAAAATCCTAAACACACACGTGAGAGGGGAATTCCTCTCCCTTACATTCCCTGCAGGTGGAGTGTCACTGGATGTCTCACTGCTTGGCTTGTCCTCCCAGGTCTCTGTTGCCATGGACATCGCTGTGGGCTGCTGGCTGTCCTCCAGAGGTGGGAGATCAGCTTCCCTCAGATCACACTGCCCCTTGGAGGGGGATTTGGCAGCAGTCTCAGCATTGCAGCTGCAAGGGAAGAAGCAGACTCCATTGAACATCACGGATGCAGTTCTCCTGCCGTTCCTGACACAGATGAGACTGAGCGGCAAGCCCAGGTTCAAACAACGATCTGCAACAGTTCAGGGAAAGTGCAGGCAGGGATTGTGACTGGTCAGCGTGACGGCTGTGCCTGTGTTTCAGGGGCTCTAAGCACTGATCAGTTAAGACAGCACAAATTGGGTAACTGCACTCATGCCAACACCAGTCTGGGTTATGAAGTCCCAGCTGTTCACAGGGCATTTTTGTGTCCATAAAACATGAGGTTCTCCATAGAGACCAGAAACACTCCTTTCTAAGTAGGCCACATCCATATTTGCTGCTATTTAAGGAGATGCTGCCAACATAGAAACCATATTGCTCATCTGGAAGAAAATCACCTGCTATAAACCATAATACTTTGAAGGGATTAGAAGATTAAAGGAGTATTCCCTCTGTTTTTCATCTCATATGATCCCAAGCCCACTGAAATCACTGGAAAGATACTATCTGCTTTCAGTGAACTCAGGATCAGGCCTTTTGGTGCACTCAAGAGACCTGAAAAGACTGGCAGTGTCTATTGCTCTCACTTGGCAGTTCTGGGATGCCCTCATTCATGGCTGTCCAGTGCTAACAAGGGCCTGGCCTGGCTGATACAGGCAGCCTGTCCAACCCCACTTCCCCCCTCTGTAGACAACATCACTCTCCAGACAGACACAGTCTGGTGCAAAACCACTGACTTGACAGAGTAGTTGACAGGCTGTCGTTTGTGATACTATTTGTGATACATTTTTTTTTAACAGGCTCTCTAAGACATCTTATTTCCATGCATAATGAAGCCTGGTGGGATGAATTTTTTTTTTTTTTTGTTTGGTTTACTTAATTTTTATGGACTTGGATTCCTTTAAAAAGAAAGGTTGTGAGGACTGGATATGGATGCTTGTATATACAGGAAGCCAGTGTCTGGAACGTATTTCAGGTTATGTGTGTATTTTATGCTTAACAAAAATCTCCTATGAGAAAAATCTGCTTCTCCTTAAAGGCTTCACTTGTGAACTTATGCTGGTAGGTCATACTGCTAATGTGCAATTCCAACAGTGTCAACTACAAGCAAACACATGAGACAGATGGGCATTCTCCTTGCAGTGAATGATAGTTGGCTCCAACAACAAACCATCAGCCAATACTGA
The DNA here is from genome assembly GCA_013397775.1 of Eulacestoma nigropectus. Taxonomy (NCBI): domain Eukaryota; kingdom Metazoa; phylum Chordata; class Aves; order Passeriformes; genus Eulacestoma; species Eulacestoma nigropectus. Next base: position 1,858,415 of record VZTE01004350.1, on the reverse strand, counting down.
AATCGCTGAAGAGGGAACAAATCTCCCAGAACACAAACTGGCTCTGTTGTCAGGCCAGAAAAGTTGGTTAGCATCTCTCCAGCTGATGCTTTTTCATTTTCCTCCATTTATGTTTTTAGGCCCCTGCTGACACAACCAGTTGAAAGGAGTTTAGCTGTGGCTGTGCAGCAATGGCAACAGTGCCAACAGCAGGCTCCCGGCGTTTGCTTTTTGCTCTCCCCCTTTAGGTCTCTACTCCCCAGCCTGTAGAAAGGGGATACCAACACCACTGCTGTCACAGAGCAGTCTGTAGCACTTTACAAGGCAGCAGTAAGAGCAGCACAGGCACACAGCAAGGCTGCGGTCCCACCATGGTACTGGCCTGGCCTGGTCTGGCTTGAGAGGTTCCTGTCTCCTTCCTCCCTCCTGTCCCCAGCCATGCTTGGGGTACCACTCCTTATGTTTGTGTAACTGTCTGTGTGGCCATGATCTAAAATCAGTCTTGAAATTATATGGGTTTAAAAACCCTCCCTCATGTATTCTCAGACAGATAATTTCATTCCTGTTTCATTGAGTTGGGTAAAGTACAAACAGTTCAGCTGGGCAAACCCATGGGAGGGAAGCCACAGGTTAATGAGCAAGAAAACGCTTGAAGACGATGTGCCACTGCCAAAACCCACCCTTTCCAAAAGCTGCTCCTGTTCAAACAGCTCCTGGTTGAATAACACAGAAAATGGACCATGCTGGGGCACAGAGAGGCAATGGGGTGTGCCTAAGATTAGTAGCACAGCTCATAATTGGAATATTATCTTCTTGATCACACCACCTCCCACCATACAAAACATACTCTCAAGAGAGATGCTGAGCTTTCATTTGTCATTTTCACAGTGCTTCAAGATCATCCACTTAAATATGGGAAGCACTCCAGGGTATTACTGCTCCTCTAAGTGAAGCTGACAGCAGCTCTCTGCTGATAGGGTCTACAGACCAGATGCCATCACTTATTGTGGCTTCCATAGCCCAAAAGGAATATTTAAAAAAAAATCTCCAGAAGTGATCTGCAGTGGGAATAAGAGCCAATCCTACCCAGAGAGCTGAGCTAAGGAAACATGACTGAAGATTGAGAAATTCAACCCACCCCATGGCTGGTCAGCTGGAGGTAAGAAAGGCAATGATGCAGAGCCCACATTGTGTGAAAGGAGATTTCTTCATCCCTGGTTTGACTGTTCTACTTCTTGTTCTGATTAGATCCCTCCTGCTTGATATACTGGCCATGTGGTCTTGGGGCAAGTGCTGCTCCACACACCACTAGTGTGATCAGAAGGATGTGGGCAAAAGAGGGAGGATACAAGCAGTTTTGTGGAACCACATCCTAAGGCTGCTCCTTTAACCTTTGCCTCTGGCTTAGGAGTAGGAGGGGACATTTCCAAGAAAACAGGATATTGCCCCTTTCTCTGGTCCCCTCCTCCTGGCAGAGATCTGTGCTGCCAACGGGTTCACACCATTGCCTGCTCAAGCAAGTCAAGTCCCCTCTGCCTACAAACAGAGCTGCAGAAGGGGGGACTCTGGCATGTTTCCATCTGTTGGATCAAATCACTTATTGGGACAGGAGTTTGTGCCTGGGGTTGGTGTCAGTTTTTTCTGTTGTCCCCAAGAGAGGTGATACACTTGGGCCAGCAGAGGGAGGACAGGTTGTTTTTGAACGTATTTTTAAACCTCTCGTCATCATCTCTGAATTGCATGGAAGTGGAGGTACCGGGGATGGTGTACAACTGGAAATGCACCTGCTTTCCTTCACGGTCTCTCTGGGCCTCTTCATGGTTTTATCATTGTCCATGCCAGCAGTTCTCAGCCCTTTCCACATGTTCCTGACTCTTTCTGACTAACGGAAACATTTTTGTGCATGCCTTCCCTGCTGTCACCTGCCTTCCTGACTTGGGAGTCCTCTGCTAGGGGAAGTTGGTATTGTACCCACTGTCCTGGTGTCACCCCAAACACAGCCCATCACTCTTTTCAGGAAGCCTTCTTAGTCATGTCCTTGGCTAAACTGTGCAGGTTTCTGTTGTCACCATGTCCCCCATTTCAGAGACACAAACCCATGGCCCTTGCATGTCCTTATCGTGAACAATTCGCCACTTAAGCAGTTTCAGAAAGCGGACTCGATACTGAAAAGCTCACAGGATTTCCACCTAGATGTCAACATCCCTTCCCAGCCAGGACTACAACCTAAGTTAAGGGTATGCAGTGACCCACGAGGTGGCTAAAGCCATCATAATTATGAGACTGAAAATCAAATCTTCACTGACAAAATATTAAGTCATTTGAATGAATCTTAAGTAATTAACTATGAATTACTAGGGAGACTGTTAACTTACAGACAAAACTGCTTTGTAAAAGTGACACACAGAAGCACTAGAAAGAGAAGACAATTTTAGCTATTTTATTCCGTGATGCTCCATCACAACATCTCTATCAAAGGCTTGCTGAGCTCAGTATCTGTGGAAATGGGACCAAATCCCCAGCTTTCAGCTCATTTCACTCAAGACTTAGAAAAAATGTGGCCTGGATGTCAGCAATCATAATTTAGTACCCAAAATGCAGACAAAAATCTCCCACCTCTGCAGTGAAAATCAGCTGGAGTTGTGAATATTCATGGACATTATATTCAGTCTCAGGTGAAAATTATGGAAAAATGAGAAATTTCTAAACAAAGGAAACTGGAGTTTCCCAATAACCAGTGCTTTGGCAATAACAATTACCATTAATTGTTATTACTCTGGAAAATAATAAGGCCAGGGTGGTTCCTTCACATATAAAAACACCTCTCTAATACTGGAACCATTGTCATTCACATTTTTAGATGAACTGTCATTTTGGTGTTAATAAAATCATTTCACAGATTTTAACAAATCCAACTAGGGAGACTGAACACATTCACAGAAACAAAAACCACCGTGGATATTAAAAGCACAGAAACCACACTGAAACCATAAAAGCCTTGGGCAGGAAGTGTTTGGAGGCCGGGAGAGTAGTGGGAAGGAAGATCATATGCACTCCCCATTTCCTGTACTTTGCTTTGCATGCAGCTCAGGCTCCAGATACCAGTGAAATCATTGATCTGCACAGAGACAGCTGTTCTTACACCCTTACTTCTTGTGCCATTCTGTGTATTTCATTACACATTCATGACAAAAATAGCCTAATCCATTAAAATGCTTGCATACCATAACTTCCTCATCTACCTCTTCATTGGGTTTTCATACTGTAGAAGAAAAGCACACAGGCTGGGCTGGACAGCTGAGGGAAGCACTGAGGGCTCTGGAACCACTTACTTCCCTTTGGATTATAAAGTTGCAGAAGTATTTCTGCTGTCACTCTGGCTACAGCTCCACTGAAGTTCTTTCAGACAGCTCTCATTCCTGTGCAGAAGTCACTATTACCTCCTCTAAAACCTGAGTCCATTCTCAGCCCATGCATCCCAGAAATAACAAGACAGCATACAAGGCTGATGCCCTGGCATTTCACACACCCATCTGTGGATTGCAGAAGCAGCCAGAACTAAGTCTAACGCGTTCTTGGCAAACCCAACCATGAAAGCCAAGTGAATGGAAACAAACCACTCTACCAACACTTACTCCTCCTCTTCCCATCAGCCTTATCTCATGATAAGACAGTGATGACTGCTCCAAATTCTTAGCTTCTAGAACTTTGCTGATTCCTACTGAGCCACCCTGCATAGAAAGGGATCCCCATTTCTTTGGCAGGAGGGAGGTAACAGGACTGCAGTGTCCAAAAACAGGACAGAGAAAGCAGTCGTTGTGGATCTTACCCAGAGAAGGGGAAAAACCCTGGATGGAGAAGATGGAGGAAGGCTTTACACAAGTATTTTCTCTGGCTGCTTAAACAGAGATGGTAGAAGGTCAGTATTTACAAGTACTTTCACTCACTGCCTGTGCAGGTTTCCAAGAGGGGGTTAAAGACTCGTAGCAGCCATCTCGCCCTTGTGTGCCTGTTCACAACATACAGGCAGCACGTGAAAGCACTTGCTGCTGCATGTCACACTATCTAAATTCACGTCCTGCAGTGGTGGGACAGACTATACATCTTTTTTCAAAGGAATCATATTAGTACTTTGTATCCTTTGGCTGTCTTCTACTTTTAACAGATGCTTAAAAAAAAAAAGACATTTTGACAATTCAATATAGAAATAAAATGGGTGGGAAACTGGGTGTCAGAACTACTAATGGCTGTTGTCTTTACAGGATTAAGGTGCACAAAAAGGCAAAGTCTAGATGAAAATGCTTTTTGATATTTAATCCCACACAAGGTGGAGTTTAAGCTTAACACCTTAAAGACACATCCATGTGGCTATCAGAGACTCTGAGATGAAAGGCTCTGCCAACAGCGCATTTATGCTACAGGAATTAAATGTACATATCAGGAGAAAGACCAGATCATTAACAAGAGAACTGCTTTCAGATGACCCCACGGAGCATGTTACCTTTTCTTAATAAGTTCCAAGGCTGAACCTATGAATTCATCCTTCATTTTTTGTAGCTTAGCTCCATAGCTGGATAAGTCTGTGGCTTCTAACAGCAGCGATGAACAGCAAGAGGACTGGGCTTCAGAAGCCAGTGACTGCCCTGCAAGGTGGAGGACATCATTTAATTGTCTTGTCTCTCCTTTCTGCTGCTCATCACTGAAGATCTCCTGCCCAGCACTGTGTATTGCTCCTGCCTGTAGAGGTGATCGTGGAATAGGGCTGGAGCAAATAGGGACTGGTGATGTATCTGGGATGGAGGTCTGGAAGGTTCTGTCCTTCACCTCAGGACTGCTCATCTTGAAACCATCCCATGTGGCTGGGTTTTGGGAAAAGCCAGCAGAGGTGTGGTTTTCATGGAATACATCATCGTCCTCCTCTGCTGTGACAGCAGGTTCATTCACAGCTTTGATCCCTAAAGCTTCTGGACAGACATTCTTATTGTTTTCCTCTTCCAGTGTCTGGTTTGCAGGCAGACCCTTTTTCAAGCAATCTGCTGGCCCACTGCTGCTGTCAGATGCATTTCCCTCCTTACTTCTCATTTGCTTGAACTCCTCAAAGGTGGGTATGTAGAGTCTCCCTTTGCAGCGGCCTTTCTTGCTCTGTCCCAATGTGACTTTGCCATCTGTTTCCCCACTGTACTGTTCTAGGGTCTCTGCTGTTCTGGATTTGCTCATCTCATGGCCTTCCCCAGCATGCTGAAGGGGTAAACTGGGGGAGCTATTCTGCCTTCGGAGCTGAAGCCTCCTCTGAGCCTCCTGCTTGATGTCTTCTGGACTAATGATCCTGTGTGCAAAGCAGAGTCCCTGCCCCGCTGTGAGGCTGTGCCTGAGAGCAGTGTGTTCCACCAGAACCGTGCAGCAGTTCACAGCAGAGCCGTTCTTGCGCTGCCGGCACACCTGGCATCCAAAGAACTCCTGGGCCATCAGCTCAGGCAGGGCCACCTGTGGGCGCACTGGCTTACAGGGCTCTGCCACCTTACTGCTGTGCAGCCTCAGCTTCTCCTTCAGCTCTCTTTTGGCATCCCCGTGTAGGGCTCTTTCCTCTGCGGAAGGGAAGAGCCACTGAGGCACTTTGGCAAAGGGAGGGAGGAGCACATTCTGTGCAGATCGAGATGTCTGTTTAGCACGGAGAGAGAGGTTCCTCAGAGAGTCCGATGCGCTCTGTACTGGGGCCACATCCACACAGCCTTCCGTCCACTGACTGGTGCCTCTATAGCGGAAGATGATCTCGTTATCCAGGCTCCGGCAGTGAGAATACAGCCCACCGTCAGCAGCTGTTGCCCAGTGAAGGTTCTCCACACTCCGATACATCCGGTTTTCCACAGGACTGGCCAAAGGTGCCTTGCCTGTGTGGCAGGAAAGAGTGTGGAAGTCCCCAGAAAAAACATGAGTGTCTAGGTTCTTTAGTGGATGCATGCTGCTAACTGAAAAATCCTTTAAGCCATGTTGTGCACTGAGCTGATTATTTTGGCAGCTCGAGATCACCCGGCAGTGTTCCTGTCTCTCATCAACACTGATGTATGTCATAGCAAATGCACATGGAGGCTCTAGGACAGTGGCGTCTAGGGGGAGAGGAGGGAGCTGGGGTGTCGCTTAGATGCCAGTCAGTGTCCACAGACCACAGACAGCAAAGTGTGCTGCTGGGCACTCACATAAGAGAGCTCTCACATGGGTGGAGTCGCCATGCGTAGTAGACCTGTGAATGGAAGGAAAGATGAGTTACTGAAGCAGCCTGGTGCTGACTCACAGGATGCAAAAGCAGGTCCGCTTCCAGGGTGTGCAGAATCCAACACCAACAGCTTGTGTAGGAGCAGAGCAATGTAACTGGGCGATGAGCCACAGGGCTTGGGGCAAGGAAACCTCTTCTTCTCTAGTCAAGCCAACAGTGGCCTTACACTACCCATCTGAATTTGGAGAAGTTTATCCTACCTACCCTCAACAATTCCCTCACAGTAACATTGCTCAGCTCTGGAGACAAGTGCTCAGAAGTGCTTGCTGCAGGCTCAGCTTACTCACACAGCAGCACTAAGGAGATGGCAGGTTTACAAGAAATAGCGAAGTTCTTTCCCTCACAGACAAGAGTGTGTGGGTTAAGGGGGACGCTCAGGGTGGGAAAGGATGACATAACAGTGTGGTCTCCTGGAAGATTCAAGTAACAAGGAGGAAGAAGGCGGCTGACAGGTGATGATTTTGTGCCTGACAGTCACTCTGCAGCCTCTTATTGCTTTGATTCACCCTTCACAAGGAAGATATATATGGTTTATTGACTGCATATGGTAGCCAAGCACTGGCAAGGCCTTTCCAGTGCAGAGACAAAGGTACCTTACAGACTTTCACAAATGCACCCTCCTGACTCCTTAGCCACAGGCTCAAATGATCATTTCCCCCATGACAGCTCAGTAGAGGCCCCAGAAGAGAAAGGTGTGCTTTTCAAGGCTCCTCCTATGAGCTGTGTTCAGCACTGTAAGGCCCAGGGAATCTAAGCGACTAAATCACATGTTCAGAGCGGACAGTTAAATCCCTAAACTCCAGTTTGGGCCAGCAGGATGAAGGCTAAGTGGCTAAGTCCTTGCTGGAAGTGGATGGAGCCTCCTTACACTGAATGGAGAGACTCTTGATTTCTTTTAAGGATTTAGGCCTCATGGACTTGCCAGCAGTCACACAAGACATCTTGTAGTGTCTGCTACAGCCCAGTCCACTCCCTTCCTTGGCAATCAGAGGCAAAGGGAATGAGTGAGTGCCATATGTAAAGGAGAGTAAGACTGGGCAGGGGATATGGGGTTAGCCTGAGATTCGCTAGGGCAAGATAGAGCTGGGATGGTGGGGCATGAGTCTTTAACAATAAGCCAGGCAAGAACCAACCAGTTTGAACACACAGGAAGAGGTCTTGGTAAAGCAAGACAGAACCAGTTACAGCCCAGACTGTTTGTTCTGTAGTGCAGCTGGATTCCCCAAATGTGGCCAACTATTCAGGCAGCACAGCCACCTTGATCAGGAGGGGAATGAAGAGGTTTGTTAGTCCCTGAAGGCTAAGACACCGCAGGCATCTAACCATGTGATGCACCAACAGACATTTTCTATCTGAGAGGAAGTCTGAGGTACTGTATTGCCTGGAAGCCAATCTTGCTAACACACTGAGAGCTTGATTCATCCCTTGCTTAGAGTGGATCAAATTAGCATACTTTGCCTGCATTAATGAAATTATGTCTAATTTAATCCCAGAGAGGGAAGGCAGAACTGCTCCTGTGGTTCACCACTGAATGAAGAACATAATATCCATCCTTCATAACTGCTAAAAATAAAAATTTAAACTAGCTCTCAAAGTGTGGCTGTTCCCCAAGATGTCACAGACACTTCTCACCCGGTCTTCTCATGGTAGGGCTGGAGTTCCCCCTCCTTCACAGCTCTGGAGGAACCCACAGGTGACAGCAGAGAAACGTGAGGATCAGGACTTTCTGTGATCATAGGTTATAACATTATCTGTCAAGAAAGAGAGAATTATATGATGTGAGAGCCAGTCACTGAGCAGAGAGCAGGGCTCCTGGTAGTGCTGAAGGGCTCCTGTGAGAAAGTGCTGTTAATAGAAGATGCCATGCCCTGTCAGGTTGGTCTGTGATCAGGTCACAGCCACAGGACTAAAAGCCACCATGTACTTTTGGCACTCTGCTTTCAGAACAAGAAGAAAGGGAAAAGAGCCCTTGCTACAGTGAGAGTAGAGAATAAAGCTGCCCTTGCCCCAGGCAGGGAGTTACAGAGAGTAAGGCCTGAAGAAAAAGCAAGGCCCTTGTGAGGCAGGATTCTGGGCTGGACACTGGCTTGGCAGGCTCTGCATGTGTGCATGTGACAGCAAGGGGACCAGAGAAGAAAGTGCACAGGCAAGGGCAGAAGCAGTCAGGAGAAGAGCAAGGAAGCAGAGGAACAGAAACAACAGGGTGGGATCTGTCTGTGGCTGCTCCATTCACCAAGAGATGGGCGGCACTGAGAAGACAATTGACTTTTGTCCTCATGATTCTCTTCAGGTGGAAGTCCACTGCCAGGGCTCATAGAGCTGACCCCTCTATGGGCTGCAGGTCAGCTGCAGTGATGCCAGGCATGGGTGGTCAGGGGCCACTCTGCCCCTGCCTGCTCAAGTGCACAGCACAGGCCAGACAGGGGGGGTTGCATCCCTCCATTTCTCAGGGGAATGCCTCAAACCCTCCAGCAGGTGAGGGTACCCCTCTGCCTTGCAGAACAGCACAGGCCCATCCCCCCAGCAGCCATGGAAGGTGCCAGTGCCCTAAAGCACTGCCAGACAGCAGGGACCTGGTGCTGCTTTGCCAGGGCAGGATTTTCCAGAAAATGTGCATGGGATGGCAAAAGTCACTTCAGTGGGGCAGGCAGAGCAAGGGACAGAGAGCAGGAGCTGGAGGCAGGTTTGCAGAGCAGAGGAGCCAGAGAAGACAGAGAACAGCCAGAACTGGCTGTGAGACAGCAGGAGACAGATACTTTCCAGAGGAGGCTGAGCAGAGTTTGCTGACACGTAGACAAGCACCAAAATTTACTGGATTAAGTGCAGGAAGATGGGAATTTTGTTTCCAAATAATTTATTTTAATATTTGTCACCCATCAGGGGTGAATTTTCTTTCTCTGAAAAGTGATTTTTTTGGTTTAAGAGAACACTTCAGACACAGGAAGTCCCTTTGATACTTCCAGGAGAGCTCAGAGCAAAGGTGCACATGGATGTAGCTCACAGGTGGGTGTGCAAGGGGATCTGGTGCCCTGGCTGGAGTGAGAGGGAGCCTCAGAAATCAGTGAATTCTGTTCCCCCAAACACCTGCAGGGCAGCTGTGGAGATCCTGTAACAGCCAGCTTGGGCAGCAGCAGCTTTCTTCCCTGTCACTGTGCTCTTGGAAGGACCATCTCTTTCCTACCGAACTCTTGTGATCTTGCCCGTTCCCCCATGTCACTGCCCTGAGGGCTGTGCACAGCATGTCAGGCAGCTAAGCTTAATTTCCCTGAGCACCCTGGGCAGCTGCTGCCCGAGTCATGACCTGGACAGGGCTGAGGCACAGCCTCCTTCCCCTGCTGCTCAGGGATGCTTGGAGCAGGAGAAAAGCAGTGGTCTCTCTAAAACACCAGGTAATTCGTACCTGGCCTGTAATCAGGAAACACTGAGTGTTTCTCCCTCCTTCCCCTGTTCTTGTGCTCCATGGCACACAGCAACAGCACCATAGTTTCAACTCAGATGCCTGCATTTGTCAGGCCATTGACACCCCATGATATAAAACACGTGCCTGCACACTCAGCTCCCAAGTAACATGGCCACAAGCCTGTTGTAGGCAGTCTGCTGGAGGAGAGCACAAGGTGGAGACAGCAAAAAAACCAAACCAAGTTAATATGCTTTTGGCTGATATGCTGGAGATGACCTTTGAGCACATACTTGCAGGCGCATGGTACATACAGAGTATTTAGCTGCAGTCTTATATGGTCACCAACAAAGAAACATTGGGAACCACAGCAACATGAAAGTTTGTCCTCCCACCACCTCAGAGCTGTAAGTACATGCTATAGCCACAGCGGATGATTCCAGGTATTGAATTGCAAAGGCCACAGAAGTGTGAGGCAATGGAAGGAAGGAAATGCTGATTTCTTACATGGTGACCCAATTCTGGGTCCTAATTTACCCTCTCCTAAAGGTACACAGCAGTCCTAATGTATCCTCTGCTCTCCTCCAGTTAGACCAAGAACTGAGTTGCCAGGTCTTTATCACTCCCCAGTGTATGTGAGCACTGTGGATTGATGCCATGCTCCTTCGTTTACCCACCTGGGTACTTCCAGGCAGTCCTGTCCACACTTACCCAAAGCTCAGGCCTTATTCTAGACCAGCAATCCTCCAGGCCAATGCTGACTTATTTCAGGCCAAAAAACAAAGCAGAGCTTAGTGTTGGCTGCTGCTGCAGCACATCATTGCTCCTCAATCACACTCTCTGTGAAACATTTGCCTGTTCCCTTGCTCAGGGACTGAAAAGCTTCTAGTGGTTATGAGCCTCACGCCTTAAGTGAGTGTAAGACTAAGGGCAATGTGTGCTCAGCTTATTTTCTACCATGTGATTCTGTTTAATCAACTTCTCCACTACTCTGATAAGTGCCTGCTTGGAGACTTGCCACTAACCTTAATTTTCCTGTAAAATCCCCCCCCCAAGAACTTATTTCTCAAGGATTAAAGCTTGAAGGATAAATTATTTCTTCCCAAACACATCAGAACTGTTCTGCCTGGCTGACCTTCCCAGTAAAGCACCAGACAGTGTCAGGAGGATGAAGCAGGCAGGCACAGGATAAGTAGCTCATTGCTGATGAAAAGCAGTGTGGAGAAGACCAGTCATGTTCAAGGACTCCAGGAATATCAGGACAAGGGATGACAGAGCCTCACAAGGTCTCAGGAAAAGAAACCACCAAATCTGGCAGGGCTGAGTAGGTTTGCTGGTGCTGCTTTGCAGAGTTCCCTGCAGCAAGATTTGTTCTTTAGACTTATCAAACACGGATCTTTGTTCCATGAAATGGTGGAGAGCCGCTTGCTATTGTCTGGCCTCTCCTGCTTGATCAGAGACATCAAGTGAGACTGGTACATTTTCCACTTTCCGCATTTACAACATCTCAGTCACAAGCAAATGAGCTTCCGAGTCATGGCCATCACACCAAACTCCTGCTTCCAAGGGAGGGAAATAACTGCAGATCCTTACTCAATCTTGAAATAAGAGATTACACTAAACCTTCGTGTTTTATTCTAATGTCTCTGCATTACGTTTTGCAAATTGCAGCACTGAACAGAGGTTGGTTTATTCTGGACTACAATCTCCCTTTTATTTCAGAGATCCAACCAGCTAGAGGGATGTGAACAGCACATTTGAAAGAGCTATACAAAGGATTTTAGCAAGCTATGATACTGCTGTGAGTTTTGTGCTATCTGATACAGCAAACTTCATGGTCACAGCATGATCTGCCTACTGCCACATCATGCACATCACTTCAGCTGCTAAGCAGAACACCAACAGTCTCAAGGAAAACAATGCCAGATGTTTAATTTTTTTCATATTACAGGTTAACAAGAAAAAGAAAGGTGCCTTGGCTGTATTTGCTTTCTTAGTTGTTCTCTTAACCAGAGCTGTGCTGCAGAAACTGGTTGACGAAGATAAGGTGATTGTAGTTAAATTTCTTGAGGGGGTCTTTTGTCTGTTGTAGCAGCTGAAACAGGAACACGGCTTATATAGTGTCTGTTAATTGCAGCAGGAGAGGTACAGCCACAGTAGTTCTCTAAACTAGTACAATTTCCTGGGTTTCTTCTCCTTCCTGGGGTAAACAGCTAACCATAACTTTCCCTGAGTTTACAGTATTATCACTGCTTTCATTGTCCACTGCATGGCATAAATCAGGATTGCTAACAAGAGGATTGCTAACAGGATTGCCAGATTGGTTTCAAAACCAGGTAATAAAGGGAAAACAATAACTTTTATAGTTTGCTCACTGTATTTATAGTCCCTGTGTTCTCACCTTAAACATAAGCAGGAACCACAAAGTCTGAGAGACAGCTTGGCATGGGGAACCCCTGAAGACGCAGTACAGCCAGGGTCAAGAGGTTGCAGAGAGCACAGGCAATGGCATTAAATTCTGCTGCATTATGAGCTGCTTGCTTTGCCATGTGATACTGTCTAGCCATTCTCCTCCTTTCACATCTCTTTTCTTAATCCTTTCCGGGATTTTGTTCCTGCTTTTCCAAGTCTTCCTACATCCCACTGCATTCAACACAACACAACAACTTGTTGTTAACAACTTGTCCAGAAAAACTGGTCTTGGCCACGGTCAGGGCTGGCTGGTCAGAGCAGCCCAAAGGGTACACATGTGCCAGCCAGATGTGTCACAGAAGAATCTGTCCACAGTATCTGTTTACCACCATAGGAACATCTTGCTATGGATCAGCTCAGTTCCAACAGGGAGAGTGTAGGAATCACCATAACTTCGTGTGAGCTTCTATTTGGGTCAGATTGGCTCCGAAATAGTCTTGAGGCAGTGGAAAAACTACTCTCAACATTTTATTGACTCACTTAAGTATTCTTGGCTCCTGTTCTGTGGGATTTTTAAGCTGTTTGGGAACTATTTTTATTGACATAAAAGGTTTCACCTGAGAAGTCCTACTGCTCCACACACCTGTGCACTTGGCAGCAGTGCCTTTCACGAATTTTTCTGGCTGCTCTCTTAGTCAGAGGAGCTTCTCCTTCTTGTGTCACAGCATGGTTTTCTCCTTGTGTTCCTCCTTCAAAAAGGCTGTGATCACATGATGCTTCCAGCCTACCTCCAAGGACAGGCATTCCAGCACACTGATTTCAGGTAGCATTCTTGCAAGGTGGCCTGTCTTCCCTCTTGATTCCTTGCTTTGGGAAAGGGCACCTCTTTTTGTCTCACCAATGCACCACTCAATCTCTTGGACAATACTGCTCCAACAGTCCTGCTGATGGTGCAGCAGAGGGATTGGAGCTTGAGAGGATTAACATTCATCTTGCAGCTAAGGAAGGCTGAGTAGGTTGATTCTGTAACAAATGCTCCTGTCACCAGTGTGACACCCCCATCAAGTGTCCCAGCTGCAGTTGCTTGTCATCATCAGCTGTGAAGCATCCCAAGAGATGGCAGCACCCACCATCTGCCAAGCTTTCAGTGACTCAACACACTGGTTGACAATAAAGCTCCTTTGGAGACTCCCTCTCAGGAGGAAGCAAGTCCCGTTTGCAATGAAGTTCCTCTCATGGGACAGATCACCCACAGCACCCATGAACCTGCAGGGTACATCTGACTGACAGATGCTGCCCTTTTCTGTAGCACTGTGAGCCACTCTGCTCCCCTCTTACAGCTGGAGGAGGAGTCCACAGGGTTATAACCAAGCAGAGACAATGCTCAGGCTTGAGTTAGCTGATGTTCAGGACCCAGGTCGTTTCCCCTGACCTGTGTAGACACTATGAACGAAGCATTCCCAGGCCTTTGGGTCATGCAGAGCAGATCTTGCCCACCACCCACCTCGGTCCTGGCATACACACAGAGCACTCACTATTGGCCTTACGAGGAACAGACATGGTCTGAGCACAGACTCCGACCTTCCTCCATACCTGGCAAAGGCAGTTCTCAGAGGCAAACCTGAGCCAGGAAAACCTACCCATCCTCCTGTGACATGTGGGAATTATAAAGCCATATGTCGGCTCACTTTACAACCTGGCACCTCCACTTCTTAAACTCCCACTCTGCATAGGTATAACATCAGCACTAACTGCAGAAAATGGTTGCAACATGGCTACAAGTGAATTTGTTATTGCTTGGGAGGTGGGGAGAAGAAAAGGTTATGGCTGTGACTTTAAGCTCAGTCCCAGCACAGGGTCCAACATCCATTGTGACTTCCCAGTGCCAGCTCCAGACCGTTCTCCTCTGGCTCCCAGCTGCCAGAGGTATGCCCCAGCCCAGCCCTGCTATGCTCAGTCAATGACTTGCACGCCTTTGTGAGGCAGCCCAGTACTGCCAGCCCAGTGCTCTGCCTCCAGCTGTGATCAGCGGCACATCCTTTTGGAAAGAGCAACACAGATGGAGCACGTCTGCAGCTGAAAAATGATGAGGTGGGGAACTACACCTCAGATAATCTAAAACTGTCTTGATCCTCTCTGCATGCGTCTGAGGAAGGCAGAAGGGACAGTGCAGAAAAAACAGGGCACAACGGGTCAGTTGAATATGAGAACTGAGAGGGAGAAATAAATCAAGCCAGTAGCAAGAAAGGGCTGGCTGCTCCCTTCCCCTTGCAGCATGTGAGGAGGATCAACAGAGCCTTCACCTAAGCACTCAGCTGAATGTTGTCATCTTTTGCGCATTGAAGACCAGCATTTCAACTCACAATTTTCATTCACTCTCTGGCAAGGAAGAGGTAAAAGGCCAAGTCATACTTAATGGGAAAAATAAAATCAAGTCCTTTTTTTAATATGGTCATTTAACTCATGATTTAATCTCATGATTTGCAGGGCCTGAGTCACGATGCTGGATTTCTTTCAAGGTGGAAATACCCCTGGCTGAACTAGCAATACATGACCACCAGGGCACACAGAAACATAGCATTTCCCATGCCCTATTACATCGCTTCCACCAGTCCCAGAAGGACAACAGAAAACCAGTCCTTTGCAGTTGGCTCCCTCAGGGTAGCTGAAGGTATTCCTTCTTCCTTGTTCTAAGATTGCCCCAAGAGTCTCAGCCTAATCCTTAAAATGCATAGGGCAGAGGAAAGAAATCACACTCCAATTCTAAGAATAAGCTGTACATCAAAAGTTTCTACTCCCTTCCTTGTACTAGGAAGACGTTTTTTGCAGCACAGCCACAAATGTTAAACTTTGAGTGCAGTAGTGGCTTACTGCATCAGTCTTTCCAACCAGGCAATAGGAACCTTGGCTCTCATCTCACTAGTGGGGAAAGAAACCCCACGACTTAATTCTGTTGATCTCAGTTCATTAACTTTGCACTGGAAGCCACTCCGGCACTCCCCAAAGCTTAGGGGAGGTGGATGAGCAGAGTTCTTCCATGCCAGCAACACATGTGAGATCAGAGAGGTCTGGGGGAGGAAGGAGATGTTGAAGACGGTGAGGGAGATGTATGATCTCATCCTACACCTTGCATGGTTACATCCCAAAGCTGTCAGGCACTTTGGCATACTGCTGGCAGAGCAGGTTTGCCATGAGGAAATGTGTGCAAGCAGCACCAGCAGTCCTGGCCAGGCGTGGATGGCCACGGGCAGTAATATTTCCTATTCCTTTGGCTCTGGAGACACTCCACAATGCTTCCACAGAAAACCAGGCAGAACTGCGCCCACCACCTGTCTCAGTTGAGGGATGTATCCTCAGAAGGTCCAGCACTACATGTTTGTTGCCCACTACGAGGCAGTGGGAGTCCCGACAGGGAGCTAGTGCATCTGGCCAGGCTCTGCCTCTGCATCAGTCCCAAGGAACATCACAAGCTCTTCCCTACCTACCAAGGAGAATTTATTTTCTTCTTTTTTGCAGATTTTCAACTCCTCCCACGGGCCTCTCTAAACAACCCCTTCCCTTTCAGATGCTGATGCTTTTCAGCTGATTAAACTGTGGACCAGACCATGAGCTGGGTGTAAATCAGTATTGCTTGTCAATGCTAATTTACACCTGCTGAGAATTTCCCTTCCTTCACCATTTAGCAGAATTATATGACACATCTTTTATCTCTCCGCACAGTTTAGCCTGCCATTCCCCTTTCCTGGCCCCCGAGCCTCCTGCGTCGCTCTGAACTCCCTGGAGGTGTACAGGATAAGTTGCTTATTTGCAATGTAAAGTGTCTCTCAGAACCACAGCCCCGTGCAAACAAACCCAAGAGAGGCACATTTATCCCAACTTGTGCAACAAATCCAGCCCCATCTTTTCCTGGCAGCAGCTCCCTAAGCACACACTGCACAGAACTTGCTAAGAGAAGAAATATGTCCCTTATTGCCATTACACAATGCAGGGCTTCTCTGGGGAGATGCAGAGGATGGAAAAACGAAAGAATTGATTCCACAGAGACCCTGAGCTCTTTCCTTTCTCGTTGAAACTGATGGTTTGCCACCCAGCTCAGCACCCTGTAGATTCTGACTGTCAATAGGCAGGATACCATTAATGACTTCTTGTTGCTATGGTGATATTGATGGATAGTCCCCGGTGTTGGTGGGAATCCTGGGAAAGTTAGCAAAAAAAAAAAGTGGGTCAAAAAAAAAGTGAGTTTGCCCACAAAGGGGAAGTTATGTGACATACTTGATGAATTCAGTGGCACTTCACACCTTCTGCCTCTTCCTGCCTCCTACAAGCACAGCACGGTGTTCTCCAGAGCCAGTGCAAACACTCCTGCTTGCAGCAGGGCTCTGGTGCAGAGGTGCAGTGCTGCAAGTGGATTTCATTACTAGGCATTACTTTTGCAGCTTCACCCTGGCAACTCATTTCACATACAGAGTAAAAATCTTGGCTCCAGTGAAATCACTTGGACCTGTGCCAGTGGGCGCAGAGCCAGGATTTCCCCCAGCTCTCAGGATGCTTTATCGCAATTTCATTCAGCTGCCTCGATAGCCATTGGGAACCCCCTGCCTCTCCAGAACTGTTTCAAGCGTGGAAAAGCCGCTGTTGCAGTTTTTTGCTCTATTTCCCTGAGGTGCTGTGCTCTCTTTGAAGGTGGTGTCATGGGCTCTCTCTCAGCTTCCTACTTTGCAATGTGCAGTTTAGGGAAACCTTTCACCTTTCATCCCAACCGAGTGACCGCTGGAAATGACAGGCTGTGCTCCAGTCACAATTGGGTCCTTTCACTTTGCACAAGTGTTCTTGGGGTTTGGGGGACAGGAGCCATCTTCCTAAAATAACACTTCTCTCTTTGACCTTGCTTTCTCTGGGAAAATCATTCCTAATTCAGGTTGGTGACACATTAATGAAGAAGTGCTCCAGTGGAGCTCCCTCTTTCTCTACAGATGCTATTTATCTAAGCCCTCCAAGGAGTGCACAAACTGCAAGATGCCTTGTTTGGGGGGGAAATTTTAGTATGATTAGCAAATTTTAGAGCATGCTTTTTGTCTTAGCAAAAACTCTTACCTTTTCTGCTTCGTTTTATGTCTAGGAGTACATATAAATTTACTAAAGAACCTTTTATTCCTAACAGTAGTACCACTTCAGGCATGTATCACTCCACCTGATGGGCACTCTTAATCCAGAAAGTTTTTATTGGTTTTGATCTGTTATTATAGAAGAATTATATCCACAGGGGAGCATTATCTATAGCAGTACCATTACATTAACAGTTTTGCCAGTAAATGCCACAGCGTAGATCATATCCAATAGAAGTGTCAGCTTTTCCCTCTTTTCGTGTGTTCAGATCATTTGCCTCCATGTGAACTCAGGAACTGGAAAAAAAATTACTCTGCCCCTCTCTTTTGCATATTTTGATATCCCTAGTTCTAATGGCCTACAGAGTCTGAAAGCACTTTACATCAGGAACAGATCCCAAGAGAAAAATTCAGTTCCTTTCTCTACATTACACGTAGCTGTTCATCAAATTTACTGGGCAAGGTTCCTAAGCACTGGAGGCTGGACCAGCACTGACAGAGGGTCTCTCTTGTATAGCAACCCTTTGATCAGACTGTCAGCATCACTTATTTGCTTTTGTTTCATATTCTTCAATGCTCCAGTAAGTTATTTTTCCCAGTTGATTATCAAAGGCAAAGGCTGCCCTTTCAAGTTGGATTTGCACCTCTTCCCTTCCCCTCCATTTCAATTAGCTATGGAAATTACTTGGATTTTCTTTTTCTATCTCCTCTTGCCTGCCTGTCTATATGAGAGGCTTTAGGAACACTGATGGCTGGAGAAAACGCCAGTTGATGTCTTCCCTGTAGGAAATGTTGTGACATGCAATTAGCACATCTAAGTGCTCTGCTTGACCTACTGCTGGCCAGGGTGGTGAGCACAGACCCAGCTGCAGTGTCCTGCATTTTCCCCAGCTAGGAGCAAGGGGATGGAGGGCTTGAAATGGGACGGATGGAAGAAATGAGGTACCACAAACTGGTAGGGACAGACAAGGACAGGAACTGGTTTATTGCACTGGGAGACAGAAGGTGATAGGAACATAAAAGCTTCTTGAAATAGGATCTCTGTCTGTGGGGAACTGTTGTTCTGCTGTATTTGCAGCTATTGCTTCTCTGCAAACAATTCTGTGACTGCAGAGACACAACAGGCAGTGAACTGCCCAGAGCAGCTTAGGGCTGAGCGGAAATGGTGTTTGGACTGGGCTCTGGGTTCTTCCACTTGGAGATGCATGGGTAAATGTCTTTAGCAACAAATCCCAGCACTCTGGGAGGAGCACACATTCCACAGGGCAGCTTTCCAAGTGTGATTTGCCCTAAACAGCTGGACACCAAAGGTTTCTCAGGTCACAATATCAAGACTTAAAAACACATCAGATGCATTCAAGATAGGAGAATCACTCTGGGCTGTATTTGACCCCAGCTGGGCATTAACTCCCAGGTGACTCCACAGGAACAGGATTTGGAGAGATCAGACTCGAGGCAGTATAGATTCATGGCATTTCTCACCACACACAAGTCTCCTCCAGACACATCATGTCATGCATGGTTTACTGGAGATGTTTAAAAGTCATCATTAACAAACAAATTCTAAGACTGATTAATACCAACGCATATACTCTTGGGATGTTCCTAACCACATCTATATATTCTAACTTATCAATATTGCCATGGGACTCTTTCTTTTTGGTTTTCTGCCAGACCCTAGACTATAGTGAAAGGTGATGGAAGAGGAGGCAGGACATGCCCCTTTGTTTAAAGCCGGCTGTAAGAAAATGGTTTTGTTTGTTCATATGTACTGGATACTTTGTGCAATCTGCAACTTCATGTAGTGCAGGTTTGCAACTGCTCATGTAACATGGTGAAGAAAATTAAGAATAAATGCAGCAATTTTGCAGCTCTTCCTAAGAGAGTGAGGGAGAAGGACAGTGAATCAGATCCCTTCTCCATGTGCTGCTGGTCTTGATTATTCGCTGCATCATACAGACCTCATGACATGAAGCGTGATGAAGACCCACCCCAGATCCAGAATCACAAGACACTCCATGTCATTTCTTATGCCAGTAACTTGCTGCAGGGTCTGAAGCTGGAAGTTCCCAACCATCTCTGGGTTCTCACACCCTGAGTTAGGTATCATTACTTCCACGCCATTTTTCAAAATATTCCAAGAGCCTAATGAAGGTCACTACGTTTTTGTTAACCTTTATTTTTTTGGCAACTGGGAAAAAATAAGACAGAGATCATAGTAGCTGATGAGAGCCATTGCATGCACATTTATTTTACCAAAGTAGTGCTAAAAGCTGAACCAAGAGCAGCAAGGCAGAGCTGCAGGCAACCAGCCAGCTTCTTTTTTAAAATAACACAACACTGAATGTGTGCAGCCTTTGTGGCTGTCACAAAGTACCCACACCTACCCAAAGCTGAACACTCCAAAACCACTCTATAGATACAGCTTCGTTATATCAATCAAAAGAGAGGAAACATTGTCCATGCAGACATCTAATCCCTCAGGGGAAACAGACATGAATCCTTCGTAAATACGTTTTTTAAGGAGCACTCTGAGAAGATACAGTGGAGATGGAGCCAATTATTATTATGGTAGGAGTCTCATGTAACACAGCATCTCAGAAAAGGACTTAACCTCAACCTCGTAAGTACTGTCCATCAACAATTCCTGTATGTAGCCATAACACCTCAGAAAGTTTAATTAGCACTTAAGAAATGGAAGACTAAATGAGCTAGGTGACCTTTCCCACACCAGATCCTGTAGGTCAGCATTATTTAAGACAACTGGGAGCTTGAAAAGCTAAACACTAGTGTTGGCAGATGAACAGATGGATGGATTGCTACCAATATAATCCATCTTCCCACTTACCTCCATAGGACTGGGTGACATTCAAAGCTAACTACTTCCCTACGCAAAGAGAAATGCACGCGATGCAATGAGTAGGCTTTAAAAAGGACTCATCAGCTTGCAGGACCAGTGGCAAAATGCTTTATGGCTGCTGTTTATTGTGCAGGTGAGGCTGTAAAAAAGATGCATCAGTCTATGTCAGAAGTGACTATGACTGTAGTGACCACAGTGGATTAGCTGTAAGCCAACCTCTGAGCAAGTTGTTAAAATCTGTCAGGATGCTGTCATTTTTCGTTTGTGCACAAGAGGTCTAAATCTAATTAATCTTTTAATCAGAGCCGATAAAATTGTGGTATTATCATCAAAGGGGATGCCTTATCCACAGCTTCATGAAAAATTTCCATCTGTGCTCAACTTGGATTTTTTTTTTGCTTGAGGCTCTATGAGTAAATTCCCCAAACACTGAAAAATAGAAAAGAGTAAAGTAGGAGATTGTTTAACACAGCCAGTTACTGTGCAGATATCAGCTCATCTAATGCCAGATGGGACTCAGTCCAGAACTTTGAGATCCAGCTCAAATACCTGTTGCCTGAGCACAGAGTAAGTTCCTGCTCCCTAACTGGGGCAGGCACAACAGGAGCTGTGACACACTGTGCCAGTATGAATCGTGTCACCCTCCCTAAAAGAGAGGACACTGAAGCCCACAAACTCCCACATACCCAGGACTTTCTGGTGTTCTGCAACGATTCAAAAAAAAAAAAAAAGTAAAGCAATCTCCTACATCTACTAGCTATAGCAGGCTGTTCTGTCAGCTACTAGACTACAGCATAACTTTTCTAAATTGATGCAAATAACTCTGACATGTACCTTTGCACCTAGAGGACCCCAAAGAATAAAGATTGCTGTCTGTCTGGTCTAAAATATAATCCAGATCAGACTGTATGTTTTGGGGTTTTTTTACAACAGCTGAAGTCTTCAAGATTTCCTACATCTGCTGGCAAACATTAGTATTGTTGACAAAATCAGCCAGTACAAGCAAGTGCAGAAAAAAACCGCAATCAAAATCTGAACCTGGGACTCCAGATAATGAAGCTTCCTGACTAACCCACTGGCACATCTATTTCACTGAACCTGCCTGTGTAATCTGAACCAAAAAACCCACTCATTTCCATTTACTATTGCCCATATGCCACCTCTAAATATACTTGCATATTAGCATTTATGCAACGTTCAGTACAAAATCCACATGGCTCCTTTCAGCAAGCAGCAACAAGGATAAGTTGCAAACTGAGTCTGGAGATGGAGCTTCTAAAGATTTCTTTCTAAGCACCATGTAACATTTGCTGTAGATAGACAGTGATGGAAGAGTTGTTACAACCTGCTCCAGATGGACCATGTTTTCTTTCCTGCATGAAGCTAAAATGGATTTCTTTTATACGAAATGTCTCCTAGTGATCTCTCTGGAACAGAATTTGGGTAGCAAAGCAGATCAAAGCTTAGGCTGAGGAGTGTTGTACAGCTGCCTCTTATTACCTTGACCAGCCTCATCTGGGACCTCCACCCTTGCTCCTGCCACCCATTGGCCTGGGAGCTGCATTTAAGCCCTTGCCCTGGCCCTTAGTTGGTTTAGGCTCTGTGTGTGCTTGTTCTGACATGCTTGGTTTTACTTCTTGGGTGACATCAGAGCTGTGTGGGAACTACAGGTTTCTCTGAAGCCTGTTGGATGAAAAAAGATCCAGTTATGGGACCCACTCTGCCCTTCCTGCGTAGGTGAAGTGGGACTGTGCCTCTTTTCCAAGGTTCCTGTCTCAGTCTGCCCATGTTGCCTGGCTTCTACCTGACCTTCCTTCCCAGAGATGTCTATCCTTGCTTTCTTCCTGACAAGGAGTTTTCCAAGCCCTTGAAGTTGGTGAGTATTACCCACAATTAAACAGAAGAAACAAATGTTGACATGGAATGAGAGAATAGAGAATCAAGAGTTTTTTAAGTTCCCCTCCAGTGACCACTGCTGGGTGACCTTCCAGGAGGTAGCAGCAAAGCAACTCAGGCCTGTCACATGTGGCCTTCTGACTATCAAAGAGAGCCTCTGAATATTAACAATTTGCTTTAACGGACAAAGGGTAAATATAGGTTGGCTGTCACTGCCTGAATCGCAGGAATAAAATGTGGCAGCCAATGAACTTCACCTGCCTTAACCATCAAGACTCTAAGATCATTAAACTTTCCCATCCACTGAAAGAAAAAGGTTTCGTGTCTCTAAGAGACTGCAGTCAGAGAAGTAAGTCTGGGGCCTTGTGCTGCTGTTGCTCTTAATCTTTTAGGTGATGGGTTCTTAACTCCACAAATTGTTGTATCCTTGTGGACACATGCTGTGTTAGACTTAATCTTGACAGATAGCAAAGAATTGATCACAGAAATAAAACATAACTGGTTGCGTAGTTACCAATGACCACTACACAGTTACATTTGCTGTGTGCAAACAGAGCCCAGTGCAAACCAATTATCCCTCATTACAACTCTAAAATGTCAGCTTCAGAGAGCTGAAAACAACTGAGCCAGGTAATAAAGGGAAATTTGAGTAGAAAAACATAAATGATAATTGGGGACTTTTTTTTCCCCCCCTAAATGTTCAAGTAGCTACAATCCTATGGCTGAGGAAAGTAAATATATTGGTTTGAAAAAAAAAAGGATTCTTGTTTATTGGCAAAGTGAAAACAAGGATGTATGTGTGTAAACACTGGGAAAGTAGAAAGTAGTAAATAAAAATGACAAGCTAAGAACTGCACAAAACTGATAAGGGGGAAAAAAGATATAGGGAGAATTAAAGAGCTTCAGGATTCATGATGGTATAAAGGAGCTGAAATACTTTGAGTCCTAAAAACAGTGTGATGTCACTCCAAAAATGAAGTGGGGGCTGTGATGATTAGTGGGAATGGCTTGGGCATGGGAAACAGCCCTATGTCTGTGTGAGGCAGACTTAAACAGCCAGCAGGTGCAATGGTTGCAGGATCTGCAAACATCCCTCCCACTTCTTGAAACACAGATATATGGCTATTGCTATTTAATACACTGTGAGGAGCTACCCTCATACTTTTCACAATTAGGTGCTATTCTTTTATGGTCCATCCCCAAAGAGCAAATCAATAAATCTCTCATAATTGTGACCTTCCTTTAGCAAGGTCTGTCTTTCATCTATCAATCAAACTGAGCCTCAGTGGCAGCTCTGTGGATAAACTGCTGTGCTTGGATGCCTCACCAGCAGCACATTCATGACATGCACTGCAGAGATGCTGCTGGTTAGACACTCAGGGACTAACCTGTGCCTGAATTTATCACCAGGACTGCAAACAATTCATTCTTAGCATTGCTTATGTCCAGCCTCTCTCCTCCTCAGCACTTCATCTTCCCTCTCCTAAAATACATGATAACAAAAGCACCTATGGAGATTTCTGGCTTACTTGCATGTGCTGTAAAGTGCAGCTATCTGATCTATCCTCATGACAATGTTAAGTTCTCTGAATACAGGAAGAGTCAGAGCTGGATGCAGCCACAGTAGAAATTGGTTTGGGCTGAATGCTCTGCTTCTCTTCAGTACAAACTGTATGTCTTGTGTACAGGAGGAATAAGGACCATAAGTGTTACATTCTCTACACGGCCTGGGCTGGAGAAGAACCCACCCTGGGTAACCTGCAGTTTACAGAGGAGAAGAGAAAGACCCATTTCCTCCTTTCTCACCTCTTTATGCAGTGCAGCACAGTGTAATAAAATTAAATTCTAAAGGAGATGTAGAGCACTTTTTTGCCTTTGACTCCATTATGAAATTGGTTCCTATGTGGCCAGGAGAGAAGCAAAAAACAGAATGAACAATTTTGAGGTTGATAATGAACAGAGAGGAGTGTGTTCCTGTCTATTCAAGAGATGTACAGAAAGTGTGACAAGCGCTTTAATGGCAGGAAGCATTTTCTGTTGTTGAGTTTGAGCAGAAGCTCAGGGAAAGATGCTTTACAACAGTCACCAGCTCAGCTCGGTGTTGGCTGTGGGAGCTATTGCTCTGTGATGTTTATCAGCAGCCTGGATGGGATTTCTGCAGTGTAGGAGACATGCTGCTTGTGTTGACATCAGTAGTTGTGTATGCATTAATAGTTGTGCCTGGCAATACGTGCATGTGTTACATTGATGGCTGATCCACATAGGTGCTTCCTAAATGGGATTGGTTCATAAACACCACAGTGTGCCTGCTCTGGAGAAATACTGCAGGTGTAGGAACAATTCCATGAGAGTGAGTCTGTGTGAAAGATGGGAAGTGCCTCTCAGCTGCTGTGGTGTCCAGGCCATCTGCCTGAAAGGCCACACTCTGCTCTTGGGGTCAGCATGTAGCAGCTGAGTCTGTTTCTGTAGATGCAAAGCCATCTTCCCTGTGCAAAGGCAGCTTTGTGATCTCCTGAGAAACAGGGGAGTTCTGTTGTCTCTTCTGCTCACTGTAGCTCTACCCCAAATTAGTCCTGTCTGCTGCTAATCCCTTGGTTGTTACCAAGGCCCTCAGGTATGTAAGCCTGGACCAAATGAAAAAGGCCCCAAGAAATAATGGGCTTACCTCATCATATCCCAGCTGGCAGCACTGCTGAGAACATGGTGGAAAACTTGATTTATTAAAATTGATGAAGGAACTGGCTTGTCTTGAATAATTCATTACATATCAGCTGCTGCTGAGGTAATAGGAGCTCAGCAAGATCCTCTTTAGCACTGCACAGTGCCTAAAATCTTTAAATAAGATGAAGCCAAAGACTGGGTAGTTAAAGATTGAAGGGCTTTCTCCATGTGAAGTGAGAGGCCCTAGTTCCTGGTGCTGAGGTCATCCAGCTGCGAAAATCACCCACGTCTCTCAAATGGAAGCCAGCCTGCTAATGTCACTGATATTTGCCAGGGCATGAAACATTCTGCCTCAGCCATCAACTTCTGCAGAATATAATGGCTCCATTTTTCACAATTCTTACTGGAATCAGGCTTACTTTTCAATATTCGCCACAAGCTAGGGATGTCTGAGGGTGCTGGCTTGCTTTTCTGATCGTTATGTATGAAAATAAATCAGCCTGGTACGCGAAGAGAAGTAGGCACTACCATCTGAGCAACTCTTGAGGTGCAATCTCTGCTGCTGCTCAGGGCTTTTGCCAGCACCAGCAGAATCAAATTACCCACAGCCTGGGCAGTGGCAGGGCTGGATTTTGGAAGCATGTCAGAAGCCCTGGAACAGAATCCTGCTAACTTAATCTGGTCCCACTTGAGCTCTTTTTCAACTCCACTGAAGTCAATGGTAAAACCTTTGATAAATGTGTAAGGCAGCAACAAAATCAGGCACTGTAATAAGATGGCTGATGCTCCTCTTCCTGTATGTCCTCCTGCAGAGGTCAGAGGAATTGTAGTTAATAAAGAAAGAGGAAAACCTGATAAATGAAATGAACATGCTCCTGCTTCCCAGCTGCTGGTACAGGGGCTCCACTATCCACATCTCCAGACCCTCTCTGAAGTCCATCACTTTTTCTAGCTGGTGATGATGGGAACTGGCTTCACAGCCAGTGCTGTTCTCAGCTCCAGCTCTCGTTTGCACTGCCTTCCTTTGTCCCCCACCAGGCACCTAGGAATTTGTGAGGTGCTGATGGTACAGCGCCTCTAGATCATTGAGACAGCCTTTGACTTAAGATCCTAATGAATACAGAGATCGTGATGCCTTGTTGATTTCCTCAAGCCAGATTTTACTTCCAGATGCCATTCCTGCTTCAACCAGAGAAGATGAGTTTAGCCAGGCCTCAGTGTCTGAAGTATGTTGGTAAAGCTACTCTGATGTACCACTGACATCATGAGACATTTGACATACCACCAGAAGACTGCCAGTTTGCTCTCTTCTCCAAAAATACTGCTTCATCAATCACTTGTGAAAGTGTTTCAAAAATTAAAGCCAACTCACCCTTGCCTTGAAATGGAGGCAGCACTTTCTCTTCCTGCTGTCTGTTAATAGCCTCTCTGTGGGAGGTCACAGGACATTGATTTACACTCCTGAGCTTTTTGTGGACATAGGTTAAGATCATTTGGAGAAGCCACAAACTGAAGTTGTGACTTCTCATCCTGAAGTGTGTGACTAAAGCAAATACTATAACTCTCACAGCTGCAGAGTGGGAGATGCTGTGAACAAACTGTAACTTGGTAACATATGAGACTAATGTCTGGTCCCTGATCTCCCCAGACAAGACACTCAAATTCCTGTGTTTCAGCTCTATTATCAGTAAGAGGCCAAAATAAAACTACCTTCCAGCATCTGCAAGAACTCTCCTTGCAGTCTCTGAGAACCAAGGAAAGTCAGGTAAGGTTTCCTAAAACTGAAGCGTAATTACATGAAATTAACTTAATTCTGAGACCTGTGCTCAAGTATGAGAGCTCCGAGCCACTGTCTGAGCACAAGCTGGCATGGCCCAGCTGCTTTGAGGGATGTTGTGCCTTCCCCTCTGAACTGGCAAGGAAATGCAGGTATGTGGGCAAGGACAGGACTGTGGTATCAGAAGACCAGTCCATGACCCATACATGCCTCTCTTTACCCTCCACCAGCGTAACTGTGTGTGTGGTTCTGTCTTTGCAGCTGCTTTTGACCTTTCATCATTGTTTTCTTCTCCTTTTCCTTCTTTCTCTTTTTTTTTTCTTTTTTAAGCAGACATCTGTTCTCTTCTGGAAAGGGCACCTGACTGGTGATGATGCACAATTGCCTTGGGAGCTAGTTTAGGAGGCACAGTGCCCCTCTGACCTGCCAGACAACAGCAGTTGCTGTGTGGCTTCCTTTGCTTTGTTCCTTCAGGAGACCAGCTGGTATTTAAAGCATTTTCTCTAAGCAAGGCATCATCCCTGAGGTACACTCAGGTGAGAGTACTTCAGAGAATTCCCACTGGGAGGTGAGAGTAAAGGATTTTATTATTAAAAAATCCCAAACCAACAATGAAAACCACAAAACCCCAAATCCTGGAGGACATGCTGTTTCCTTTCAAGTGATTCGGTGAGGCAGGGACTGCAAGAGAAGTAGGGAAGGAAGAGTTTCACTAGTTCCAATACAATCCCATTTTTTTCAGGAAGATATAAAAAGTCCATTTCAATGCAAACCCTTTTGGGGAAGGGTGGAAGTTGAAGCCTGTTCAAACATACACCTGGTTTTGGCTGGGATAGAGTTCATTTCCCAGCCTAAACAGTGAAAAAAAGTGAGAGAATGGCACAAAGCAGCCTAGTTCTCATTCCAGGCAGAAAGGAAGGCAAATGGTGTAAATCAAGAGTAGGAAAACTTTGATGTTTCTCTTAAGCTTGTTTGTTGTTTTGGGTTTTTTAACCTAAGAGATATAAAATATATGAAATTAGGCTGGCTAGAATTTTGGGGACACTGGAGTGGCTGGGCTGGGATCACAAAAAGAGTCTGTAAGTTGCCTGAAGAGGCACATTTGTTTCCCTGGGGTACAACTGAGGGAGCGAAAGAGCCTTTCTTCCAGTTCTGCCCTCGGTGGTTGTGTACTGAAGGCACACTCAGTGCCACTGATGGCCCAGCTAAGTGTGAAACCTGGCTTTGTCTATACAGCAAAAAGAAAAGTTAAATGATTTTTTATTTTCTCTGAGGATATCGTAGAACTAAGCCAAAAATGTGTATTTGTACTGCTCTGCCTAAGGCAGCATAAGCCCATTCTCTGGTGAATCACTAGGCCCCAAAGCTTTTGCTCCTCCTAAATGAATGCCAAGTATCCTGGGGAAGTGCTGCCAGGTACTAGGACACAGTGACACTGTTGGGCTAACGCATAATGGGTGTCCATGGCTGAGGGTCTGAAGGATTCTGCCCCAAACTCCCTAGGATGATGAAGTTTGGGATCTAATCCTCCATATCTGACTTTTCACTGGGTCCCAATTTACCTCAGTTTTTCTGCTTAATGCTATTTTCTGATCTTCCATAAAGCATTTTCCAAATATTTTACCCAGTATCTTCCATGAAGCTGGTGAGAGAAGTTCCTTACTGTTCAGGGGCCCACATAAGCAGGATGTTGGCAGGTAGATGCACAGGATATCTCTGGAGATCAAGAAAAACAGAAGATTGCTGCCACCATTCTACAGACAAATTACACGTGACAAAGTTTGGAAATGAATCTTCTGTAAGGTAGAGATAAAGGGTGTAAGGGCAAACCCATTCAGATAAATTTGAGGCTTCCTTGCAGCTACAACAGCCATGTTGACATGCACTAGGTTAAGATCAGACTCATCTGTTTTGATGTTAATTGCCTGGCTGCTTTAATTGGATATAGGCTTCTAAGTCCTGAAGTCAGCTGTGTGACGTGACAAACTGATGTTTACCTCTTCACTGTTTTATCTTGCCCAGTGCTGCAGAGTCAGTCAGTACTCATGTTCCTGTGCATTAGAGTTGTGCACAGAGCTGGTGGACTATTTTGCAAGAGAAGCAAGTAACATTTCACATCTGAAGGGACTGTTCAGACTTTAATTTTAGGCAAGACCACTCTGGTCTAGGTTCAGTTTCTGCTCCAAGGAATGCCTCCAAGGCACTGACAACCATCATCAGCAACCAGATAATAATCACTGAGCTGCTGAGCTACTCATTGCAGTGCAATGACTGCACCTGGACACCTGATGGCCTCTGATGGATGATGTGACACTCATGCAATGCAGTCAGTGTCCCTCCGGACTTGAGGGGCATAGCAGCCTCATGCTGTAAGGACACAGAATACCACAAAGTAGTGTTTTGAGCATGGCTGAGGATGAGGACGCTTTCTAAGGTGAGCCTTGGAACACCAGGCTTCCTGCTGCAGTCCGTGCCAATGGGCTGGCACGTGGAGGGATGCAGGACTGCTGAGTCCAACTTCTGTCTTTCTTCTTTGGATCTTTCCTATCCAAGATGATGTAGGATAGGAAGACCATGGGGGACAGAAGATGCCCCTACTGTTTCCAAGCACTGCAGTGCCCTGTGAGCTGACTCAATTAGGTGGAGCACCAGGTCTGCAGCCAGGCCCAGAAAGCCCCCAGCAGCTGGGAGCAGCAGGTTGTGTGGTGCAGACATGGCAGGTGGTTCCAGGCTGGGGCTGGCCATGCACTTGCACCAATGCACTGGCACACTCTGGCTCCACTGAGCCAGGGGTGTCACTGAGTCTGTGGAGCAAATTCCTGCTAATGAGACTGCAGATTATCTTGCAACAACCTTGCTCAGAAGCAAGCAAAAATATCAAAGATTTTGGCTACTGCAGAGTGAGGAGGACACTGCATGGGGTACAGAGGTACCAGAAGAAGCTACAGTGAAACCAGCCAGCCTCCCCTCTTCAAGCCATTTACCGCAACACGAGACAGGATGAATCAATAATATGTATTGAGCTGGGAAAGTTAATCTGCATCCAGAGCATCATAACAAATTAAAAGGAAATAAAATCAGTACAGTTCCACTGGCTCTCATTACTATCACAGCGGAGAGTAATTAAAATCTATGGGGCGAATTCAACGCTGTAGGAACTCTCCTGAAACCAAAGGCACTGTAGAAGGGCATTGCTTTTTCCAGATGCTATGTATTTCCAACAGCAGCAGGAATGGCAAAACGGGCAGAGAGGACAGGGCAGGGTAAGAGCAGAACCTCTTTAGGAGCCAGGCATTCTGCTGCCTGCTCTTCCTCACATGGAGTCATGCTGCACGCCTGCTGCTTTGGTGCTTGATGCGCTGACTTTCAAAAGCTCCAGGCATTTGTATGTGGGGCTCCCACTCAAGGACTTCCCAAGCCACTACACAACTGCCACTCATCAGCTCTGGCTGTCACCCCATACTGCCAGTCCTCTGCTCCCTTGCATTACCCTGCTGCGTTCCTGTTAACTCCTCTCTCCTCCTCACTCCTAAGCACAGCCACCCCTGCTACACGCTTTCTTAGTTGCTAAAGAAATGCCTTTTCCTGCCACAGAGCACCTTCTGCTATCCTGCTGCCTGATAAGGCTCTCAACCCATCTTTCTGTGCTTTCCTATAAACTCCTTATCCTCTGACCCACACACATCCCTGATGAAGAAGCTGAAGGAGGACTATCACCTGCCCCAAAGCCACAGCCACTTGCACTCCCACTACAGCTCTGCTCCAGTCCTGTGTTAATGGTGAGCTGGAGCTGTGCTAGAAAGCAGGAATTCAACTTGAAGCAGCATTCACTGCCCAAACCTCTGTACCTTGACCCTGTGCGAGGCCCCACTACCCCACAGCCAAGGCGCTGCCTTAGCTCAGTTGAGCACCTGATTCACATTGAGTGGAAGATGTGTGAAGCACAGGAAGCGCATCCCTCATCACTGCACACAGCATTGTGTCCAACCACCCAGCACTGCAGCGTGAGGCAGCGGAGCAGCCACCACACTGGCACCCAGAGGGGCAACTGATGGTGACAGCCAGTGGCATGGGGCTGCGAATACAAAGTTTGGTTCACAGGGCTCAGGAGTTGGAAACGGCCATTAAAGGAGAGAGACATTGGATGGAACAAATCAACCTGGGGAAGTCATGTAGACGGCGCGTAGCAAAAGATTTGATCTCAGCGTGCTTGTCCAGCTTTCACCTTTATGAAGCTCCTGCCTCCTGTCACCACACCCTGTGCATGGCTTCCACCTACAGAAGCTATGCCAATGTCAGCAGGATGATGCAGCTACTAAATACCACGTGTGGCAAACGCCAGTCTGCACACGTACAGTGCTGCCAAGGGCTCTTCCACATGGACACGTTTACCATACATGATAATTATGGTAATATACAATGATAATTCAAAGTGAATTGTTAATGCTATTTTACAAATTGATGTACGGTGGTCCTGCAGGTGGAACCATGGACTAAGAGCTGTATTTCCAGATATACCATGATCTTGTTTACTGTCTGGAAAAGTGGAGGTCTCACTTGACCTGGCCTTACCTCAGCATGCCTTTCAAAATTTCAACCACTTTATTAACACATATCCACATCTGTAACCATGTTCAGACTCACCAATGAACAGCACAAAAGCCTAATTCTTAAAAGTCTTCAGCACCTTAAAAGTCACAGCCATATTATCACAGAATGTGCTTCAACATTTCACCAAAAATAGGTGCTTGCATCTTTCATAACAATCCAGCAAGGAAACCAAATGGAAATCTGCCCTTTAATAAGTACCTGTCTAGGGGCCAACCTCCCTTGTTTCTCTAATTTCCATCTGAAAGTAGCAGACCATCTCTCCAGATACATAAATCTCATCTGCCTTTCCTATTACAACAGCTTTGAGTTGATTTGTATGGCATTTATATATTCTTCAAAGGGATTGCTCTTTAAGGTAGTGTTAGCTTGAGGCATGACTGGAGTTTTGACCTGAATATTACTTCACTCAAAAAGGACTGTGCTCTGATGGTCTTTATATGAGGTGAGATACAGGTAAAAGAATGGCTCTTAGGCAAAGAGGAAATAAAGTTTCTGACTCTCATCCCTCTGGACAGGCCAGGAGGAGTAGGGAGCTTCTTCCCATGGAGGTCAAAAGCCATCCTATACAAAAAAATATCCAAGGTATGCACTAATGCATGCTGCACTGTTGTAAGCATGAACAGGATTGCTGATGTGGCTGTGGGCTATGCTAGCGCCTGCAGCTGCTTCTGGCTGGGTTAGATTGGCTTTATGCATTTACTTCATGCTACTGCTGTAATGAAGAAAAGCCTGAGGAGTGTGCTGAGAGCCAGAATAAAAAGTGTTGCAGAGTTATTGCTCCACTGTCTGCATGTGACCAGAAATATTGCAGCACTGTGTAGACAAGCAACGACTGTCTCCCCTGGGAACATGGCTCTGTGGTACCCAGGTAAGGACAGAACCCAGAATAAAGGACAGAAGATCCTCACTGAAAGACAGAACTGGCTATTGAGTTAGCAGACCTGGTTCTCAGAGCCAGGAATGAGACATCGACTCTTGCTGTACCTGTTGGAAGGTGTTCCAAAACTCCAGTGGCAGATAAAACAAGCAAGCTATGCACCTTCATCTTAAAAAGCTGATCAGCTCAGAGGCTGCTTATCAGTACAAAGGAGTCCATAGCCTACCCATTCCTCTTTCAAAAACAGATTTTCTTTTTCTTTGTTTGTTTTTTTTTTCCTGTGACTTCGGCTGATGTTTGTTTTCAGTGATGCTGAGCTTTAAGGGAAGCTGAAGTACTGTATTGTGAGGTCTCCCCATTGCAGATGTGGCTTCTGCAATCATAAAGCACCAATTTCCAAAGCTGTATCTAGCCCTTAAAGAGGAGAAGTGCCACACTGGGGCTTACTGACAGGTTATGTCGTGTTGGAGAAACCTGAGCCCTAATTGTCCACAGAGAACAGAGCTGTTGCAACAGCTGTGGTAAAAAATGGGGCACATCAGTGCAAAACAGTTAAGTACCGAAGACCAGGCCTCCTGAGGGACTGCTCTCATCTTCTTGTAATTGAGAGGTCTCAGTTCAGGCCTGAGGGGTTTTTTTCAGGCTAAACTACCACAGCACAGATTAGCAGTGAAACTCTATTGATCCTTTATGAGAAGCAGTCACCTCCCTGGCTCTTACAAGGCACTTTCTTGAAAAGGGTCTTTCAAGACAGACCTCCTCTTGGAAGGGGTTGCTTCTGTCTACTCCTAGAAGCAGACTAGGAAGGATCAGCCACACCACCATAAATGACAGCAGTATTTCAGCACAGAGCTGACTGATATCCCCAGGCACTGATATCCTGTTGGTCAAGGGGGCTCAGCTTCAACCCAGTACCAGCCAAGGCTGGTGCTAATTCTGCTCCAACCAAACTCTGACCCACTGCTCTGCCTCTAGACCTCTCTGCAAGATGTATTTATTGAGAAAGATGCTTGAGATGTAAAGATCCTTTAGATAAGCAAGGACTTGAGTAGAGGGAATGGTAGGCAAGTTGTCCTTGCAAAAAGCTAGGAAGCCAGCAAATAAATCTGACACAACAGCTCCAACAGGCTGTGACACTAGAAACTAATGTGTATCACTTCTGTGCTAGGTCTGAATGGAGCTGTCTCTGCTCAGTGTCTGAGGGTCTTTAATTCCCTTTTTCCAAGGGGAAGAACCTTGCACGAAAAGTTCAGCTGTGTGTACTCTGAGTCTTGTGAATCACTTGATTGTGGTCAAAGCCACTGTCATCTTTCAGTTGCTAACTGGCTTCCTAAACATGCCTACAGAAACAGTAGGATTGCTGTGTGGTAAACAAATTACTTTTGACAGGAGACTGCCAGCACTGCTCCCAGACGCCAGGGAAGCCACAAGATGGGCTGCACTGTGTCTGACTGGAGCAGCTCTAGCATTGCATCCACAGCTAGTGCAGCGTCAGGCTCCTTCTGCAAGCACTGACAAAGAACCGAGCCTGCAAACTCCCACTACCATCTGCTGAAGCTTCATATCCCAAAGGAAAAATGGATTTGTGCTTACATGTATCTTTAAGCATTTCAACAGCGGAGAAGGCAAGGGCGTAGACGCTTTCTAGCTAAAAACACAAAGCCATGTTTTTTCTTTATAAGAAAAAATTTACTGCTGCTTCTTGACTTCCCATCTAGGACAGGGTTTCTTTCAAAAGCTTTAGAACCTTTAGTCCCTTTCTGGAGAGAAATCCTTAGGACAGGTACTGTTGAATTCCCAAACAAGTTATTTCTAGAATGTGAAGAGACTGTTTCAAATACAGGTTCCAAAAGGTCTGCAAAGGGCCCTGAGTTGTTCCAGGCCCTGAAATGTTACATGGCAAAGTGAGTACCAGCAGACAGTGGAGATTTTTTTTCTCCCCTTGTGCTTCACCTTGAAGCAGCTGTTAGCAAAACCAGAAAACTCCTCTGCCCCTTGGTGTATTTAATACAGCCTTGGCAAAAGGACTGCAGTCTGTCAGCTCATGAATATGGGAATTGCCTAATTCTCCAGCTATTCTTATTACCTCAGCCTGAGGATCCCAGCTTTCCATAACTAATTCCTGAAATCACAGATCTTCCACTGTCCTTTCTGTCTTTGAGCAGCAAATCCTTCCTCCTCATGTAACTGATGCTGGTGCCTGCTGTGGTGCCACCGGTTTTCCCAGGGCCCTCCCCTAGCAGGGATGGCACCGTGGACAAGGCTACTGACCCCAGCACTCCCGCACAGTTCCCGGAGATACTCACCCTTTGTTGCTGTAACTGACAGGATGATGTCTGGAAAATAACAAATGCTGCACAGCCCCGTGCAGTGGCTTGGGCTGGCTGAACAGCTCTGAAGCCTGGGCAGGGGGCTGGCGGGCTGGCAGCTGTAATGCAATCCGTCCCTGGCAGCAGAGATCTCTCACCCTGTTCCTACCATCTGCAGAGCTCCCTGACTCCCTCCACATCCCACCTCGTCTGCGACTCCCACAAAGTCTCAGGATTTGCAGTGCCTCCCACCTGTCACTTCATTTTCCCCTCATTGTCACATATGTTCTCGGTCCACCTTCCCTCTCTGTGCCCATGTACCTGTTTTCTACCTCTTTGTTATTTTTCCTTTTCTCACTGATCCTGCCAGCCCTGTCCATCCTCCCAAGACACAGAGCTAAAGCTGTTCCTGTGCTGGAAGGTGATAATGGCTGCCAGGAACCAGCTGTGAGGGCCGCTGCAAACTGAAAAACAGATGGAAGCTGAGACTGGGCTAATTATGAAGCAGGGACTGCAAAACTTGTGGAGATGCTGGCCAGAGGTGCCCAGTTTATTCCCAGAGACAAATGGGTGCATCCTGTGAATGCTGGCAGGTGACATGGGAGCAGGAAACTCATCAAGCTGTGGACAGCTTTCCAATCCTGGCTATGGAGTGCTGCATGTGATGCCTCCTCATCTCACTAACACCCATGACTGCTGCTGCCAAGCTGCTCTGGACAAGGAGAATGTGCTCACTGCAGTGGCAGCTGAGGAAATCTCCAGGCTGGTTCCAAGGACTACATTCCTGCAGGTTAGAGCTTTTGTCGTAGACCAAGAAGCAACTACAGCAGCACAGGCTATACTGCAACAGGATCATGGCAAGGTGGAAAAAACCCGTTAACATCTTCCTACTTCTTTTGTGATACAGGATTTTTTTCCCAAGAGCTTGCCAAAAGGGTAACTGCACCAATGGAAAACAAAAACTGAATTATGTCCTCTAATAGTTCATTTCTTAGTTCCAAACTGGCCCATTCAAAAGCTGTAGAAGAAAACACCTTCGAAGTCCATGGTTTTGTAATCAGAACCTCCATTTCAATTAGTCATGTTATAGGGCTGTAAACACAATAATTCCATCAATACTATGGAACAGTCATTTTGCATTTGTATTAACATAAATGTGTGCTGATGGGCCATAGAGCTAATCTGATTTGACAGTAATTGGCTGATGCCCAGCCATGGAAGCCCTGGAGCTATGCTTGCTGTCTCTCCTCTAAAAGAATTGTCCTCTGAAACCCTGGAAAGAAAACAAACTGTGATGCCATATCTTGCCTGTCATCAATCAGCAATCCTTCTTGCACCTACAGCACTGAGGTGTTTGAGGTTGGGGGGTAATTGTTTGGTTGGGGGAGCTGTATTTGAAATGGAACTGGATATCCTACAAACTTAAATATTAAGAAACCAGGATTTCCAGACTATCTTGTTAGACTAAATCAGACTCAGCAAGCACGCAATGGATAATAAACTCAGAAAATCCATAAAAGCATTCCTTTCCCTTTCCTCTGTGACTACTGGGAGCTGTGCATCATCACCTAGTCTGCAGTAAGCTTTTCTTACACAGATGAAGCTTAAGGAGCTTAAAACTTTATAAATGCTTTGGGGCTACCGTTGTTATCTTGTAGAGTGCTCTACAGACAGAGGCAAGCCTTAAATCTGAGACTGCAGCTGGGGTTCTCTTGTTAAAGGCCTTAAAGGAGATCAATATAAGCAATGCCTAAGGATGTGAACCAGATCTCAAACACAGTCCATCTCCTGTCCGGGCCATGAAAGCAAGTGGACAGACTCAAAAACCAGGCTAGGCTCAGGAGTCTTCACAGTTGCAGTTACAATAGGAACCACTTATTTTGCTTTTGGAAATATACCCTTCAAAGAGCCTTAGTGAGGAGAGACCATATGTCTTTTTGAGGGAGGCTATCAAAGAAACCACAGCAGATATCCAGACTTTCTGTATTTGGCTCATCAGCTCTGTGCATGCTTTGCTGTCTGGCTGCACAATGCCTTGCCTAATGCATCCTTGTCCGTGATAGAGCTCTTGGGTTCTACCTCAGTACAAACCAAATATGAGAGACTTGTTTTACTCAGAAACCATTCTTCTCAACAGTATGGCACTAAAGGCACATCACTTTCAGCAATATGCAAGAGCAGTATCTCAAAATCCCAAAGCGTACGTGGCCCGACAGTGCCCAAAACACCTCATGGAGCAGCCAGTGAAATTAAGAGCAAATTTTTTAAAGTAAGGTGGGGAAGAGCACCTTAAACAGGGAATTTGGAATTTGTGCTTAGGTTCTGGATTTGACTTAAATCTTTCCAGGTCTCTTATCTGCTCCTTCATCCATAAAACGGGATCAATAAAACCTCCCCAGATTTGCAGCAGTGCTCCCAGTCATATATGATGTATGTGAAGCATTTTGAGAGCCATGAGTGAAAGAAACCATTACCAAGCCCTCAGGCCTTTCTATAATACCAACAAACAAGCAGAGTTGTTTATAATGCTTTTCAGTGCCACAATGACTAGGAAATGAGGAAAGGCTAAAGTGTAGATGCACCCAGTGCTGCTTTGCTGCAGTGTAAATGAATATGGTAGGAGTCGATTTTATAGATTTTCCTCCAGGGAATTCTGTTTTCAATAATGCAGTAAAACTTCTACCTCTATGGATTCAAACAGATGCTCTTGCTAACACCTCGGGTATCAAAACCTATTATGAATTTGGGAGAATGCGTCTTGGAGTTGAAATCACATGAAAATTAATTAAGAAACGACTCACTCGGACCTCGCAGATTTAAAAGAGCCAGGTGCAGCGCAGCCACCCCTTCCCAACGATTGAACTCAGCCTAGTACCGTACCAGCACACGATATCCCACCCTGCACAGGACATAAAGCCCCCAGGCATCTCCAAGGCTCTATCCTGCCGACTGCAAAGCTCTCTGTCCCTGCGGGTGCATTTTAGGAGCCAAGAGGAGCGGCCGGGCTCGCCCGGACCAGGGCACGGGCAGAGCGCTCCGGCCCGTGCTGCGCCAGCGGAGCCCCCGCTGCTGGCGAGGAC
This sequence comes from Eulacestoma nigropectus, assembly GCA_013397775.1. Taxonomy (NCBI): domain Eukaryota; kingdom Metazoa; phylum Chordata; class Aves; order Passeriformes; genus Eulacestoma; species Eulacestoma nigropectus. The sequence goes on along the minus strand of VZTE01004350.1, from coordinate 1,821,180 downwards.
CGAGCGAGTTCGGGGTGCGGGCACATGCCGGACCCCGGCAGCGAGCAGGTGTCAGCCGGGGCAGGTGTGGAAGGGCTTGGGAACAGCGTGTATCCTCCGCTCCCGTCTCCGCGCTAGGCGCGGAGCTGCCGGTAGGACCCGAGCGGCCCCGCTGGACCCGGGGAACGAGACCCAGCGCACAGATAAATCATAAAGCGCTCCATGAGCGGTCCCGCAGCCCTCCCCGCCGCGCAGCCATTTGCCTTTGTTGCAGCCCCGCGCCCGCAAGGTGCGGCGGGGCCGGGGCCGGGGCCGGGGCCGGGGATGAAGAAGGAGCTCGCTCCCCGGTCGCTCTCCCCTCACAGCAGGGCGGTGGGGACACATCCTGCGGGACTGGCTGCCGAGAGGGACCCGCCCGCACCTACCTACCTGCGGAGCCCGCCCGGGACGCGTCGCCCGCCGCCTTTGTTGTGCATGCCCGCCCCGGCAGCGCCGAGCCGCGGGTCGGCTCCGGCTCGGCCCCTCGGCGCCCGCCGCTCGCAGGCCCGGCTTA
>VZTE01004350.1:1801403-1820568 GCA_013397775.1 Eulacestoma nigropectus | reverse complement strand
TCGCCACGGCAACGGCGGGCGCGGCTCGGGCGAGGTACCGGCCTCAGGGCCCCGCCCCGAGCGGGCTGAGGGGACAGAGCCGGGGGTCCCCGGAGGGCCCCGCCCCGAGCGGTGCTGAGGGGATGGAGCGGGGCGGCCCCGCGGGGCCGGGAGCGGGCGGTGTGAGGGGACAGGGCGGGGGGTCCCCGCGGGGCCGGGAGGAGGCGGCCCCGCAGCCTCGGCTTTAGGGCGCTCGTCTTTCCTTGCCCGCCCTTCTCCCCAGCCCTGCGCCTCTCCTTCCCCAGAGTGCCGGGCAGTTCCGAGCTGGGCTTAGGTTAGCCCTCGGCTTCCTCTTACGGTGCTTGGGATCCCTCATTTTCCATATCCGGTAGCTTTTCTTTAGACTGGCCACCTCGGGAGTCCCTATCTCCGGTCACAGATCGCACGTTCTTTTGTCCTGAAGCAAGGACGGCTCTGGTGACTCTCCTGACTATCTTCCTGCATCAGCCTCCACAGGCTCTTACACGTGACGGGCATTCTCTCTGGAAAGAAGGGAGCTGCTCTGAGAATAAAGCCACGGCAGTGGTAACGCCTCCGTTTATCCCTGTTCCTGGGCATAGGAATACGAATTGTATCCTGCATTTACAACTATTTTAATTGACCATTCATTTTAGGGATAACCATGACAGCTCGAACCTCTTCCCTTTCAGTCAGTAAGGACTTGGCAAATTAATGGTTATGTTGATTGTTTCTAGGATTAAGTGCCGCAGTTCACTGGCTCTATCACGTAATGCTAGATTGAGCTGGGTCTTGTTACCAGACTTGTACATGTGTGTGTGTGTTTTCATCTCGTTCTGAACAGGCACGTTCTGGACTGGTGAGACATGTTAAAAGGAGGGTCCCTGATCAGAATTGCTCACATTCATGGAGTTTTTTAAGTGATCCAGCATAGGTGAAGACATTGTTTCTGTTTGAGGACATTAATTAGAAAAAAAACTAAATTCTGCAGAGAAAAGTTGATTATGGAGAGAAATAAATAGCATAGCAACCCTGAACTATTTCTGTATGTTCAACACCTGATTATACAAATATTTTTTTTCTTTCTGAGGTCTGTCAAACTCCCATTTCATCTTATTAGAAAGGGATTTCTGTGGCACTGGGCTCACGGCATCCTCCACTGAAGGCTCTTAAATTACAAATAAAACATACGAAACCTCTTTCAGTAAGCCTCATCTGACAGAGGAAAAGACAGAGACAGAATGTGCTCAAGGTCACAGAGGTGTTCTCTGGCCCAACTGGGAAAAACTGCCAGAGCTGCGGTGTCCAGTCCTTGGTCTTCATCTGCCAGACTTTGCCATTCTGTCCCAAGAAGGCACCTGGGGTAAACCCAGCCCTGCCTTCAGGGAGAGCAGGGGAGAAGGAACAGGAGGCAGCTGTCCTTTAGTTCCCCTTGGTCAATCTGGGCCCATATATTGCTCATGTAGTAAACAATCTTGTTAATAAAGGGTTTCTCACTGGACACAAGGATGCTTAGGACATGACCCAGTGTTACTGTGCTGTAAAGAAGGATGATAAGGAGAACTTGGAGACATCTTGTTACGGTCTTTGCAGCTCCCCCTGCAGTGAGCTGCCTCCTTTTCCGATGAGTGCTAATTTATAAATAGCCCTGATTCTGATAGTCGGAGAAAGCTTTTGTTTCTCCTTGTACTTGATATATGTGATACTCTGCAGTGGAGAGCAGATGTTTGTACCAGATTCTGCTCCCATGGAAATGGGCAGTAGAAGACTCAGAGGCGAGGGGTGAAATAGCATCAGGGTTATCTCTTGTCCTCAGCTCAGAGCTCCTGTTACAGCCAGTCTGAAAGGCCAGGAGATGCCCTTGGACTTAGCAGCACAGTCTCCAGTGTATGCCTGTGTCTCTGCTGGAGATGAACATCCTGTTGTTTGCAGAGTCCAGTTACAGCTAAAGCTAAAAAAAAAAAAGTATCTGTCTGCATAAACAGGAATTTTCCTCAGTTGCGGGAGCCAGCAGAGGACACTGCTTTGTCTCTGTCTCTGAAAGGGCTGAGTAATGGTTTGCTTGTTTGTTTTGTTCTTTTTGCTGCCTTCTTCCAGCTCCATGACTTTGGTGGCACCTCTGGCAGAAGAACAGTTGCCATTGCTTCCACTTGATCCATATCCACCAGAGGATTTTGTTTTCCAGATCATTCGCTGCTGCTGAAGCCATAGCAATAACACTCCTGTATAGCTTTACTTAAGGGAGGGAAGAAACAAAACCACATGACAAATTGGTCCAATTTATCACAGCAACAGAAACCTGCAATTCAGCTCAATCGCCCCCACAGGCCAGCTTAGACAACATCAATATTTAATGACCTGAGCGCCACTGCCTTCACAGCTCGGGCTCCACCTCTGCCCCTTGCCTTGTTGCAGGTACCCCCCAAGCATGTCACTCCACCAGTGTGGAGAGCACCCCTAAAATTCCTCTGGGTGAGCAGGGTCTGCCTTCAGCCTGCCAGGTCAAGCCTGCTTGCTACCCAAAGGGGCACAGCCCAGACCTGCTGGGTACAACCAAACTCTGCCCCTTTTTCCTGCCTGGCTGGACCACCCATGCCATAGATTTATGCCCAAGTAACAGCTCCAGGCTTTCTAGGCATGCCTGTGGTCTGTGGCAAACAGGAAAGCAGGAGTAGGACTGGACCATCACAGCTCATGGCCTCTCCTACAGTCTTTTTTTGGGTAATGGTATAACCCAGACAGGACTGTTCACTTGGTAGCAAGCTGGAGGTGACTTCTGTTCAGCTGTCTATATCTGTTCCCATTATTCAGGCAGGAGTATTTTATTCCAGAAGGATCTGCAGTGAAATAAAATGCCAGCAACATGTCCTGCATGTGGTGCAGGAAGACTTGAAAAGAGGATGACTCAAACTATGCCAAATCCCTCCCACTGTGAGCAAAGGGGGGCATCAGAGGAGGTTGGGAATCTCTTTTACTGGGCCCAGGCTCCAAACTGGCCACAGCAATTGGCATCCAAGAACATCTCCCAGCTCCACCCCAGCATGTGGCCCCTTTCTGGCTTGCTCTGCCTGGGACAGTAACAGGAAAAAGTGACAGGTTATACAGCTATATGTGGCCATAGGCATGTTCCCTCGTGGCTCTCTTGCCTCAGGTTTCCTGGTCTGTAAAATGGAGCTGACTGCAATCTCCTGGTGATAAGCACAAAGTAAAACAAAGCATTTTTATCAGGGCTGGGGTGGAACAGAGGAATTTGTGCTGCTGGACCAGCAACTTGAATTCCTCCAGCAAGACAGCATCTTCCACTAGGCTCTCTGTTCACTTGAAAACCCCCATGATTTAGCAAATTGCATATTCCAAAGGAGGAGTTCATTATCCACTCCACTGGGAGCAGCCATTAAAATAAATGGCTTTTTGGGAAGATGGCCCTCTAATTCACTTGGTATTTAACATTGGCCATGGGGGTCAGCTATTTATATAAGATAGATTCAGCAAAGCCCTTTTGTGACCATCTCCCTGCACTAAGGAGCTGTTCAAATAAGGGTTACTAGGAATAAACATAAGAGGAGAGGCTTCTGCATCAAAATTCAGCTGCACGGCTGAGAGGCTGCTGGTGTGCACAGAGGACTCAGGTATTCAGGAGGGAAAAGCTGGCTTGCTGCAGTTCATCCAGAGATGCTGGGCCATCTCCAGTGCCAGAGCTTGGCTGCTGAGGGATAGCTTCCATCCCATGGAGCACGTGGTGACTGCCCCCAGACCCTCTGCTCTTGTAGTTGTAGGGCACCTGTCTTGTTATGGGCATGGCTCAAATGCCCAGCAGAGCTGTGCAGAATAATATGTAACTCAACAGACACCTGCAAGTAGCCTCACAAATACTTAATGGATTGTTCCACCAGTTAACTGTCCAAGAAAGGAATTGTGAGCCAATTCAGTGCATTCCAAATCACAACTCTTAAAAAAAAAAAAAAATAGAGCACAGCTCTTCCTCCTGGCAGCCATGCAGTTTTTAATTTCCATGTATCAGCTGCATCTGAATGGGCTTGGTCTTCTGCCCACTGCTTCTATTTATTTGTTTTCCATTAATCTCCACTAAAATTAAAACTCAAAGCCTTCCAGAGAGAATGGAAAACAAACATGCTGAACCAATACTGCTGCAGAAACCACTGCACTTTTTCCTCCTCTGCAGTGAGGCAAGATCCAATTTTTAAGACTCTGGCCTTTTCACCTGAAAAATAGCACAGGCAGCTATGGCATTAGCACAGCCTCAAATTCTTCTTCCAGACACATCAGTAGGCAGCACCCTTCAGCTGTTGACTGGTGTTTACTGTCCTCCAGGTCACAGTAACTGCAGAGGCCCTGCACTGGATTAAACAACTTCTGCTTGGTTTAAAAAGACAGAGCTGATGGTCCAGATGGTCCCACTGGCTGAAGTTTATGGGTCAGGATTAAAGGGAAGGCAGGGACTGGTGACATTATAGCAGGGGTCTGCTTCAGACTGCCCAAACAGGAAGATTGAGCTGATAAAGTCCTCTGCACACAGATAGGAACAGCATCGTGTTCAAAAATCCTGGTCCTCATGGGAGACTTCAACCACCCCAATACCTGTTAGAGGGACAACACAGAGGGGACAGGCAATCTAGGAGGTTCCCAGAATGCACTGCTGATTACTTCTTTCTCCAAGACACAGAGGAACCAACAAGGAGAGGTGCAATGCTGGACCTTGTCCTCATCCCCAAGGAGGGGCTGGTGGGGAATGCAAAGCTCAAGGGCAGCCTTGGCTGCAGTAACCATAGAATGGGGATGTTCAAAGGTGGCAAGGAGGGTGCACAGCAAGCTCACTACCCTGGACTTCAGGAGAGCAGACTGGCTTCTTCAGGACCTGCTTGGTAGAGTACCCTGGGACAAAGCACTGGAGGGCCTAAGAAAGCTGGTTAATATTCAAGAATCACCTTCTCCAAGCTCAGGAACAATGCATCCCAACAAAAAGGAAGTTGGGGAAAAACACCAGGAAGCCTTCATGGATGAACAAAGAGCTCCTGGACAAACTCAAACAAAAGGAAACCTACAGAGGGTGGAAGCAAGGACAGAGAGTCTGGGAGGAATACAAAGAAAGCACCCAACCTCCTTCATGTTTGCTTGATTTCTTATTGGTGTCTTGGTTTGTTCTGGACCCATCTTTATTTCAAAGCACATCACCCGATAAAATGTTTTGCTATAAAATCCCAGGCTTTTACAATGGCCTGATTCTTTATGCATCCCATTGTGAATAAGAACTGAAAAGCCAAAGCTTATGAACTTACTTTTAAAGTGATACAAATTACAAAATACCCCTATTTACAACTACAATATTTAAATCCTATTTGCAACAGCACAATCAATAGGATACAACTGTTGATGTACAGGAAGGGATTCTTACTAAGTAAAATGCACTAAAATAAGGCTTTGGTCTTTTTCAGTCTTTTTCAAATGTTTTCCTTCCTTAAAAACATGCACAAGTGAGTGCATACTGCTAGATACGAGTCTGGTTGAATATGAAATTCTTCTGCTTGTTACCTAAAAGGATTTCCTTCCTCTAATAAAGAGAGTTTCCAGTTCTGTGTTTATGGCATCGTCAGGAATTGCATCATCCTCCATAAACTCATCTCCAAGCTTCTTCCACCATGGCCAACGAGTGTATTTCAGCATAGTGTTGTGGGTTTGTCTTGCCTTGGTAGCTACAGGGATTGATCGACTCATAAAGGCACTAAGATCTTTTTCTGTGGTCTCTGCTAAACCTGGAGCATCTGCAAGAACAAGGAGGAGAGTTTTCTGTACTTTGTTTGTGGTTTTATGAGTATTTAAAGAAAAAAAAAAGGAGCACTACCCTCCCACTTCCCACTGTCCTAGGTCACTCCTTTCCCTGTGCTGGCATTGCAATTTCATGACTACATGATAAATCATAAATCTGATTGGAGAGGCAATCCAAATAAAGGCTAATTTGAAAAAAGAAATACATAATGGGGCAGAAAGAAGAAAGGGGAAAGATGGACTACTTCTTTCAGGTGCAGTGGTGGCATCCACCAAAATGACTTCTTGTGGAAGTATAACCTCAGAGGATGTCCTGGTCACTACTGTTGGATCAGCACTCCTGGTGCAGGGTGACATCAGCACGGAATTCCCACCTCTGGCACAGCAGCACTGTGAATTCCCTGCTTGGGAGACCCAGCACAGTGTAAGAGTGTGTTGTTGATTTGCCTGCTCAGGGAGTGATGAGCTGCAGTGAAACAGCACGTGACAGACTAAATAATGGAATTCAGTAACTTGCTGAATTCTGCCCGGCTTGGGTGCTCTCTGGTGGCTGCAGTTTGCTACTCTCGTTCTTTCATGCGGCCACTTGTCTGGAATTAAGACAGCACAGTAGTGAATTCTGTTTCACCTAAAGCCAGGCCAGAGAAAATGAAAACAGGGAATTCACAGCTCAAATAGATCCCACTTTATCTGGAAGGGGTGAGAGTGTTTTAACAAGCAGCTTACTTACAACACAAGAAAACAAACCAAAGCAAAACAAATGTGGGTGAATAGGTTGTATGAGATCCCCTTTTAAGAAATTCTAACTCCTTTTACAGAGCCATTGCTGTTCTTTTGAACATATCAGAGAGAGGCTTTCAGCAGAAGAATAAGATGCTCCTTGAAAAACAGGTGTGTGTATTTAACCTACAGCAGCACTTGGATAATCTCTAACAAAGCCTGACTCTCAAGATAAGGCATATGGCAAAGGAAGAAAGATATTTCAGTTTTGAAATGAGGCTTTACCACTGCTCACTCTAATTTTCCCTCTAAATTGGTTTAATCCAGATGGTAATCAAAGCCATGATCAGAGTAGTCACATACTCATTAGCAGCTCCACATCAGTGTTGACCTGAGCCAGTAAAGCCTCTCTCCGTTGTGCTGCTCTCTGATCCAGCCTGCTCCTCAACAGGAACTGTGCCAGCTTTGCCTGAGCCTGCATATGCAATTCTTTACTCATTTCTTCTGACATTTGGGAAGCCTGGAGGAAAGTAACAGTCTGTTATCATTAGGAGCTGGTTATTTTTAAACTTCTGGGGGCAGAATAATGCCTAAACAAGGAATGCAAATGCTGTTCTTAATTGTTAACTTCATAATTTTGCTTCCTCTGCAACTCTCTCCAAAGTTATCCATCATCATGCATACAAATTTTCCAATTACAGTTTGCTTTGACACTTTTATTAGATTAATGGTTAAAATCCCCAATATCCTAGTCTTGCTGTCAAATAAGCAGGGTTAATACATACATACCTCAAATGGATTATCTTGATCAGAATTTATGAAGCTGAATATATTTCATCCCTACAGTATTTTATGTTGCATCATTAATGCAAATTATGAAATGACTAAGAAACAGACCGGATGCAATTTGATGTAGTCATCCACCTTCTGCTGCAAAGCTAGTCTCTGCTCATCAGTCAGTCCCTTGGGTTCTTTCCAAGGAGACAGAGGTGTCCTCCTTCTTCGTTTCTCCAAGAATTTACAAGCCTTTGTAAAGGAACATATGAGAGAACATGACAATCACAGAGAGAAGGTTTATCTTCCTGCTTTGTTTGTAATCAATCAGCAAAAGAAAAGTGTTTCAGTACTGCATCTTAGAGCCTAAATGCAGCTATGATGCTGAAAAGACATGAACACTAAATAGTAAGTAACAACACCTGTAGTAAGCTACTGACTCATCTGTAGTATGGTGACATTCCAACCCTGGGTTTCAAAGAAGCAGCTTTTATATTTTAGTTACAAGACTGTATTAGGCTTTGTAGCCTATACAAGGTTTAACCCTTTAAAGCAACTTGTGGCTCTAGACTATCACCCTCTGAATAATTTTTTAATAAATTATGGCTACATTGACAGTAAGAGAATAAACAGAGTTTTACGAGGCTTTGCAATAATCTGCTCAGTCCTATCTACTGTTAGAACAAGGCATAAATACTTACTGCTCTCTGAATGATGATAGCTGCCTTATACTCCTTAAGAGATTGTTTCTGCTGATGAAAAATTCTTCTTGCTCTATACCCTCGCCAGAATCTCTGGATAGTTAATGCTGATTTCTCCTCCATTTCCTCCATGTATTTATTCACCTGACCTACAAAGGTAACAAAAACCCAGTTACAAGACTGGGTTAGGTTCTCTTAACAATTTACATTGTTAATCATCAAACTAGATAGTACCAAAAAACTTGGGTGCTCTCAGTTTAAAGCCCCCAAGGTCTGCTAGCTGTGGGCCAGGTCTTGCAGATCATAGCTGCAATGGAGCTTTGTAACACAAGAAAACTGGCTCTCCCTTTCTCCTGCACCATTTTGAAGGCAGCAGATCTTGATCAGCAGTTACTGAGCCCTGGGGGAATTAGCACAGTCTCTTTCAGATAACTGGGTCAGGAGAAGAGACAGTATGACTACAGTGCAAACAGACATGCAAGATTAGGAAATAGATTTGGGGAAATTGTTCCTAAGGAGTCCCCGACAGTTTAATCTTCTGCTATAGTTTAATATAAATCATACTGGCATGGACAACTTCCAGTAAGGCCAGCTGTCGTTCATGGAAGAGTCTCATGGCCCTCTGTCTCTGAAGTTGCATTTGCAGTTTTAAAGCTTCATCTTCCTTCTGTTTTGTTAAATGCTGCAGCTCCTGTTCCCGTTTGGCTCTGCAATACACAAATCACTAACAATTACCTTAAGTTGTACATTTCTTTAAAGTATCTCTTTTTCTTTGTGTTAAGTGGTCCAGCATCAAGAAAGAAAATCCACAAAACCATCTGCTATGCCAGCTGTTGGCTGCAGAATGACACCAAGCAATGAGAAGTCTCCTGCAAACTAATAAATTACCACACTATCTATAGCTATGAAAAACTCTGAACCACTCTATGAAATCAAAATATAAATCTTTATTAAGATAAAGTTCCAAGGAACCTGAAGGGAATGATGGGACATTCATGTGGGACATTCACAGCCAGAATGAACTGGAAAAACAATTTTGATTCCATCATCTGGGGCAGAGGTAAAGCAACATTAGCCACCTGCTCCAGTATGCATCTTTTCCAGTCCATCCATCAGCATGCATGGCATCTGCTTCCCACAATACATATCATTATTTCTGTAGTGACTGCAAGAGTAGATCAGAATGTAGGCTGCCAAGCCTCACTTCTTAATTTTGGAGGGATTTTTTTTCTCCAGGAAATACAGACTGGCACACTGGCTCCATCAACTTTGTTAAGAGAACACTATGAAAGAATTTTCTTGCAAATTCTTCCTGATCTTTTCTAGATTTGATGTTAGGATGTTGCCCTGCTGTGCACTGAAAAAGCCCCAGCAGATGTTTCACAGATGAGACAACTGAAAACTCTGCAACTGGCCCTGAAGTGTTTAAGCTAATAACAACATGTACATCAGTTATATACACAGCAACATATCTATATAGAGACTAACAAATAAATACTTAATATACTGATGTATCAATACTAATAATCACTGAGACCACTTGGCCATGGTCTCAGGGAAGTATGAGGAGGTGTGAGCCAAGACTCTCCCTCCCTTCACTGCCCCTTCTCATCCCCACGGACCCAACTTCATTAGCAGCTTAAGGCCTGAGAATGTACAACTTTACCCCACAATAAGGTAACAGTGGGACTTCTCTGCTCCTATTGCAGCAAAATCACTTCCCCACTCAGGACCCGAGTACCCGCATTGGGCCCACAGCCCTGAGTTCTGCTCTCCTCTAGCACTTTTCTGGGGACAATGACAGTAGTGCTTTAATCACTAGGAAAGAAAACCAATGGACAGAGCAGAGGTATAAGGGATGCCAGAAGAGGAAAATGTCCACAGACTAGAACTAATGTCCAGCAATTTTGCTATTGCTGCATGGCACATACCTTTAGACTCACAGTACTACTGAGCTATTTGTGTGCTTCCCATCACTAGTATAAATTGAGCTATAATTTTTCCACCAACCATAATTTCTCTTTAGTCTCTATAACTGGTTGGAGAGAGATTGGGATGGAAGCTGTTGTGTAAAAGAGATGCTCTGGATTTAAAGATCTGACCCTAACAGATAAAAAAGCCTACACCACAACCTGACAGACCATAATCCTTTTACAACCGTAATGCAGACTTGAGGTGTGCCCACACACCTACCTACAGAGACAGATCATGACACATGTGATTATATCAGAATGGTTTCAAGGAAACAAAAGGTTTTCAGCCCACACACTTCTGCAAATTAGAGCTGTAAATGTTTACATTTTTAATTCAGGCAATGAATATTTTAATCCAAATATTATATTTCTAAGGTGAATGAAGTCACAGGACCAAACAGGACTTTTGATGACATTTTCTGATAAAACTATTAATATTTTGCCCATCAATTTTTGTCAGCTTCACTAGGTTCAAAACTACAAAAATGTTTCATGAACTTCTCAGATGCACATCTGTGAAACCAAGAGTGTCTGTCAGGTATTTAAATGATTCTTTGATACTGATTCTTTCCTATGTAGTCTGCAAAACACATGGTCTTCATCCTCTGTTTTTCCTAATGATAGATGTATTTACTTGCACTGTGACAGGGAACTGCCTCTGAACTAAAGTAAAACATACACAGAGTAAGATCCAAGCTTCCTTCAGCAGTTCATGGCACAGAGCAGCCTCCCTCTGGTCATCTCTTTAGAAATGTAAAATGGTTTCATTTTTGATGCATTATTAATAAAAATTATTGCCATTTTAAATGTCCTACAATTAGCTATGTAACAGTGAACTAGCTTCAAGGAGAGACTACAGGCTTTAGCATTCACTGAGGAGATATTTCTGAAACCACAGTTTAGAAGTTTATAACTTGCAGAGGTTAAGATCTTCCTCTGCAGCTGTAGGTGAGCAAAGTTTGGAGTTTCAGTCTCAGGAGTATTTAACCACACTTGTTCTAAAATAAATCTGTGAACCTTATCAGAACCTGACTACTAAAAGTTAAAAAGTCCTCTTAAAAGCTCTTCTAAATTCATGTTTACAATATTCCAAACACTATTTTCCAGTGTAATGTTTTGACCTAGACAGAAGAAAAGCAATACTGGCACTGTACAGTTAATATATTTGCTCAGTACACTGGCACTGAGTGAGCCATAAACTTTGTAAGGATATGAATAAGTTTCCATTCATCTCAATATTAAACAAACACTTTCAAAAGTCCATTCAAATGACTCAAGAACTACTTAAAAGGCACACACTAATGCTTACAATATTGAAAATATGACACAAGGGAGTCAAGCAGCTTGGTGGTTGCTGATAGTCTCACCACCCTTTTGCTGCTGCTTTTCCATGTTATGTCTTAGCCCATCATCCAAATTTTCTGGGCTATGAGTTTGGCTTGCAGGCTTGCAAGGTGCCTGATGAGGGAAGGAATATTGGCTTCAAGTGTATGGTGGAGTAAAAAGGAGTGAAAAGGATGTCTGACTGCAGCACAAAAGTGTGGTAACCAGTGGTCCTCAACAGACACACTGCTTGCCCCTTCAAATCTTTCAGAATTTAAAGATTACACCTTAGATAGTCCAGTATCCTCTTAAGGCCAGTCTAGACAATAAAGCATAAATGTTTGCTTTGTATTACTTTGGTCACAATGCAATGTGATTTGACAATGATTTCCAAGACCTACTTTTGACACAGTGAAGATCAACGTGCAAAAAAAGTTTGAAAAAACCTGCTGTGGAGTCTGCACTTGATTTAGATCCCTTAACCTATGTTAAATTCACACTAAATTTCTCAAAAGAGTTAGCCTAACATGTGCTAACATTACTGCTGAAATCTTATTCAAGTGAGACAAGCATTATTTACATAGCTTCCTTCTTCTGTGCTGCTCCAAGGCAAAGGATACTATTTCTAGGTCACTGAAGTGACTCTACTTCTAAGAGCCAAAGATTTAAAAAATTAATGAAGAACAAGGTCTTGCAAGCACTACACTGAGCAAGCACTATGGGCCTCGGTTTCTGCAGCACTCTGGCATGTGGAAGCTCCACAATAGTTCCAATTTAATTTACAGGGCAATTTTGTGTCAGGTTAACTGTGAACCAGTTAACTGTCCTACCACCAGTTCATCATCTTCTAGTGCTATTTAGTGCAACCCCATGCTGCAGTGTGCCACACTTTCAGTTTTCCATATGCCACAAATTTTTACACAGAAAACATGAAAGCATCACAGAAGGAAGTTTTTTTCATGGAGAAGTCTGGCAGCTGGGAAAGGGACAGTTGGAGCTTTTGGCACCAGAAGTGGTAGTTTGGTACTGCTGAAAAAGCACATTGTTTGGATGTTTCTGCTAAAAAAATCTGTAGTGAAAAAGCTCATATTGGCATTACATTACCTTTATGTTTGAGAAATAACAGCTGACTGGAAAAAGGCATTTTCAAGATGAAGGAACACTTGGTCAGCCCAAACTTAGGGCCTAGGACATGGGAACAAATTCTCAGGGAAGCTATATCCAGGAAGGACAGGAAAGTGAATGGGAATAGCCAGCACAGATTTATCACAGGCAAATCACGTTTGACCAGCTGGATTGCATTCTATGATGACTGGCTCTGTGGATGAGGGGAAAGCAGTGGATGTCATCTTCCTTGACTTTACCAAGGCTGTCATCACATTCTCCCCATGCGGGGCAGGGCTGACACTCAGAGAAAGCTCCACAAACACAGAAAATGGTTCAATAAAAACCACATGAACTTCAAATGGAAATTCTTCACCTGGTACAAAATAGCCTCATGAACCAGCACAGGCTAGGCACTAATTACCCAGACAGCAACTCCAATGAAAGGAGGGGACAGGCTGGACATGAGCCAGTAGCGAACCCTTGCAGGAACGAAGGTTACGGCTCAATGGAAAGATTATTTGGCTTTACTTGGCACACCTAGAGCATTGGTCACACCCTACTGGGACCCCCAATGGAAGCCCAATACTGACAAATGGGAGGGATCAACACTGTCCAGAGACAATTAAGGCCAGGGAATGTAGGACAGGCAAGGTCTGTTTAGCCTAAAAGAAGGCAAGTCTATCTCTCACTACCTAAAGAAGTGTTACAGAGCAGATACAGCCAGACTCATGGGGGTGCTCAGAAAAAAGACAAGAGGCAGCGATAAAGAGTGCAACAAGGAAATTCCCACTGCCTGTAATGGAAGAATTCTTCCCAAGGCAAAACATCCAGCACAAGGAAAGGGATCAAGTGAGATGGTAGGATCTCCATCCTTGGAGACCTCCAAAACAGGATGTGGCCATGAGCATCCAGATCCCATTTTGAGGCTGGGCCTACTTCAAACAAGACACTGAATTAGAGGACCTGAATTTTTCCTGTCCCTTTGTGACTTGAGAAAACCCAGCCCAACCCAAACCTTCTTACTAGATTCTATTCTTTACTGTTTTTCACAAGGCCATACTGTTTACCTGAAGCTCCTCTGTAAAGTGATCACTGCTTGGGGTAGCTTTTTCAGCCTTTTCCTTGTCCGAAATCCCCGCCATGCAGCCTGGATTATACAAGCTGCTTGATGCTGCTTCTGAAATTAATAAAGCAGTTGATAGAATATTTTCTATGCATACAAAAACACTTTATTACTGCTTGCATAATTCGACAATCTCAACATTTGGCCAAACACCATCGGTTTTCAAATGCATCAAACTGGGAAATTTAAAGTCTTACAAGACAGTTATTATCATGAACTCCAGACTTGCCCGAAAAGCAGCTAATCTGATCACCTGTACTGATGTTCTCTGTGGTAAACAAATGAATCTACAGCACATATATATATATATATATATAAAAAAAAATCAATATTAGAAATCTGTATTTAAAACAACTGAAGCACTTGATATTTCAAATGGTTATTCAATCAAAATACCTACACTAGAGGGGACAGAAAGACAAGTTTGGAGAAAGAGCAGCAGGAAAAATGTTACATTTGCAGTATGATCAGAAGTCACTGAAATGCAAACATGAAAAAAATCAATTCTATTCTTAAATGTATTTTAAAAAAACCCCACAAACAAACTGAAACACAAAACACCCTGCTCTGTTGGAGATGAAAGCAGGTCTCTGCAAACATAACTCTGATTTTCTTTAAAGTATTGTCTCTAAGAAACCTGCATGTAAAATTTTTTTAAGATGCTCATGAAACACACATTGTCTTGTTTATTGGGAACACAGTCCAGGTGGTGTTTTTACTGCACATTTTCTGTATATGACTTAGTTCTATGTAAATGCTGCCTAGAATTCAGAGATCTAAATTTGTAACACTGATGTGAGAAAAGCAGCTGCAGTTATTTTAATTTTACAGTTAGCAAAAAAAAAATTTATTTTCCCCCTATGGTTATATTAAAAAATTAATTAACATAGTGAAATAGTAACACAGGTTTTGGAAAGTGTCTACAAAGTTATACAGTAATTTCATTCTAAACATACACAAATCACATGTAAATAGGATTTCACATCTGAAAGTCTCATTAAACTTCATCACCTGCATTTCTCCTTTTCCATTGAACTGTTCCAAATACAGCAGGTCCAGGAGTTGATTGAGCTCCCTGTCAAATCCTTTGCCAGTCCACTGTTTACTTAAAAGCCCTTTTAATCCTAAGAAAAAGAGAAGAAGCTAGTTCACTAAGGTGAATTTTTCTTTTCAGGCTTTCAAAGTAACAAACTGCAAGTCAACAAATCAAATCTGATCCTAAGTGCAAAAGAGCATGAGAGCTGAACACCATCAGCCATCTTTGAGTGTCAATGCATAATCTTATCAAAGAATATCTGGTGCTCCAACTACCACAGAGAAATATTATCCAGTGATTTTGTATGTCTGAGTTAGTATTGTGTCTATACCACTGGCAGTCAAATTACCAATGTACTTTCAGTGTCTTATCAGTAAGTCATTGTAAGGTACTAAAAAGACTTCAAAGCACCACACAAGTGCTGGGTGTTACTAACACTCTTCTCAAATTTTTCGTAATAAAATTCATTTCTTTCTAACTGGAATTGTTTGATGTCTTATCTGCACAGCATAGTTTAACTGTGAGTACACGTGCATCCAATCCAATATTTTTGGGTTTGCAGTAGCTAAAAAGCACACTTGTGCTCCCCCCACAACACACACGTGCCAAAAAGTTTGTATCAGACAAATCCCAGAGCTTAAGGGCTCTGCAGAGAGTTGGAGGGAAGAGGAAGGAGGGCAGGAAGTAGGCACGTGCCTCCTGAAGAACTGCAGATTCAAGTAACTTTCCCATCTTCAAATCATTGTCCATAGGCATATTCATACACTGGGCAACTCCAACACTCACATGTACTTACAGGATCTGGAGCACACAGAAATGGCACCTCTGTGGCACCACGTGCACCATTTTGGAAAGACAATGACAGTTAAACACTTCAGGAGAGAGACAGGCAGGACTCTAAATGGAGTCAGTGGGTGCCCAGGGCTGCCTGAGCCCTGCAAAAGCAGGGAGCCAGGCTACACAAGAGAGCTCCCTCACAGAAGTGCTGTGGGTCTGACACAACCATTTGCCAGTCTCTGTACAGACTACACAGCCATATGCACCTTTTGGCTACTGACAGGAAATACCTCAAATGTGCCTCACAGATGTGTCAACCCATGCAGACAAAAGGCCAGGCCCTCCTAGAAACCTGACTGTGCTGGTCTTGGAGATGCCCTGACCTCTGGCAGGCTGCCTTCACTGGCAAAGGTCACACCAAAGCACCTCACACTGCCAACAGCTCTGAGCCACTGTGAAGCCAAGGGACTTCAATGAAATGGCCAGATGGTAGAAATGCTGTAATGCTTTCTTTGTTGCTTTTATTTCTCAAAATCTCTAAAGGATTGCAAAGCCTGAGTTAAAACTAACAGAAGGATTCTAACTTAAAAAAAAAAGTAGAAGAAAAAAGCAATTTTTTTTCTTTTCTTAGTGGAAAGACGAAACATGTATAGGAGACAGATGAAGAGTTTCTAAATGACTGTGGCATACTGTGATTCTAGAGCAAAATGAAGCATTCTGATGGAGATTTGCACCTCCTTTAGACAAGCCAGCATTCTACAGCTAGGATGATCAGACCATCACAGCAGCTTCCCAAGAATCCACAGTGTGATACCAGCCTTAGGCACACTATACTTCACTCCATACTACAAGGAATCCCTCCTCTCAATTCTGTAGGCAAAAGGGTGGCAAAGCTGTTCATCTGGTTCAGGAATTTATCTGGCTGGTACTGTATAGTAAGTAGTCAGCACAAGTGCAAAAAATGGGAATTGGACATTTTTGCCTAGCATTCCCTCTTCTTAATGTCCTTGCCTTAAAGGACTGAGGCTACTCACAAGTAGTTTTGACCAACAATAACATCCAGAATATAAAAGACCTGGCAAATGTTATGCCTCTTCCTTAGACTCCATGGGCATGATAGAGTACAAAGGGGTTTCCTGGAGCTCCCTGCTAGGCTAGAGACAGAAACATTAAATGGGACGCCTGATTAAAGAATGAATAACATGGAATAAATTATACACATACTCAGCCTCACCATCTGAAGGCATCAAGACAAAATGATAAACTCATTTCATGAATTCTTGGGAAGAGTTCATTCCAATTACTTGGATATCAAAAGCCAGCTCCTGGATAACTAAACAGCCCCCTATCAGATGAGCAGTCACTGCAGCAGCCAGGGTCAGAAGGTTTATTTCATCTTAAGTAAAACTTTCATGCTCTGGATTAGTGAGGCTTAGCACTGTGGCAGATGTGACACAGGGCTCTCTGACTGTGGCAGTACAGGCACCCTGCCAGGGGATCCCTCAATTAACCAACCTGCACAGGGAAACAGAAAGAAGTAAAGCCCATCAGGTTGGAAGTGACAAACAACAGCTTTAAAAGACAAGTTGCCACGTGCAGAGTCCTCAATACACAGAAGAAAATAAATCTAGGAAACAGAAAGAGGCGTGGTACCTTAAACTGCAATGAAAATGAATAGAAGGAAAGAAAACCAAAGCAACATAGCACTGTAGTTTCCACCTGTACTGGAGAGTTATTGAACCACAATGGAAACCTCTGTCTTTTCATTTTCACAAGGAATGTAAGAGGAGGCTCAGTGATCGGTCCCATGCATGTTTACAAACCTTTGTAGCGAGCTGTGAGTAACTGCACAAGCTGTTTGCAAAATTTTGCCACCAACAACAGCAGTTTTGTGGCAGCACTTCCTACAGCAGGATTGGTGGTAGAGGAAAGCTTATAAACAAGTTCATCCAAAATAGAGTGAAGGGTCACTTCTTCAGCTTGAAGCAAGACAGAACTTTAAAAATAAGAAAGAAAAAAAAGGGGAGAGGGACAGAACAGAAGTGTTAATTAAAAAACATGAGCTTTTTAATGGTGACTTATTTTTCGCTGTGTCAGGCTATATACAGCAAGCCAAGATGCCCAGCTAGCTGGACCAGGAATCTGATCCAGGCAGTACTACTGTTTCAATCAACCAATTACCACTCCCTCGATTTAAGAACACTAAAAACCCAGCTTTTTAATGTTTTCAATTTCTACAACAAAGACTAGGGGAAAAAAAACCCCAAACCATAAAATACAACAATGCTTGTATACAAAAAAATTGCATTTTACCAAGCAGTAATGAACTACCTTTTATATTTATTATCAAGAAAAATAATGATATGAAAACAACTAACCTATTGATCCTCAAAATATTGTGTAACACAGACATCATTATAATTGCTGTTTCAACATCATCTGTTATTAACAACTGTAGGAAGCAATCATTTTGCAGTACTGCAAAAAAAACAACAACAAAAAAACCCACAACAAAACAAAAACAAATGAACAAGAAACCATGGAATTAGAACCAGACTTGGAAATACCATAAAACACATAAACTTCATCAGACACTGTTTCTGGAACAAATTCCCTCATTTATAATTCTTACACTGAAACTTACTGAGATAAGTAAACTACTTCAACATCCAAAAAACATGCTGAACCCTGTTTTTTCTGCCTTTGGTCATCCCTCAGGCACTGATGTTGCAATGGAATGAAAGCTTTAAACCCCTTCATGTTACACTAGTACCCTTTTCTTACAACAACAGTGGAATCAACACTGGGGCAACAATATCCAAAAAGGTTAAGGGCCTTCACCTTGGCAGTTTGTTACCCCAGGTTATTTAATGCAAATCCACTGCTGTCATTAAAGCACCCTCTTTTTTATCCCAGTGTATCACTGGCTACATATTCAGTAATTTTTCTGACCATATGTGGTTTTTGTTACACATCTTATGATCCTGAGATTTTTCTTCAATACTAGAAACAAAACCAAATTCTGCCCTTCAAAATCAGTGTGATTAACATCAGTTTAAATGAAAGCTTATTTTGGTCAGAAATATATAGTGAAGTTTCTTAGATATTTATAAAATTTCCCACCATGGCAAAAATTTCAGAAATCTATCTTCAACTCTATCTACTCATCAGGGCCAGCGATGTACTCTGGTCAAATTTCTGCATATTTTAATCACACAGAGGAAAAGATCAACTTTCTCTTATTGGAAAAAAAAAAACAAACCAATTTTTAAAAGGTATAGACTTACAAAGGGAAATTACAGGATGACACTTTAAATAACTGTCTCTGAAAGACTAGAAGGGGAACTCTTGAGTATTTCCCTTTAGTGGATGTTTACCATTTTAGATATTGCTGTTGAGCTAACTACTTAAAGAGACTGATTTACCATCTACTCAAATTTAAAAGACTAGGGTAGATTATCTTAAGAGTGATTCTTGATACTTGTAGTTGCCATAAATAAATGTTCAGGTGTTCTGTGGGTTGACATTTCCCTTACCCCATGCTGCTAGTTGAATATGCCCACCGAACAGCCAGCAGATGGCATCAGTTACTATTTGGAACCAGTGTAAAAAGTCTTGTTTTTCTTTATCCTAAAAAAAAGAGAAGTAGGTAAAAACATGTGTATGTATCTTCACTAAGGACTTCAGCTTGATGTCATGGGAAGGTCTGTATGCCTCAGAAATTTGGAGACCAAACGCCACCAAATTTCCAAATGAGGTTGGTGAAACTGTAGGAACTAGTAAAAAAATCCCCAACTTGTGAGACCTTTGAGGTCAGAGATCAATCAAGAAGATCTGAACATACTAAAAA
>VZTE01004350.1:1769711-1801379 GCA_013397775.1 Eulacestoma nigropectus | reverse complement strand
AAAAAAAAAAAAAAAGAGCATCCATTTGGGAAAAAGAAAAAATCACAACAAGGAGAGAGAAATCTTGTTTACTCCTTAAAAATATTTGATGGCATAGGAGGGATAAGAAGACAAATAATAGCTCAGCAAATATGCATCACAGATTTAATGCACTAAGTGGGAAATACATTACTTTAAAGAAGTGGGGGGGAGAGGTACAAGGTGGCCAAGGACACAGTCAAAATGAAAAGGTTCCGGAAAACTGGTATGGTGAAGCTTCAGAAGCACCTCCTAGCTGGAGCTCTGGGAGCAAACACCAAACCACTATTAAGTTGAAATTTGATCTATTTGCCAAACAGACTATGTTATTTGCTTGCTTGTGATGACACTGGACTGGAAAAAAACATAGAATCAATCATAGAATGGTAAGATTGGACAGGACCTTAAAGTCCATCTCATTCCAGCCCCATGGGCTGGGACACCTTCCACTAGACCAGGTTGCTCGAGCCTGGCCTTGAACATTTCCACAGATGGAGCATCCACAGCTTTTCTAGGCAACCTGTCCCAGTGTTTTACCACCCGGACAGCACAGAATTTCTTCCCAATATCTGATTTAAACCTCCCTCTTTCAGTGTAAAGCCATCACCCTTTCTGTTACTACATGCCCTTGTAAAAAGTCTCTCTCCCGCTTTCCTGTAGCCCCTTTGGTACTAGGAGGTGATGTAAGTTCTCCTCAGAGACTTCTCTTCTTCATGCTGAACAACCTCATCTCTCTCAGCCTTTCTGCACTGCAGAGGTGCTCCAGTGCTCCTCTATGACCAGTAGGAATTCAGGGTTTAACACATGAATGCACATACAGATGCACATTCCAGTCTTTATTCCAAGTGTGAGCCACAGGCTACGGGAAATCTGGAATCTTGGTGTGTGGAACAGCAAAGGGGCTTTTGACAGTACCACACTGCTGCCAAACGTTGTTACAAAGCACATGGCCTTATATATCCCACATTAACTGAGCCTCCACAAATAAAACCCCAGGAAGCCTATCTCTAGATCCCTGCTGGAGCCCCAGCCCTCAGTCAAGGTTTAACTTTGTATTTGGACCATACTGACAAGGAGAGATACAAAATAACAGTAATAAGTTAAGTTGTAATATTATCTGCTCTGTGTTTTGGCAACATGTGAGTTTCTGAAAGCTATTTCAGTACTTCCCTTGACTTCAAAGACCTGTACAAAAAGCAAAAGAAAGCAGAATAAACTTCAAATCTCCACTGGTAGAGTGGGATTTCCAAAATTCCAAGCATCAAGTCTGGGTGCCCAGTCACCTCTGAGACCACGAAGTTTAAAAGCCAAAGTACTAATTATAACGTAGACTGCATTTGCATTCAAAAGAAATCTTTGCCCACAAGCATGACTCAAGTAGCATGTAGGCTGGGACATAATAAGAAAGTATGGGGGAAATTACATATTGTGGATAAGAGTCTCCTGAGATGTCATTTAGGAAGCTTCCTTCTTAAGCACTATATGCACTTCTCAAGTATTGGACTAACAGAAACCATGTTATTGCACTGATGCTTTCTGAGAATTGATTGTTTGTGGTGTCTATCACAATACTTTGTAGGAAAACTTTGACTAAGTGCAAGAAGCCAGCGAGCCAAGAAATGAGATAATATGGGGAAACGGGGATATTAAAAGAAACAGTCAGAATCCATGAAGTTGGTTGTTTATATTACTCATGGGTTTTTATTTGTTGGAGGATTTTTTCCTTCTGATTCTAGAACTCAGAATGCTTCAGAAGCATGAGGGAACCTAGCCAGACAAAACCCTTCTTCACTGCAAAAAAAGGAGGGAAGTGTTTAAATCTATAAATTCATGAAGTCTGCCTTTGGCATTCTCCACATGCAAGTTCAGAAGCAGTGAGCATTCTTGGTATTTTTTTGCCAATTATGCAGCAGAAATTCACTGACAAAATAAACTTCAACAAATATGATTTCAAATCTTAATACTTCCTAAACCATTTTTTGTAAAGCTGAACAAAATCAGCGGGAACTAAGTCATTACAAAGGCTGAACTAATGATATGCAAAGTCGAGACACTACCATGACTGGGATGCTGCCTTTTGTAGGTCTTTTTTTTTTCCTCTTACACTGCTCTAACTCTTCAATCCTTCTTATAATAGTACTCCTTCCCTCTACCTTTAAAACTTGCGAAAAGTAGTAGCCAAACGATCTAAACAAGCCTATGGTAAGAAAGTGGCTTTGCACAAGTCATGGAGCAAACGCTGCCCAATGACAGATTTCAGCTTCAGAGCTTCAAGGCATAAGAAAAACTACTGCAATTTCTGGAAAATACATTTTAATAATACCATGTCCCTAGAAGAACATCCTACTTATCCAATACGTGACCTCGGAAAGTCAGCAGGCATTCTCTGCTCCTTTAACTATGAAACTTAAATACCTTGATTGCTCGGATAAATCGTGCTTGCAAGTGTTTTCCCAAAACCAGCAGGCTGTCTATAGATGAAGGAAGAAACTTCTTGTAAAATTCCTCAGGATCTTCTTTCACCTCTAGCCCTACACAACAATGACTGAAATGGAGAGAAAAAAAAGAAGAAAAAAGGGAAAAAAATCAACCTGAATAGTCAAAGGCCTGTTTGAACAACTTTGAATGAATGTCACGTCATCAGAGAAATGCTTCAGTGGCATGGGATAATTCCCCCCTGAACAACAGCTCACTGCTGTGACTGGCTCCAAGGTGGCTGCCTCCAAGGAAGAGCAATCATTTGCAGGTTGGAGACCATATTACTACTTATTATGGCATTTCTCAGTTAAAAACATATCCAAGGCACTTTCTCCTTCAGCTTCATAGAATCTGTTCAGGCTTGTTCCATATTCTAGGGAAGGGCTCTGATGGTCATAAAGTAGAAAAAAAAAAAAGGCAAAATAGAAAGGTAGAAAAAAAATGATAAAGGAAGCCTGATGGTGAAGGGGGTGCACATCACGCAGTGAAAATACATATAAAAAATATACCACAAAACCTTCAGCAAGCCTGCCTACAACTTTTCTCTAACTGAGGAAGACGTGGCCTAGAAATCAGTTCCTCAGATCTCAGCTCTCTTATTTTACTCACCGCAACACGTCGGTTGTTTCTGGAAGACTTTTTACAAGAAACTGCATGTTTTACAACTGTTAAGTTGTTTCAGTTCTGCACTCGGCACTGGTATCAGTGCAAGAAAAGGGTCTTCCTGACTTTTTATGAATTTTGCTTTCTGATATCTTATCTAGGCTATGTTAGCTTTTTGGGAATGCACACACGTAAAGATGTCTACCAAAGCCCTTGGAAAACAAATTCTAGGCATGAAGCTGAGATTCATCTAGTTACAAAAGGATATTTTTACAGCTAAAATAAATTTCAGTGTTCTCTGCAACTGAAACAGCTTATAGGGGATGATTTAAGTATCACAGTACTCTGATGATAACTCCTGCATCCCGTACTGAAATTCTTTGCATTAAAAATTCATACTGCAGATATGGTATAAATAAGAGATGGTCACATAATTACGTCATACCTTAGAATTTTGCTCCCTAGTTAAGCCAAAACTAAGTACAACTTGAGGAAAATTTAAAATGCATTATTTTTCCTGACATTTAAAAATGAGATTGGATCACTGGGGGTTTGAGTTTTAAAGTTTTGTTATTTACAACGCCATTCTCACAATATCACTACATCAGGTTATCTAGTCTATATGAACTGTGTCATCTATTATATTTAAAAATGTAAATAGATACTTAAAATGGGTATATTAAATAAATATTTAAATACAGTCAAGCAGTGAGTCAATCAGGCTGAAGATCTTTGCAAGATGAAATCTAAGCAAACAAACTTTTTAAAATAACTACAATTCAAAATTATGTAATTACTGGGTAAGAACTGTTGCACTGGTGAGTACTGTCCACAAAAGAAGGTAAAGCCAACACAAACACTGTTCCCACCATACAGTTCCCCCAGCTCAATGAAACACAATGCAAATGAATTAAACAGGACCAATTAGGCTATGCCTGACCCCGCTGCTCTTGACTGCTCCCTGCACTTTAACCCTGGCCTTTCCTGAACAACAAGCCTTGTTCTGGATGGGAGCCAATGTATTACAGCTTGAAAAGAGAAAGAGCAAGATGAAAGGACAGAAAGAAAACTAGAAGAAAACTTCTTAGCTTTTTTTTTTTACCTTAGTATCTCTGCTAGCTGGGCAGCAGTAGCCCAGGCTCCAGGCAGCTGAGAGTGGTTGCGCTTAAGGACCAGCAAGCAGTATTGAGTAAGACCATAGTCATACATATCTTGCTTAACTTTATTTGATTCTTCACATCCTAAGGAAGGATTACTTAAAATTCCTGTGGGAAGAAGGCAGGAGACAAACAGGAACATAAGATTCTGATGTGCAAGATTTTTTTTTTTTTTCTAAAATATAAGAAGAGTATATGTACACAAAGCCAGAATTTAAGAAATTGTAAAAGTGCTAACAACAGCATAAAATATTTTGTCAGCAATTTTTGCTGCTACAGCTACAACTCATTTGTGAGATTGTATGACAATTGGGAAGGATAGCTAAACTTAGGTTTCCATTTTCTCTCTACATATTTAGTAGCAAAACATACATTACCTGGGATATGGACCATTTGTATGAATTTCCTAGGCTAGATAAAACCACAACCACTGGGAAACATATAGCTTCCTTATAATTACATCCCAATTTAGAACAGGACCTGACTTGTTTCAACCATTCCTATGAGCAGTGGCTGTATAGCAGAGGGAAAGACAGGGAAGTCACACACGAGCTCATGATCTTATTTCTATGTTAAGATTTAAAAGCTGAATACTGACAACCACCCTAGCTCTCTGCCCAAAAAGCACTGGGAGAAATAATGTGACCAAGTGTAAGATCCCTGCCTGTATCAGCAGGGAAAGGGCCCACATTATCAGGGCAACAGCTGAAAGGCAGAAAAAACTTCTGTCCATTTGCTCCCCAGCTCCTCGTCCTTATTGCTGCCAAGCCAAATGCCACTCTCAGGAAAAGCTGCCGTATCAACCTTCCTTACAGAGTTTCAGAAAAACTTTTTGTATTTGAGGAAGTAGACGGGAGAAGGACCGTCCATGGTTCACGAGCTCATCCTTTTATTTTAGGAACGGCATGAATTACCCTTTAATTTCAGCAGCAGCAGGGGGATGTCCTGTTCTCTGCTCTCAGTGATCTGGGCAGCCAAGGCCAGGACCTGGGGGTTCGTGGCTGCCATAGGGAACAGCCAGAGGCGCACAGCACCATCGATTCCAGCCTCTTTCCCTTTTATATTAAGGCGCGGGGTCCTCAGGCCACTACTTCATCCCACCTCCAGCTCCTGCACCACCAGCTGGAAGCCTCGGGCCGCAGGACTCCCCTGAGAAAGGAAACAAACATGGAGGGAGCCCCATTGGCGCTCCCCCCCGAGGCCGCGGGCAGCCGGACCGGCTCTGCCGGCAGGGCGCACCTCCGGCCGGGCAGCCTGAGCGCGGCCCCACGGGGCGGGCAGTGGGAGCGGCCTCACCTCACCCAGGGCCGGGGAAAGGGCAGAGGGAGCGGTGCCCTCTCCTACCGGCGTCACCCCGGTGCCCCCACTGTCCCCGGGAGCGGCGGCGCCGCTGCCGCGAAGTCCCCAGGCCGCGGGGCCCCCTCGGGGCGCTCTGAGGGGACCCACACGCACCCCCGGCCCCTCTCACCGCCGCGCGGGGGCTCCCCGACCGCGGGCGGAGGGCGGGGGGGGTCGGAACGCCGAACTCGCCGTCTCCAACGCGACAGCTCCCCCACACCCCCCTCCCCTCACAGCTGTGTGGTCGCGGCCTCTCTCCGCCAACCAGCGCTCTCCCCTGAGGGAGGAGGGTGTCGTTTGCATATCCGCGTGCGGGCTGGCGCCTCCGCCAACGCCACTGGTGGAAACCTGCAGAGAGACGCGCTCACTGACCAATCCAGCGCGGGGGAGGCGGGGCCCTGCCTGTGACGGCCTATCGGAGCCCGCGTGGGCGGGGCCCGCCGGCCCGGGCGGTGTGAGGGATGCTCGGTGCGGGCGGCGGCGGCGGCCCCGGGGCCCGCCATGGTGTGAGGCGCCGCCGCGATGAACGGAGCGGTCCCGTCGCTCTACGACCCTAAGGCGCGGGTGCTAAAGCTGGGGGAGAGCTTCGAGAAGCAGCCGCGCTGCGCCTTCCACACCGTCCGCTGTGAGTGCTGGCGTTGGGGCAGTTCTCGGGGGCTGTGGGGGTCGGGGAGGGGTTCCGCGGTCCCCTGAAGGGTGGGGGTGGCTGCGGCCACGCTCAGTGGCCGCCTCTATCCCGGGATTCTGGGGCGCAGCTGGGAGCTGAGTGCCTTGGAGTGCTGGTCCGGGATTTCGGGAGCGGTGCAGGTTTCAGTCGGTGCTGGGAGCACGTACGTCCATTGTATCCAAGAGCTGCCCCTCGCTACCCGCTGGGCACTAACTTCGCCTTTTATGTCTTTTCCATAGTGTCTCCCTGCTGTTATGCAGGAAACCCAGCTAAGCTGAATCTGTGGTTCTGCCCTCTTTCCTTGCGCTCAGTTTTTAGAAGTTCCGTATAATTCAGCAATCAAAGGTTAAAGGCAGGCGGTGTTAATCACGGAGCCAGTACGCCCTCCCTGAGTACATAATTACTATCTAGAGAGGTGTGTGCTCAAAGATCCTGAGGGTAGCTAGGAAACAAATGCTCCCAGGATTATAGTCCTTGGTAATTTAGGACTGCAGCTTCTGGTTTTGTTGTCTGGTTATTTATAGACTGATATCCCCAAGATTCAGTCTCACGTATGTTCTCTGGAGAGTGTCCTGTGTGCAAGGTGGGTAACGCGCTCTCTGTGAGCAAAGAGAACGGCACTTAGGCAGATTGCCTGCAACTGTGGAAGCGGAGGAGAGGGGGGGAAAAAGCTGTAAATGGATTTAAGCAAATGCTGCTATTTGAAATTTACCCTAATTTTAAAGAGGACTAACAACCCGTCTGGTAGCTCCTACTCTTAGATTTTCATGCTGACTCTTGTAATGTGATGATTTATTCTGAAATCTGTTTTGAAATCTCTCTTCCTTTCCAACAAATGAGACATAGAAACTGGCACGTTCATCAGTTCTATCAAATGCACATGCAGAAGAAATATCCTCTCACACCTGACGTTTTTCTTATCAGTTGAGTAAAGGGAAAACAGCTGCTGGTTAGAAGTTAAGATCAGAAATATCAATATCTTAATTTACTAAAGTATTAACAGCGCAGTGGCCGCATATTAAAGCAAATATTCTCTGATTTGATGAGAAACTTTGGAACTGTTGTATGCTTATTCCTGTAAGATGACATTTAGGGGCTTGTCCTAAACAAGGTTAGCAAGGGCTGTCACCTGTGTCTGGGCTCCGAGCCTCCTGCTGCGCGCACAGCCCTGCCCACCAGCTCCTGCAGCCTGGTTTTCCTGCCCGGTCGGTGTGCTGGCTGGAGCCCTGCTTCCCAGCTGTGGTCTGCGCCGCCCGGCCCGCGGCTGCAGGCCGAGTTATGGAACTGGGAAGCTCCCCAGCTGCAGGAATGCCGCCGCCAGTGACCAGCAGCGTGAGATGGGGCAGGCAGCAAGGCGAGGAGCGTGTGCCGTGGTGTGGCCATGGAGGGTGTGCCGGCCGATGGGTCCCTCCGCGCCTCCTCCGGCGTGCGAGGCAGGGCACCGGCATCCCGGGGTGCGAGACTGGCCCTGTCTCACCCGCAGCCGCGGGCTCAACTCCACATATATTATCGCAGGCCTTGAAGAGCCTCTTGATGCCATCCTGTCTCCCTAAATCGGCACAGACAGAGTTTTGGCTGTAGCCTTTCCCAATTTATTTGTGGTGGACATAATACTTTGTACATAATGGTATGTAACAGAGCTGCCGTGCTGATGCCTGAACACATGCTCGTTTTTGCAATGTCTCAGAGTTTTGAAAAGGACCAGAAATTGATACCTTCTTTTTCTCAAAACTTATTTTAACCAGTACTTTAGATGTTGAAAAAGACAAAATGTAAATCAATGTTAAACTGGGAGAGAATTTCACTTTTAACAAAAATAACTATACTGAAACCCCAAGTTTTTGTCAGGTTCTGACATGCATGTTACAGTAAAGTCAGAAATAGAAATGCATATTGAGGGTCGTTGTTGTTCGTTGCATTTTCAGTCACTTGTCAACATCTGTGTTTGGGATCAACATTCTCAAGAACTACTTATTGATTCTTCTTTAGATAATTATATGAGGTTTTATCTTTTGAAATATAACACCGCTTGTTTGGCTTTTTTATCCATTAAAACCTAAAGGTGTTTTTCTAATTTTAACCAAAAGATTTAAACAATTACAATGAATCCTGAGAAAAGCAGCTTGACTTTGAATTCTACTGACTTATGGAATGATCTGCTCAGGGGAATGATAGATGATACACTAGCAAAAAAGGCTTTTACTTAATAGCCTCCAACTGCAATTAAATGGTGCCTACATTTATAAGATTCCTGAAAAGCCTGTAAATAATCTAGTTTGTTTTTATATTTAGATGACTTTAAGCCTGCATCTATTGATATGTCCTGTGAAGGAGACCTTGAAGTTGGCAAAGGTGAACAGGTGACAATAACACTGCCAAATATTGAGGTGAGTTGGTGTGGCTGAAGAGTGGCGGGCTTAAAGGAATGATTTATTTTGTTGTCATAAGTATATATCCTGACTATGGAAGGGCATAAAGTTTCAGTGCTGTTTCAGAGCTGCCTGTGTGACTTTTAGAGTAGAAAAACAATTGCTCTAAGAATGCAAGATTACAAAAGATCCAAAGGTTAAACAGCTGCACTGTAACTTTAAGTGTATTTGCTGCGCTGGAAATATGCTGTAGGATGACCCAGAAGTGTTGCGTACACAGAAAAGCTTCATGTGTACGTTGGCAGTGCAAGTTTCCCCTTGGTATTTATTGCTCTAGTGCAGTTCTAAAGCAGGAAAGACTGGAAAGGGAAAATTTACTACCTGCCATGCTTTACTGCTCTGCTGATACGGGAACTGAAACCCCTTTTGGTGAGAGGAGTCCTAGAGAGAGTCTGCTCTCCTTGGGAAATAAGCATTTAATCAGTTTCAAACTAAGCTAAGTGAGTAAAATCCCATTCCAGTCAAACACCAGCTGCTTTTGGACATGGCTACTGTGAATCTAATTTGAATTAAGCAGTAATATTTTTAATGGTTAGAAATGAACACTTGTAGTGAACTTGTCATCACTGACGGATTGCTGTTTCTAAGAAAAAAGACTACAGCAGTAACACTTACTGGACTTCTGATTTAATAGGGCTCAACTCCACCAGTGACTGTGTTCAAGGGCTCAAAGAAGCCTTACCTAAAAGAATGTATCTTAATTATCAACCATGACACTGGAGAATGTCGCCTAGAGAAACTTAGTAGCAACATCACTGTGAAAAAAACCAGGTGGGTGATTTACAGGAGAAACAACTGTGCTTTGCCCATTGTGAAAATCGATTTGTTAATGAGTCTAAATTGACATAGACAACTACACATTAGTATTTTTAGGAAAACATAATTTTAGAAAGTACCTGGCCTTGTTCAAAGGAGTGTAAAGCCTGCTTTCTCAGCAAACTGACTTCACATCTTTTGACTCATGACTGCAGAAGAAATACGAATTTATTTTTTTGTTAACACGTTATATATTATTAATGTGTTATAATATAACACGTTATATTATTGAAAGAAATAGTAACTCTTTTCTGGTGAGTTTAGAGGGAGGAAAAAAAATTTGTCTGGCTAGTAGCTTGCCTACTGTCTTCTGACTTGTAAATGAGAAAATAAAAAAAAAGAAAACTTTGTGACAGGTCTCAGTAATTTTAATGGCTTGTTTTTCGCATACCAAGTTTTAAAGTTTTTTTTCCTGCTGCTAAGTCCATATAAGAAATTTCCAGCAGAATTATTATTAAGTGATCCTGGGTAGCAAGGTATAAAAACAAATCAACTGACAAAGTGTTATAAAGTTATTAGCTGTGTATCAAAAAATCATTTTAAACACATTTATATACAATATTAATAGTATAACATTAATATATTATGTGTATGAATATAATAATTTACCTAAGAATCTAATGATGCTATTTAGAAAGGCATGAGAAATAATTCCACGGTACCATATTCCCTGTATTCTTGACTTTTTTCTTGCATCTTGCCTTCTAGTAATTAAAAATCTTTTCCTTTTACTCACAGAGCTGAAGGAAGCAGTAAAGTCCAGTCTCGCATTGAGCAGCAACAGCAGCAAATGCGAAATGCAACAAAGGTTCCAAACAGCGTTAAAAACTCTCCAACAAAAGAAAAAACGTTTCCATCTTCTCCTATGGATGATATTGAACGGGGTAAGCTCCACTGGCACATAAGTTTCAGAAACTTTCCTGTTAACAAGCAATTAGTTTTTAAGAGGTTTTTGCTTGTGTGGTTGTTTTTGTTTTGTTTTGAGTTTCACACTAGAAGCTGATTATCTAAGCAACTTTACTCTGATATGGAAATGACCACTCTGGCTCAAGTGGGTAAAAAGGTAATATTTGTAGCTTGCTTAGGTAAAAAACCAGCTGAACCATTAGGCTTAATAATGTCAAGGGTCCTGCTGCTCTCTGCTTGACTCTGTCTTCCACTGCTACGTTAATCAAGTATATGGTTGGTTGTATTGTGGTACTGGAACTAAGTCACTCTCATTTTGACATCACTTCTTTTTCTCTCTGTGCACTCA
This sequence comes from Eulacestoma nigropectus, assembly GCA_013397775.1. Taxonomy (NCBI): domain Eukaryota; kingdom Metazoa; phylum Chordata; class Aves; order Passeriformes; genus Eulacestoma; species Eulacestoma nigropectus. The sequence goes on along the minus strand of VZTE01004350.1, from coordinate 1,790,618 downwards.
GTAAACATGGGTTACAGTAATTTACAACTCAACATACACTTTAAATTACCACATAGAGCCTTGTGAAAGATGAGATTCCAATGGAAAAGCTAAAAACTTGCATAAAATAACCCTTGAGTAGTGCTATGTGCTTTGAGAGGCTCTGGTTTGGTGTGACACTCATATTTCACTTAATAGGAGGCCTTATTTCCTTTTGGAGGACAAGGAAGATGGCAGGTGGTAATTACTTGCTACAGAAATGCTGACAGGTGGCAGTTTCATTGACTGGAACTGACATCTGCTTCCTAAGTTGTTCTGAATTCCTTTAAGCAGATTTTTTTAGATGTATCATTATGAAGATGGTTTTTGTTTCCATTTTGGTCTTAAGCTCTGACCAGAAATCTATATTGCAGAACAGTACTAGAATACATCTAAGTTTGCAAAGAGGAAGGAAAACTGGAGCACGTGAAATAAAATGATGCTTTTTCTAGGTGGTCTGTTCTTTTGGGGGGAGTGGTGGTGTCAAACATTGAAAGTCTCCAAAGTGGCTGCCAACGTACCAAACTCTTGTGTACTGCCAGTCCAATTTTGAGTACTATTTAAAGTGCAGATTTTGAAAAGGATGGTAGAAATATTATCAAGTCATCTAGTCCATCCATGTATCCTAAAGTCAGATTTCTGATGTAACTTTTAACCTCTTCTTAAAACCTTCCGCTGACAGATCCTTGTACTTGCTGGCAAGCCATTCCAGGGCTTTGCTCTCCTCACTGTTTGGGTTCTCCTGTATAGTCTGACAGCAAGCCTATTACTACTTTGATATTTATCATGCAAGTACACAAGTACAAACCAGATTACTGTGCTGCTTTTGAGCAGTCCTTCACGGACTCAGAGTCTTCTGTCTTTCCCAGTTATGCCAGTTGGTTCAATCTTTCCTTAGAAGTTTCCTTTCTAAATCCCTGATTTGTTGTCAATTTCCTTTAGCTTTCTTGCAATGAGTCCAAAAACCTCCTATAGTCCCTAAACACATCTACTGTTTCAACTAAAGTTTTAACAGTGCTGACTTGGACTGTCTTACAGGCACTATTCATCTTTTTACACAAAGAACAAATAGTATTATGTCTATAGTCTCATAAGACCAAATAGTATCAAGTCATTTCTGCAACAGCATCGTGTGGTAGAACAGTGTGTGGGGATCCACTGTAACTCTCAGACTCTTCAGAAGTGTTGCCTACTTAATCATTCTTCATCCCATGGTTGTGTAACTTACTATTCCTGCTTAAGTACACTATCTGGAACTTGTTACTAACTTTGTTTTCTGGGGTGGGGGGGAAGCTCATTCTGCCATTATCCTCTAGTATATGTACAGCTCTTCTTTCACTGGTTAAAATTATTTAATTTAAATTCTGTCTGATTTAATTACATCAAAATTCAAGGCAGAGATCTTATTTCTCAGCTTTTGGTATTGGCCATTAATTTAAAATTTTTCTTATATTAGACATTGCTTAGGAGGAAGTGGAATTAAATGCTTATGACTTGAGTGGTGTCTTTCAGTGAGGTGTCATACTGCTCCAGATGTGTGGTAGATCATGTTCTCTTGTACATATCCCTAGCAAAAGAAGGATGCTTAGATGCTTCCAATTCTTATTTTCTTTCTGCTCCCCTTATCTTTTTCCTTATGTTTGAGTAGTCCAGTCTTTTACTGTTCTTTCTTTTCTTTCCTAACATTGGGTTAATTTGTCCCTGTAGCCATTGCTGCACCATTTCAGGTGTCATTTTTCCTGAACACCATTTTCTTTTAGACTGGCCTTTGATAAAGCTGGCCTTTCCTTTAGACTGGCCTTTGATAACTCAGAGTCTGTTTCATGGAAATTTGTGTTGAAGATTAGTCTTTTTTTTCCTCTCCCTTCTTTTAAGCTTTGCACTGTCTTGCATCTCAGTGACTTTCACCTTTAACCCATTCAGTACTGGGTAAATTTGAAGTGAGATGAGCCACTCCCCTACTTGCTTTATTGTGTCTGCTATATCAAAGCTGTTCCTGAAGTATTCTAAGAGCTTGTAAGACCATCTTAAATGTCTAGGTAGTTACAGTCTTGAATAGCGATGAACTTCTGCACCATAACTCCTCAAGTCCTCTCTCCACCATGATTCAGAGGTCTGTTTCAGACTTCTCTCAGCACTCATGTTTTGCACAATTATTATGTGTACCCTTCTGCAAAGATGAAATTCCTCTGGATTAACTTCCTCTGGACTTAAGCTAATGTATGTCAGAAATCTATACTGTGCAGCATTATTTGCTCCTCCAAATTATAATGAAACAAGGATTTGGAGAAATCTTCCTAATAAAAATTTTGGATGGTTCTTTTGGATATTCTGCATGCTTAACTTGATTTTGAGCAAAATGTTACATGGTCCAAACAAGTGTATTGATTGTAATGCTGAACTGCTGGGAGGCATTTTGATTGCAGCTGCAGATATCTTACAGTGACTGATCTGTGTAACTGCAGTTTTTAGTCAGTGAAAGCCATCTTTTAGGGTGCTAAGGAAAACACAGAGCATTTTCTGCTAGTTGCAGAAATTAAAGGCTATGTGGGATGCATTACCCCATGGAATGTGGGTTTATGCATGTGGGTTCACAGTCACCCTTGTTCTAACACTTGGCTTAAAAGACAGAAAGTGCTCAAGCTATGAGAGAAGAAAATCACATGACAGGCTGGATATTCACTTGTGCCCTTTTCTTTGTTCTGGAGAGTTTTAGTGGGCTTGGTCTGGGGTTTTTTTTAAGTTGCTGTAGTGTGTGTGCCTGTTATCTGTTGATTTTTTTCCTTTTATCCTCTTCCTTATATTTCAATTACGATGAATGTAAACTGAGAAACAAATGATATTGTTTGCAGAGCTAAAAGCAGAAGCCAGTATCATGGACCAGCTGAGTAGCTCTGACAGTTCATCTGACTCTAAAAGTTCTTCGTCCTCTTCATCAAGTAGTGAAAATAGTTCTAGTGATTCTGAAGATGAGGAAATGAAGCCCTCTCTTCCTATGTCGATGCCATATTTGCAGTCTCAGCCTACTGTGTCTGCCATACCACAACAGGCTGTTCCTGACAAAGATGCCAGTCATAACAGATCCCAAGAGAGCAGTGGTCATATGATGAATACACTACGTAAGTACAAAGGCTGTTCTTTTCTTAGTGCACAATTCCAGACATCAAGATTCTGAAAGGAAACCATATTGTTTTTAAGTATGTCTCTGTTATAATTAAAACTGTGGGAAGTGATGCTAGGGTTTGATTGTTCAGCAGCAGGCTGAATTAGACACTGGGCTGGAAGGTTTGTGGTTCACAAAGATATTAAATGAAAGCTGAAGCAGTTGAAAATATTTCCTAAGCTCTTCTGGCTTCCTCCCACTTCTATACATTGGGACTGGAGAACAGTAATTTTGTATTGAAAATACTTGAACTACCAGGGCACTCCCTAAACATATGCTTATAATTTCTTGGATAGAACTATGGGAAGGATACTATGGTTGCAATACTCTGAGTTACAGAAGAGATGGTGTATTCTTAGCTGCATCAGTTACTATTATTCATGGCAGTGTTCCACTGGCCAACATGGCAAAACTGTCCTTTACATGTAAGGAAGGAGGTGATCTGCTCTCAGGTGATATTATCTTATTCCACCCATTCAGACAACTAAAAATGTAATTCAAAGAGTAGCTGTGATGTTCAAGAGGGGTTGCTGCACAGCCTGGAATTGAATGCTCAATGTATTCAAAAAAAGGAGAGTTGGGAAAATACTCAAAAAGAAAAAAACCCACTAAACTTAAGTTTACTTAAGTTCACTACCTAAATAACAGGAATACTGAGACATAGAAGTGAGTATTCAGCTATGGTAACTCTTCCAGAATGATTACATTTTTAATTAGCTGCTTAGTTGCTGGCTCTTGGTTTGAAGAGATTTCCATCAACCCTGGTTTGCAGCCTAAGATCTTTATGGTTTGTCATTTGTATGTAAACTTGTTATGCTGAAATTTTAGGCTGGCAGATCTACTTTTATTTCAGGTCTTAATGGATAACTTGAATGGGTTTTTTTTCTTTATGTTTTCTTTTTGTTTTTAGCTAGTATTTAAATAATTAAATAACCTGCATTGGTATTTAATTATGTACTGCATTAACAGATAAGATCAGACTAAAAAGTCCTGTGACTTCATGTGCAGAGAACTAAATGCTGCTTTCATTTTACTGTCATTGCAGAGAACAATGTCTTCATGTTTACAGTTTGCGTAACTTTAGAGTGCCACTTATTTCAGTCCCTACTCACAAATGCGATTTCCTGTTCTCCATGCTTTAAATAAAACTGTAATGAAAATGTGATTAAGCTCTATCCCCAGTGACAGAATCTCAGCTGGCAAACCTTCCAGTGAGAAATACAAGTACAGGTGGCCAAGTCCACCGGTTCCAGCATAGGGAGAAAATGCTGCTTAAACCATGATAATGTCAAGACTGTTTCAGGGGAAGTTGTTGGCTTGATGTTGCTCGACATCCATGTTGACAGGTAGAACCTCTGCCTGTAACCTCAGGCCTCTGAGCTTGTCCAGCTCTTGAGATTAATGCCATTTACTTCTATTATGGTTACAGATTTGTTACTGCTTAAAACGATTCCATCCCAAACTTCCAGTGCGGTTAACACTTACAAGACACTTCCACTAGTTAAAGATCAAACCAGCTCCTTCCAAGGAGATTGCTTTTCTCTAGCTCTGTTGCTGAGGGAATTTGGCAGGACAGTGAAACCTGGAGAAACTAAATGCATAGCACATTGTTCTACTTTGAATGGCAAGAGTTCTCAGTCAGGATTTTGTACAGTCATTTCTTCCATCTCAAATAAGGTTTTGCAAAAATAAAATATTGAATCAACAAATGTCATCACAAGCTGCTTGCTTGTCTAATCTTGCTTTGAGGTGTGCACACTTATGTCTGTGACTAGTTCTGTGCACCTCTGTAGAATCAGGGCCCTACTGGGTAAATAGTTAAGTTTTTCTTTGACTTTCTCTGTGCAGGGAGAAGGTTGGGGGGAGCTTAGAGAGCAGAGTTTTATCTTGCATGTAGAAATTATACAGGTGAGATGTTGTAGAATTTGGAAAATGGAGGAAGTGGGGTCTAGAGCATGGTAACCAAATAATTCTGTCAGATACACATCTACATCTTCAGGAACCTGGGGCTCAAGACTGCCCCTCACTCCCAGAATACTGTTTCTTCCCCTTTCTACCTTGAGAAGCTGGTTATATAGGCTCACAACTTGCCTTATAACAAAGTCTGTAAATGGTGGCACTAATAAATCTGTTCTTCATGAATATTTGATCGCATGTTGCTTTATGTCTACTTTTTGTTTAAACAAGGGTTATGTTAAACAAAGTAACTTTCCAAAGAAAACCCAGCATAGATGGGCTATTCTGGAGCCTTGTGTTAAGTACTTAGTATTCAGCAGAACTTCACTTCTTTTGATACTTGGTGCTGGTACAAACATAGCTGTTTTACTTTGTCAAGTAATAATTTTCCCTTATATTAGTTTGGTGTTGGTGTGACCACTAAGGTCTGCGAAACAGTGATCACTCCTATGAGTTTCCCTGTCCCCTATAACTAGCAAGAATTCAGTTGAATATATTCACTGATTTAAAAACATAGGAAATGTTGTAATTTGCGGTGCAATCTATTTCCCCAATTAATATTGCTGATAAGCAACTGGCACCATGAAAATAAACAATTCAACAGTTCTCCCTCAGTTCATTGCTGCCTCATAAGTACAATAGTCTAGATGTTTCTTCAGGGTCCTCATTAAATGAGCTTTCTGTCTTTGCACCAAATCCATCTGAAAGCCACCAGCTCTAGATTGTGCTATTTTGCCCTCTCTCTGAAGGTGTTTTTTGGAGGTAGGGTTGCAAAAACAAGGCAGAAAGTTTAGCCTGAAGTAAATCCTAACATATTAATTCTGACTCTGGTACTTGGAGTTCTTGCTTTTCCCATCTGCTGGTTTTCACAAGCATTGGTATTTTTGGCTGGTGTTACAGGGTTTGTGTAATTTCTATGAACTGTGTTGAAATAACTTTTGAAGGCTGCAGAAACATTATTTGGAAGGTTATCTTCTTGTTCACACTCCCTGTCCTCTCATAAAGTAGGTACTGCATAACAGGGCTGGGATTTCTAAGAATTCACTGTAATTCTCCTTTGAGTGATAAATACATGAGTTCAATTTACCAATACCATTCTTTGTCTTGAAAGATTTTTTAGGATGTTACATAGTTCTGAATAATTATTGACAAATAACTTGATTTTGTTCTTTCTAAATGGCTTTTTAAATTTATCTTAAAATAATATAGCTGTAAATTTTTTCTCTGTATAGAGGGTTGGAAACAAAAAAATTGTCAACAGTAATACTTTAAATATTGTTGGAAACAGCCATCTTCACTATTCTTTTCTTATATATAGTGTTTTTGTTGTTGCAGAGAAGCATGTACCACTTTCTAAGCTTTAGTGATGACACAGTGGAAAACAAAGGAAGGCTAAATTCAGCCATGTTAAAGACTCCAGTGTTCTGGCAGAAATGATATGCCTGAGAACTAAAGATCCAATCTGAGTGTCTTGTGGGGTTTACCCCCTTGAGGTTACTTTTTCACCCATCTGCAAAAGGGATCTGTGAAGGGTGCTGCAGCTGAGGAAAGGGCATGTGAAAATAGTGTGTTGACTCAGTTTTCTCAGTTTCAGTGATTTTTCTTTTGTTTTCAGGCCATTTCTGCACAATCTGAGGTGATTTTTTTTTTCTTTTGTAATGGTTGTTTGGCAAGGGAGGTGTGGATAAAAGCGTACCAGCTGGAACAGACTCCTAAAAATGTGTGGGAAGTTGCTAGATATGATGTAGATTGTGTAGAGCATGCTGCTGTATTTTTTTGTTACTTATTTGTCATCCTGGGAAGATTCCGTCCCTCCCACCCCCTGAGCTTATGGATATCCACAGCAAGCACAGTGTAGTCTTTTTACTTCCTCATTTTGAAATATATATATAGAGAGAGACACCAAATTAAAGTGCTGTGTAAAATTTCTTTTGATGTTTTGTTTGCTCACTTGTTCCAAAACCAGTTTGAAATAGTAGGTCACTGATACATCTTTAAGTGGTACGTCAAAGAGCTACTCTTCTTGATTGAGACACCACTTTGTTTTCAAGCACAGCTGAGTAGCATTCAGATGTGTTTCAAAAAAACCCAACAAGTTGTTTCTCATAAAACTGCATTCACCAGCAGTTTTTCCACTTGTGAAGCATGAAAATGTGGGTGGCAGAGATAGCTAGGTGGTGTCTTTTGTGATCTGGTGATACTAAATAAATGCCCTTGTGCAAATAAGGTAATGGCTTCCTTGCCAAGATTTTAAAATTGTAGAAAAGTGATATCTCTAAGGTTCTGTCACTGGGGAGTTTGGTTCTACACCTATTTATTCTTTTATCATAGAGTAGTTTGGGTTAGAAGGGACTTGAAAGATCATGTAGTCCAGCCTTCCTGACCTGTTTGGTATTAGCTTTTGTAAGCCTTAATTGGGAAAGGGAATATCTTGAAAGAAAATTATTTCCTTGAAAATGACTAATGTATTGACTCTTTCTGTTCTAGGAAATGACTTGCAGCTGAGTGAATCTGGAAGCGATAGTGATGACTGAACAACTTTTTGGCCTTAAATTTATCACCTTTTTTTGCTAAATATGTCTTAGCATCTGTTTTGCACTAAGATTAGATTACCAGAAACTGGAATGAATGTCCTCAATTTTGATAATAGACATCCTAATTTTCTACTGACACATCATGTCTATAATACAGCAGCATTGATATCCTGTCAGTGCTATGGTTATGTGTTTATCTTTCAAATTACTGTATTTACAGTAAAATTGTGTATGATCTGATTTTGATTATTTTTGCCTCAGCCACCTGTTTTACTTGAAACTGATTTGTAACAGCTAGTTACTTTATATAAATAGCTATGGAATGGAGAAATTTCTGATATTTATGGAGGCAAGTTTCCTTCCTATCATTTAAATGCTGATCTCACAACTTTGACTTGGAGGGAGTGAAAGGGAGAACAACTAAATGAGGTCTGCTATGTCAGCTACACTTTTTGTTCAGTTCACAGTTCATACCTTTAAGGAAACTGCTGAATAATGTGGTCCACTAGTGCAGTTACAGTTTACAGTTGTTCAACACATTGCTGAATTCTTAATTTCATTGTATTATGGGACTTTATATTTCTGAGCCGCAAGATTCCTAAGGGAACTTACCTATTCTTTGCCTTTTTTATGTAATTTGAATAGGGCGGTCTTTTTACAACTTTTTTGTATCTAAATTTAGGTAACTTCAGAGACAGCAGTGAATTTCCTTCATTTAATTCTGTAACGGAAATCAGAAAATTTCTTTGTAGAAGTATAAAAGTAATTTAATAAAGCAAATATTTATCATTTTCATGCATCAGATTCTGTTTTTACTGGTTAAGAATTCTATTTTCTACCTAAAGTCGTCATGGCAGTGAAAGGGTCAGGCAAAGAAATAAAGCAGTGAAATAGTAGCTTATAAGGACTCTCCACCCTGTCTACAAGGCTGAAATGTTTGTTGCTTTTGTTACATGAGGTGACCCTTACTAAGAGCTTGCCAGAAGTTTATGGTGATGCAACTGAATGTTTATTACAGATTACATCCAAATGCCAGTGGGAAGTAATACTGTAGTATTAGACAAGAAAAGGTCTTATTTTTTCCACATTTGAAATTATACTTCAAGACCTGAAGAAGTGAGGATCAGACTCCAAATTTCATCCTGTAATTTACTACTGAAGAGTTTTGTAACAGTAGCAAATGTCTGTAGGGTGAGCTCTGACAAGATAAGTCTGCTCAGTCTTGCACAGAAGTCTCCTTTGCTGGATTGCAGTGATTGGGTCACAGCTCTGTGTCTAAACTGTGAGGGTTGAATCCCATATGTCAGCCTGAATGTGCAGACATGGAAAAAAATGCACACTCAGTAAATGTATACAATAGATGGTACTAGAGGAGCTTATTCTCTGAACTCTACTCTATCAGCCCAGTGAAATATGGGAAATTAAATGAAATATGGGAAATGCTGCTTTCCAATGCTTCCATACGTTGTGCTCTGCACCAAATCACAGCTCATTAATCTTCTGGCTTCCTAAAGTTGGTATCATAAGAAGCAAAATGTTCTTGTGTTTATTCTCAAAGGAAAAAGCTCAAGTTAACAGCCATGGGCGAGCAGGTGTTAGAGAAGGGCTAATGCCGAACCTTGAGGAAGGATGCTATGTACTAACCCCTGTAAGACATTTTACACTCTTGAGGGAAAGGGTACTGAGATCTCTGATGGATCCTAGCTGTTGGTGTGGGAACTCTAGCAGAGTACCTGGCACATGCTGCTGATAAAATCTACTCGGGCAGTGTGAGGAGCCGAGATGTTGCTTCTTCACACTAAGGAGCAGCCCTGTGTGCTAAATAAAGGGGTGCATGATAATGCAGGGTCCTGAACTGAAATGTGTGCTAAATAAAGGGGTGCATGATAATGCAGGGTCCTGAACTGAAATGTCTTCTCTTTGCCTTCCACTGTCCCCAGTGGTTCATTTGCATCTGCCTTCCCTCAGGATGATGCTAAATTCCCATTCCAGCCAGAGTGCTGCTGTTTTTCCTGAATAACAGGGCATTCAGGATGTACAGAGTGAGCAGATGTGTGGAAGTACTGAGCAGGGCACAGTCTAAATCATGCAGAGAGCATGTATGCATGGATTATAATCATCCTTCAGTGATAAAACTGTTGTGTGCAATCTGTATATAACTGCCCTCACAGGTATACAGGTGCTTAAATATAGCTCTGGGAGTAAAGAAGATTTCCAAGTTCCTGGGTCTCAGGACTGTAACTAAGCCTGTGCTATCTTTAGGATTTGATCTTTGGGCTGAAAGCTTTCTTTCAGAAGAATGTTACTGAAGCTTTTGTATAGTATGTAGTACAGAGTGGTTAGTGGCCAGTCAGGCATTTTGTCAAATGTATAATTGTGATAATTCGGGAAAGCTTCCCTCTAAGTAACACAGCAGGAGATAAGATTCTCTATCAGAATAGAGAATGAGGGGATGAAGAGATGAGGGGAAAAAGATAACCCGTAAATGCATTAAGGAATAAAGCTTTGCATGCCATTTCCACCCCAAATGTAAGTGATTGGCTCCTCCTTTATCCATGTACCCGTCAAACATTGCTAGGTGAGCTACGGAGCTTGTTCAGCCTCTTGTCATGCAGAGGACTTGGAAAGAGTCTCATTTGTGCCTTGCGGGGGCATTTCCTCCCCTAAGGCTTGGGTCGTGTGCCCTGAGCGGTGTTGAGCCTCCATATCTCCTGCTGCAGGTTGTTCCCAAATGGCAGGAGTGGGAAGGGGATTGCATTGAGATTTAAAAGCAACTTTCCTTTTTTGGACCTTGATTTGAAAATTCTATTCTTCTCCCTTAAAACCAATTTTATTCATGTGATATCAATTTAACTAGAAAGTAATAAAATCAGTAACAGCTATAAGTTCCTACAACCTCTGAGTACCTCTTTCAAAATGACTTGAAATATATCTGGCTCTATCTTGTTGCTTTCAGTTATTTTGTCTTTACATCCAGAGGTTTAAAGCATTTGTGTATCTGTAAGCAGCAGATACATTTGAATAATATTTCGAGACATTATATATTTTTCTGGGACATTATAATGAAGCTCTTGTGTATGTTTTGGATTTGAAGAACAGCTGCTTATCACTTCTATTGATAAATCAAAAATACCTTCTGAATGCAGCTGAAAACTTGAAAACTGAAAAGGACCACTGCAGCCACAGTTCACCTGCCCCTTCTCTCTGCATGGCACGTGGTACAAGCACAGTTTGTCTGGTAGCTACTTCAAGGTTGCAGTATTCAACCCCCGTTATGTCCTGAAAAGCACTAAGTGTGCTTACTACCTGTACCTACGTTGCCTGGCAGCTTCCAATTTTTTTAAGAACTCTGTCCTGCTCTTGTTTTTCATGAATCCTGCGCTGGGGCGTGTGGAGAGGCTGAGGTCATCTCTTCAAGATAGCTCTGGCACCACTGTATTCCATGATAAACACTGGGATTGCCATTTACTTGGGGTTTTCTGAAGGCAGGACATAATAATTTTTCAGATTAAAGGATTTTACTAAGTCACTTCTGTGCTAACTGACAGTGCATCACCTTGAGAACAGAACCACAGTATTTTAAAGAATTATTTGTTTGGTCTTTCTTGACAGATTTCTGGGAAACCAAATATGAACAGATCATCTCAGATAATAGTTTGATTTGGTACTCAAGACTTTGATCCACAAAATTTGTATAATTTCTGGCCAACACTTTTTATTTTCTTTAGAATTTTTACAGGAAGGTTTCTGAGCACAGCCAAACAGACTGTTGAATCCTCCTTAAGCAGAAGAGATGAGGATGCATAAGCTTGACAGAAATGAAGAAGCTCAGAGGAGGAAAGAGAAGATAACTCGGGTTATGATGGTTGCTAGGCTGAATGCTTGCAGTACATGTGAATTCCTTCTCTCACCACTTTTTGAGGTCATTCAGCCAACCACATAAGGTGCTAAGAACAGTCTTAAGTACATACGGGTTTCAGACCAGCTTTTTGAGGACATGTAAAAAGAAGAATGAGAAAAAATAGTTTTGAATATTGTTAAAATATATATTCCTGCTGCTTTGATGGAGGTAGGGGAAATGCAGTAAGAAGGTGAAGATGCACTGAAATGAGGAGAAAAAAGTGAGAAATGATAATTTCTTTCACAGTTTAGACCCCAAATATGATAAGGAGTAGTCATCCACATCTGAGGGAGGATAGAAAGACTCATGTGTCTCAGCTATTACTCTGCCCAGTTCAATGAAACTGCAGTAACAGCTTTTCCTGGTTGTTAACTGGTTAGCAGTAGCATCCCAAGGCAGCAGCTCCTTGCTTACCAGCTATATGCACAGGAGTGGCCTGAAGTAGTGGAAGTATCTAAAGAATCTGTTACTGTGGGGTTTACTTCCCCAGTTGCGGATTCTCATGATGGAGAAAAGCTGAAGGGCAGACTCAGAACTCAAGGCTTTTGTTGGCATGGAGAACTACTCAGCTCCTAAGAAGAGATCCCAACTTCATACAAGGTTTGTGTAAAACCAGTGCCACATCTGCTGGGAACAGCAAGGGCTTGGGCTCTAGTTGTTTCTGTGGTTTTTTGAATCCATAGAAGAAATGAGTGTGTTCTCAGATTTTCCTTCTCTGAAAAGCAAATCCCTCTGCTGTGGTGAGGAAGGAATGGAGGTTAGAGGCAAAGATGAAGGAGCCTTTCATTCAACAGAGAAGGCTTTGTTGATGTACAACACATACCTGGTGAGTTAGCTGCTGAGACCTCTCTTGACTCGCTTTGAACAGGGGCCCTTGTTACAGAACCTGTTCTCCATCTCTCATCTCCCATGCGCTGAGCAGCTTGGCTTGTTCTCCTAAGTGCTTACACATGACAGAGGATTACTTGCTCTGTCTAAGAGATGAGGACTTCTTCATGCTGTTATTTAAAGTTTAAAGAAAAGTGGAGTGTCTTAAAAAGGTAATTAAAGAAGACCCAACAGCAACTCAAACTCTTCTTTAATATCTTTAGTTTCACTTCGACATTCTGTGTATCTTGTTCTACCAGTTCCAATGCTCTTGCAAAACAGTTGCACAATGGCTTCCTTTTAGCAACCAGCAGAATTAAACTTGAGCTCACCTAATTGGATGTACCTTTTCTAAGATGTGCTGAATTTCCAATAAACTCCACAGACCCCCCTTGTGCCTTTTCATTGCTAAGACTTTTGGAATAAATACTCATGGGCATCCTCATATACAGCTCCCAGAGGGACATGGGAGCTGGCTGCAGCATGAAAATACCAACTCATCCCTTATCCAATTACCTTTTTTATGCCTGACTCTCTGCACATTGGCAATTTGTGGAAAGATTTAGGCTTTTACCAGAGTTTTGATCCAAGTGTTCACAGTAATATTAAAAAATCTCCCACTAAAAGCTAAGGCTGTTGTAAAGGCCAGTGTCTGATTGAAATTCCCCCTTCAAATAAAAACATGTTTGTGCCAGTTTGTTGGAATAATGAGGGCACAACAAACTATTCTGGAATTATCTGTCCTTCAGAGATTCTGCTGGAAATGTTTGTGTGCCTTATGATCCTCTCCCCTCACAGTGTGGAATAACTTCCACTTCCATGCTGCACGATGACCTGGGCTTTTGGGTTTTTCCTGGCTTCTTTTTTTTTTTTCCCCATGTGTGAAAGTTCACATTTAGCTAACATTTTATAACTGCTTTTTTTTAGAAATGCTGGTCATCAAAAATGTTTGCCAAATGTGACCTGAATGCAGGTGGGGAAAACACCATGCAGATAAGCAGCTACACTTGTGTTACTCCCTTATTTGAGCTCTTTCTCCCCTTACAAGCCGGACTTTGCTTAGTAGCCTTCACCAACATGGTGTCTGTCAAAAAGAGTGATGATCAGTGGCCGTGGCTATGTTTAACTGAGGATGCAAGACCGTTAAGCTACTTAAGAAGTTCTTTCCACAATGACTACATTTTAGAAAGTACCACCTGGAAGGAGTGTACTGAGCTTAGTGGGGACTTTTTATCCCCATTAATTTGTAAAACAAAATGACTGCTAAAAGATTAGAACCCATCCCTGCCTTTGTACTTTCCATTTGACTCCCTCCTGGTGATGAAACAACAGCTACTCACAGGTGAATAACTGAGGGCCCCAAGAGAAAAACTTGTTAAGATTTTAATAATGTCCCACCTATATTTATAATTCTGTAGAGATGAGCTGAGCTGAGTGAGCCAAAGAATCTGCAATGTTACATCAGAGCCTTTGATCCAAATGCTCTCCACTGTGGAAACAGTACATGCTCATGCTGCACAAATCTCCTGAACCCAACAAAAATACGCGTGAGATTGTCTGTGCTGTACTGCAGAATGATTGCTGCCACATAACTTCAGCTGCTGTTCAGTGGGAGCAGCTCTGTGATGGGAGACTGACAAACAGCCAGTGTCCATGGGATGTATGTGAAGGCAATGATGGATTGATCTGCTGCTTCCTGGGACTTCAAGAGCAACACCCAGCCAGGTGCATTTGTTACTGGAAGTGCTGAGGCTACAAACTGCTCCCTGCTGCTTGGTAGCTGTGAGTCTCCAGGGTCTTATCAGCAGCTCACACCACACAGAAACCTCCTGCCTGATAGAGATGCTCAGCTGTGAGAGGCTGCCTCACAGCTGTGTTTTCTTCACCTTGTGCTTCTTTGACAAGAAAGATGGGCTGTACAGATGGTAAATTTGTTTTCCAAGCTAAATGAAAACTGTAATTTCAAGCTTGCTTGCCTTGGTACTTCTCACAGCTTTCCAGTTTACAGGCATGCTGGCAGGGTGCTCATCAGGGAGGGAAATATTTTGGTCATCCCACAATAAGGTGAGGTGACTGTTCCAGGTAGTGCAGTGGCTCAGCAGCAGGGTTCCTCACTGCTGGACTCTGCTCAGGTGACAGAGCCACACAATTTAACACCCAGTCAGCTTGTGCTACTACAGTGTTCCCAGACTGCCACAAACTCAGTTCCAGTGAAATCAGGCCACCTGGCCTCACAAGTTTCTTTTCCCCCATGCTAGCAGGAGCTTCCCTCCACCCTTCTCATGCAAGAGAGTATTTATGCCATGAGTCTCTCACCCTACTCTTCATGTAGCTACTGTATATTGTTCAAGTTGATGCAAGAGTATTTTACATCATTGCTATGTCTCTTTTGACAAAGGAATGAAGCCCAGTCTTCCTAAAAAGGTGCCAGTTTTGAAGCATAAAGAACATCTCAGAAGGGAGACAAGCCTTGGGAACCACACCAGGTAGCCCTTTTCCCTCTGGGTCTGAGTTAGTCACACATCCACGCTCACAGTCCTGTCAGGACATAACCCACCCAGCTGCATGGTCTCCCAGCCTCCAGCACTACTGTTTATGAGGAAAGAAAAACCATAAAGTGTAAATGTTTGAGTCACAAACAAAGGGTGGGTGAGTAGGTTTAGGTGAGGCTGTGCTGACTAACCCACCCCAGCAACAGGCAAGTATTGCTCCCAATTTGTTCTGAAGGAAATGGATCTGCCTGTGTTAAAGCTCAAGGTGGTGTTGAAAGGTGCAGAAACACTTTAACTCTGATGCTGGGCCACCCTGCCAAAATGATATCCCAGGCCTGGATCTGTCTGGATTTACACAGAGACATCACAAAATCAGTGATAAAAAGCAAACTAGGAATATATCAGTCGCTGTTGCATCTGACAGTCAAATCCCAAGAGGCAGAAACAACTTATGTGTGGCCCAAAAAGACTCATTAGGAGCTGTTTCAAACAATTGTGTCTTTGTATTGAAAAGGCAAGTCCTGATGAAACTGGCAAGGACACAATTTCAGATTACTTTATACTCTGCTTTGTAAAGCTGTACACCGGGTTAATGACAGTTTAGTACTAATTGTGTATCTCTGGCAATTTGCAGAGAGACATTTGTCTGACTAGAATCTTGTTTCTGCTTTTAACATTGCTAGTTCTTGAACAACAAAACAACTGGAAATTAGAGCACTGCTTTCTCAAATGACTTTATCTGAGCCTTCACGGTATAATACAATTAAGTATTTAACTGTGAGGCCCTGTATGGACAGTGTAAAATTTATATGTCCCCAACCACGGTGCAGCCTCCCCCCAGACTAGAGTGTGACGGCTGTTTGCTAGCAACCCGCAGTGCCAAAATCACTCCTTGGAGCAGCAGGCTGACACGGGGTTGGGAGGAAACGAGGTGGTCAGCGCACCTTTAGCAGTAAAGCAGCTTACCTGCTCAGTCACGCTAACAAACAGATGCAGAAATACAAAAGTGTGGCTTCTTATCACAAGCAACACGTGTGAGCGGGGTCTGAGACCTGGCTGCTTTGAATTTCCAGGAATTAGCTGTTAATGCATTAGCTGTGTTAAGATAAACCTCTGTGTCAGCAAGGCCTGCTGTTAACTACTCTTTGTGTGTGTGTGTGTGTGCTGAGATACAGAGAGCTCTGAAGAAAGAGCATTTGCTGCTGTAGATTCTGGTCTCAGCTTCAGCAAGATAAAGACAACTCTTACGCAGCAATTGTTCAGTGAAGGCCACTTGTTCAGTGCAAGGGAGAAACGGTTGATAAACTTCATTTCTCATTTACAATGGCTTTAAATGCCTTAGAGTAGGAAGATGGATTTTAAATTCTGACCATTATTTAAATTAATTGCAAAATTCTAACTGACTTCCACCTGATTAAAATGACAACTTGAATTTACAAATATCCAAGCGGGTTTCTTCAGGGTATGGAAAAGTAATTTCCAGGAGGATTCAGTAAATGCACAATGACATTCGCAGCCCTTGTTCTTAGCTTATTTTGAATGACTGGCGTGGTTTGATTGGTCTTTCTGCACTTTACTCTTCCACTGATTACCAGCAGGACCGTTCATCCCTATGCGCTAGCACGGCTGGACTGCTGGTGAGAAGAGAGTAAAGAACCTGGGAGCATCCCTTCTCCTGGAGATTTTGGTGCCTGGATGTGGGTTGAGCTAGAGCTCCTCCTCAGCAAAGAGGAAATTTAAATTGAAGCTGGATTTTTTTTTTTTTTTTTTTTTTTATTATAATTTAGAGNTTTTTTTTTTTTTTTTAGTAGCAATTAGAGGACACCCCAACTGGTAAACGTGCTTGTATTTCATGTGCTTGCAGGTTTCCAAAAGCCTAAACTTGGCATGCCAAATAGTTCAACCTATTTGACCAGACTGACCCCCAACTCTGGTTTGAACCCTCTCCGGGCAAACCTTTGCTTAACTTTCAGTTCCTCCAGATATACAGAGTTTTCCAGGAGATTGTCTTTCCCCAAAGAGCTATAGTCAAATACTGGTGACACGCACATATAACTTTCCTTAAACCCGGTGTTTCAGCACATGGCACTGGGGGAGCAGTTTGTGGCATTTGTGTGCAAGACGAGATGGTGCTCTGTTCAGGAATAGTTTGACTCCCTGGACTTGTGGTTTGCAAGGAAATATGAAGCTATTTGGTTTGGGGCCTCTTCCCACAATTTTCTTAAATCTGTTATTTTTACATGCTGCATGCTTTTCTGTTTGTGCAGCCACAGTTTGCCAAGGAAGGCAGACCATTTTTCCACAGCCTCACCCCTAAGTTTAGCCTGGAGAGTCAGAGGCTCTCGGGGGACCTTCTCACCCTCTACAAACAACCTGAAGGGAGGTTGTAACCAGGTGGGGCTTGGTTTGTTCTCTCAAGTAAGAAGTGACAGGATGAGAGGAAATGGCCTTGTGTTGTGCCAGGGGAGGTTTAGGTTGGATACTAGGAACAATTTCTTCACTGAAAGGGTGGTCAGGCATCGGAACAGGTTGCCCAAGGAGAGTGGTGAAATCACCATCCCTGGAAGCGTTCGAAAGGTGTGTGGATGTGGCATTTTGGGACGTGATTCAGTGGTTAACAGCTGGACTCAGTGATCTTAAAAGTTCTTTTCCAACCTTAATGGTTCTATGATATTACACTGCATTTCTGTTGCTTGTAAGAGGAAAATTTCACCTGCCATTCCCAAGATCGGCTGCAAGCAGCTCATCCCACAGTCACCGTCACAGAACTCCTGACACAGCCCGAGAGCACCAGCTTGGCATTTAAGCTGTTTTGCAATGGCTCAGCGGCCATTTAAAGATTTGAAGGTAGTGACGACTGCTGAGAGCCCGGCCCAGAGCAAACATCCTCCTGGCCACAGCTCCAGGCACCCGCCGAAGCCCTGGGCTGCTCCGGCTGGTGCTCCGCAACTTCCTCAGCAGCAAATGTCCGGCTCTCCTCAGGCCTCTGTTTAACCCTGCCCGCTGCAGGCTGCCCTGACAAAACCTCATGTTTCCCTCCCGGGGTGACCCCACTCACTCTCGTTCCCGAGCCCCGTGTTCCCGTGGCAGGGGAGCCCTGCTCTGGACGTTCCCGTCCCCCGGAGCCCGGGGACAGCGCGGATTTCCCCGTGTGCCGTGCGGATTCCCCCGTGTGCCGTGCGGATTTCCCCGTGTGCCGTGCGGATTCCCCCGTGTGCCGTGCGGATTTCCCCGTGTGCCGTGCGGATTCCCCGTGTGCCGTGCCTCGGCGTCCCGCGAGTGCCGGCGGCGCGGCCGCCATGGCCGAGGGGCCGGCGCCACCTCCTGGGCACGGCTGAGGGGGCACAGCCGGGCTGGGGAAACACCCGCACCGCGACTGGGAGGGCACATCCGAGTGCGGTCGGTGGTCGAAGAACAACCAGATGCCCTCAGCCTGGGAGCCCCGCCGGCCTGCCAGCAGCTTGGAGGAGAGGCGGGCATTCAGAAAACCCCTCAGTAGTGTTCTGGATCTGTGCTCCTCTCCCCTTGCTCACTCGGTAACGTGGGCTTTTATCACTTACGGACTGGTGTTTATCAACCCGCTCAGCTCGGGGCAGAGAGCCCAGCGTGGTCCCAGGTGCTTTGCCAGCTCTGGAGGAACGCGCTGAGGGCTGACTGCCGGCGCCGGCGTGGCAAGGCTTCGCACGAGGCAGCGTGTGCCGAGCAGGCCTCGTGGCCTTGGGAGTCCTTGGACTTGCTCTGCCCAGCAGAAATGCTAACTATGAGAACACAGGAAAGAAGATGCACCCATCTCATTCGTGTCAGGAAGGCACGGGAAAGGTGTTTTTCCTGGGCGAAGGTGGTGGGATGTGTACTGCCCCGTCAGACACACGTTCTGAGGGCTGGGTAGGTACCTCGACCCTATCTCGAGCGGGAGTCAGAGCAGGCAGTGCTGCACTCACCCTGCTCCCTATTTCCAGGCAGGATTTGGCTTGCGCCAGGCAGGTCAGAGCTTGGGACTGGTGGGACCTGCGCCTGTCTATGCAGACATGCCCACCGAGTCTGTGAGGGTGTTCAGTAGAGATTTTATTTGCACTCAGGAGCCTCCCGAATTCAGTGCCTCTCAAGGAGGAGGGCGTAACACTCGGTCATTGCTAAGCATTGACTGAAGGTGGGGTTCTGGGGACCAGGATTTAGCAATCATGCTGAGATTTCACAGAGCTGTAGGAGTTAGGAAGAGGCATGGTGCACTGCATCCTTGCTCCTTCAGTTTACTCGGGGTCAGCCTGAAGAGGTTTTCATGGTTGTTATCTGATGGATCAAAAAGAAATCTCATCAGTACGTCCTTGCCCTGATAACTGCTACTCTGCATGGAAGGAGATGGTCTGCAATGAGTGAGGCAACCAAGTAACCAGTGAGAAATGGGAGATTGACACAAATTAATTGCATTTCTTGGCTAATATGCACTGATGAAGAAAGTCTGGCCTAGATAAGCTTTGGGTACACTACTGCGGGAATGCATAATGAATGTCATAGAGTCACTGCCTCTGTGCCTTTGGAAGGGACTAGCACTTCCCATCCCATCCTTCTGCTGTCTTCCCAGACTGCAAGCCCTCTGCTCCAAGGCCTGTCTCTCACTAGGTGTGGGGATGACATCTTGCACAATGCAGTTGTTGTATCTGGCGCTTTTAGGCACCAGAGAGCATTTCTGCTAATGACTATTCCTCGCGGGAACCCCTGTGGTAGTGCTTCTGTTGAAAAACAGGAAACTGTAGAAATAAATCTCTTCCTCTCTAGGGTGTTTTGTGGTTCAAGCAGAGTGACAATGCAAGGGACCACTTTTGCCTTGCCATTGGCTTGGTGTGACTGTAGGCAAGTAATTTCTTCTCTCTGGAGTAACTTCATGTCTCTGAAAGTCTGAGAAGCCTGTTTCTGACATTAAAAATTGTGTGTGGAATCACTTGTGTAGCAGTAAAGTAAAGGAGTGTTTTGTTCTTGTTCAGTTGTCTTTTATTATTTACCACATCACAGAAGAAAATGATGGAGGTCATCAGCATAGAGGTAAATGCCTTTTGAGAAATACTGAATTCACTGAAAAATATGGTTTTGCAGAATGAAATTATTTGTGAGTCTGGATTCAGTTCAGTGAATTGTTTTGGGCAAAAATGAAGATGGAGAACTTTTTCAAGGAGGGGTTTTTCTGACAGCCTCAGAATAAAATGTGACACATTTCATGGAAAATGATGTTTGTTTAAATCAGTACGATTTCTAGGGAGGAAACTGGGACGTGTAGTGTGGCCTGGAGGAGGGAAGGGCTCAGAGTTGGCTGAAAAAGCCTCAAAAAACCTTGAACTGTCTGAGGTCAGACTAATTTATGGGTTATGATAATTTCTTTTCTCAGCCATCATTCAAAGCTCTGTGTCCTCATCATGATAAACCTGGACTTATGAGAGGACTCCCTGACGCTTTTCTTATCTCAGAGTTACAGTTCGCTGCTGCTCTCACCTGCAGGAAGAATTTGGCTTGCACCTCAGTGAAGAACACAGTGGAGTGATAGCAATTTCCAAAGAACTACTTGAAATGGGTGACTGTATCCTGCAGATGGGCTTTAGGATAGAGAGCGAGCCCCCAGAAGGGCTGCCTGCCTTCCTTTCCTTATTGAGTAGGAAGTGCTCAGCATCATCCTCTACATACCTCTGACACACAGCTCTGTGTAACTCCAGGACACTGGGAGGGATCCCTGCTTTCTGAGACCAGGCTCAAGCTGATTTCAGTTCTGGTGTGTTGTGTCCCTGCTGTGTTCTAATCTGTTTGAACTGCAGATAGATTGTCTTATGGGGAAAAGCTCCTAGGAGACTAACCCTGTATATCTGTTAGTTTGGTACCGAGCCCTAAAGCCCTGGAGGACGAGGAAGAAACTGCTGCAGTTATACCCCAAGATCTGGTGGTGACTGGGAGGTCTTTATGCTGGGAAGCACTGTCTTTTTTTTTTTTTTT
>VZTE01004350.1:1699370-1769694 GCA_013397775.1 Eulacestoma nigropectus | reverse complement strand
TTTTTTTTTTTTTTTCTCCCTCCTTGAAACTGAGGGACTGTACTTGGTGACTGTAGTTGTTTATGTTTGAATGTGCTGATGGGGAAATTGAGGGTCCCTTTTGTAAGGACTTGATTAGTGAGGGTCAAGAGTGATAAAATATCTGGAAGACATGTATAGCGTCATCTTAAAGGCCTGGCTTATCCATCCAATGTGGATGTCGATGAAGAAGCATTCTCTCCTACGTGCTGGGTTGCATCCCATGTGTCCCTGATGCAGCAGTGACTCGGGATGAGCTCTGCAAGTTGGACAGCCCGTGTGTAACACCACTGCTGCAGTGGGCAGACGCGAGGCTCGCGGAGCACACGCCAGTCCCCGGGCTGGCCAGGCAGTGGCACTGAAAGCAAAGCTAAAGCCGAGACGCCAACCCTGGGAAGGTGTGTGCTAGTACACGGGAGGTGCTGGGCAGGCTCTCTTGTGCTGGGAGGATGGAGCGGGGGATATGGAAGGAACGTCAGCTGCAGCTTGCAGAGCGCAGGGAACGATCTCAGTCCCTTGCCATTTGGGAGTTTGCTCTGTTAGCCCAGGTGCTCACAATGTGCTTCCGCACTCCCAGCTGGCTTCCTGGGGCTGTAATTCACCGGGGCTGTCACCAGAGGAAAGCGAGGGTCTTTGTTGCTTGCTCAGTTTGCCCTACAGAATGGCAGAGACTTCAGCTTTCCCTTCTGTAAGAGAGGTGTATTTTCAGCCTTCTCTTTATTCTGCCTCATCTGTCCCATGAATGAGATGCTGACTTGGATCATGAGTGTATTTGCTGAGTGCCTGGGTGAAAAGAGAAGCTGGAAGCAGAAGTGTTGTTAAAAGCACATGAAAAGAAGGGAGTGTCTGCATGGCAAAGGTTCTCACTGTAGCTAGTGACAAAGGCAAAGATTTCCTATTGATTTTCTGAATTGCAGAGTATGCACAATGCAGCAAATGGTTTTGAGCTGTTTTACTTGAAATGGCAGAAAATATTTTGATGAAATAGTTTTGTTCAGAAAATACTTCTTAAAAGGGGGGTGGTTTTGATTAAGCTCTGCTTGGGTCAAGGACATAGAAATGATTGCATGCTCTGTTACAGCGCAGAGCATGGGAGTTAACAGCACTCATCAGGACAGCAGGAGCTGCGAGAGAATGCTGAATGTGAGTTTGGATGAATGTATCCCAACTTTGTGTACCAGGCTGGGTTTTCTGGGTCAAGCTTTTATCATTTCATCCTATTGAAACAGTTCCACTTTGTAGAATAGAAATAATGATTAGCCCTGAGAAAGCTGGGTTCAAGACACTGTTTGGTTGAAGCTGTGATGTTTATGCAGTGTGAAGAAGCTCCAGCAGCAGAGATGGTGGCATGCCCAGTAGCCTGCTTGGAGGAGACCTGCTCGAAACTCAACCTGGACTTGAAGAGTCTCACTCTGTCCTGGTTGATAGCCCCTCACCACTGGGGTACACACGCATTTCTTTCAGAAAGGATTTGAGAGGCCTTGTTTTTATTTTAAAATGGGATTTTTCAAAGTTGCAAAAATCTCTTTTGGGTTGGTAACCCATTTTCTACCCAATCCTTGTTTCAGTAGAACAGCCACGGGAGTGAAATGCAGGATTTACTGTGCAGTGTGTTCGTATCCATGCAGTATCTAATGGAATAGGACAATTAAACTCCAACTCAATAGGTTTCTCTAGTTTCCAGATAAATTCTAAATTGGGAACATTGCCCAGAAGGCTTGCTAGAAATCTTTGAAAATACATAAACGTAAGTTTCCTTTCAAACTGTATTAGGCATTATCTGTGAAATAACCAGGCGAGCACAGAGCGCCGAAGCCCTGACCCCCTCAAATTAAAACGTCTCTCTGGGTGAATCTGAATTAAAATAACCCCACTGGATGGGCAGGCTCCCTTGCTGCTTTGGCTTTGCAGGTCAAATACTGTGAAAACAAACAATCTCTCCAACCTTGTGCTGTTTCAGAGCATCATCTGCCTCGTTCTTGTACAATATCTCCATCACTGCTTCTACAGCTATCCCCCTCCCATGTGTAGGGACAGAAAGGGTGATGGGCCAGTGCAGATGTACTGTGGGTTGCCAGCTGACTCCACTGGAGGATCACCTAGTACCCCAGACTGTCTGAGTTCATGTGCAGTATTGTTCAGGATGTTCTTACCGCAACATGGGATTACCATCTGCTCGCCCACCTTTGGTTACCTTTAAGTCCTGTTCTTTCCTCAAGGTGTCTTTAAGGAATGCAGTTACCGCAACTTGACTTCCTTTGGTTTTCCAACCTCTGAACAAGAAATCGATTTTACCTGGTGTATTTGGCCTGTAAATGAGCAGAGGAATCACAGGGGTTTCAGTTAGCAGTGGTCTGCACTCTGCATCTACCATGTCTGCAGCAGTGAGGGACTGTGGTGTGCAAACAGACCTGAAAGAAGCCTCTTCTTGGGCCTTTGAGGTCCTGTGGCTTTATGTCAGCAGCATGTAGAGAGTCCCTGAGACAGGAAGGGATAGAACCAAAGGGACTTAGTGTGTCCTAAAATACAACCCAAACATGCTTGGGATGCAGAATGCTATTTTTCTTTCACTGCTAGCTCCACGCCTCTTGCCAGGTGGGAAGGTGCAGGCAAAAACCTCAGCTCCTGGCAGTCGCAGCCTGGCTGCCTGTGCCTTACATCAGCATTCCCCTCACCTAACAGGTATATTGCTTTCCTCCTCTGCTGTCTGTCTCTGATTGATGCTGTCATTTGTGTATTGAGACAACCAGAGCTTAGAAATCCTTCCAAATACCCTGTTATTAAAAAAGGATCTCACCTTCAGCTTCAGGGTGGCGAGAAGGGCTCATTATGCTTCTGTTTGTTAGCTGTGCTTGTGCAGGCATCGTCTGTTGAGGCTGGAGCTAGCGCTTGGATGTGTGCTGTACCGCGGGCAGTGAGTAGGTCGTGTGTGTCAAAAGGCATCTCGAGGGCAGGCAGAGATTTCAGTGGCAGTGGTGTGCAGAAATTGAGATATTTGCACCTGCACTGTGAGGGCTGGCAATGTGGAGACAGGCATTTGTGACTTCCAAGTGACTGCTCTCTCCAGAGCAGTTCAGAGTGATGGCACCAGCCCAAGGACCCTTTGTTGTTGTTTTTTTCCTGTGGCTGAGGGTGGAGATGGGTCTAAAACCAGAAGCCCAGCTTAGCAGGTCCTAAGTCTGCCTCACAGAGCCTGTTTGCAGGGCCAGAAACAACCAGGATGAGCAAGGCAGGCACTGTTATGAACCAATGAGAAGCTCCTCATCCTGCTCCCTCCAGTGTCCTAGGGGCTCTGCTTCCATAGGGGAGGGCAGGCATGGACTGACCATACACCAAACCTCACTTACAGGCTGGAATACAAAGATATGAGAAGAATCATACATGTACAGATTTGGCCGTATTGACTGTCTGCTTCATGTCACCTCCAAAAAACCCATAAAACTGAGGCAAATGTGTATCTCTGTGTCCAGGTGGTTTGAGTTTTCCTGCATTCTGAAGGTTTGTTCTCCATTTTTTATTATTTTGCCTCAGGCAGAAGGGTCTGTTTTAGGGCCAGTGTAATAACTATCATAACTTTGTCAGGCTGACACATCAGTATGGTGCCAATCATGGTTATAGAGACCCTGGGACCACTTCATCACAGCAGCTTCACTCCAAGGCTCCTTTTAATCTTTCCTAATAAAGTTTAAATGACAGTAGCTGTTCCAGTCATGAACCAAGAAAAATCTCTCTTATTATTTCCTCCTTTTTTTTTCCTACTGTGGGGTTCTCTGTTTTATGGTGACTAATTTACATGAGAGCTAACATCTTCGAGAGCTGGGTATGTGAGT
Organism: Eulacestoma nigropectus; assembly: GCA_013397775.1. Classification (NCBI taxonomy): domain Eukaryota; kingdom Metazoa; phylum Chordata; class Aves; order Passeriformes; genus Eulacestoma; species Eulacestoma nigropectus. Next base: position 1,765,846 of record VZTE01004350.1, on the reverse strand, counting down.
CTGAAACAAGTGGCACTTCTTTTTAGTGACTCTCTTCTCAGCAGATAGGATTTTTCCAGAAAGATGCAGAAAATTGTATAGTTGGGCTTTTGCCATCCTCATCATAATCCAGGCTGAGGTTCCTGAGGCACCAGGAGCTGTTATTGAGCTTGGATAGAAATTTGCTGCAGGTTTCTCTAATCACCTATAAGAGATCTGACCCACTGGTGATGCTGAGGTACGTGTCAGTCCCACATTAAATGAGGTGAGCCAGTGTTCCTCACCTGCTTCCACTTTTCTCCTCTCCCAAGCAGAAGATCGTAGAAGGAGTTTAACAAAACTGCACAACCTTTTCTGTTTAAGCATGAGTGGCATTAAATGGCCTGCCCTGCTGGGAAATGGAAGGAGAGGTAGAGTGGTTTTTAGCAGATTTTTGGATCCTGCAGGACCTACAGTCCACAGACTTGGACCAGCCCCTGAGAAAAAAAAATTTTGGCACAGAAAATCAAGCCACAGAAGACAGTCTCAGCCTTCCTAAAGTGTGAGGGGTCAGGGAGCTGTTTGGAAATCCTGTGGCTTGAACCTCTGTTGGAGCTGTTTCTAGCACTGAACACAGTGGGACTGGAGCAATAATTTGGATTATGCCCATGTCTTTTGCTTATTTTTCATTTAACCTGCTGATGGCCTATGTCTTGTATTGCTTTCCAGATCAACTGAGAGTAACTGCTCATGACTGCATTAGTGGGAATGGATGTTTATGACTGATCCCTTGGTGGCTGCAAAACCCATCATGCTTCATCAAAACATAACACTCAGCGTGGTTCAAGCAAGTGGTTTTTTTCTGGTCTGTTCCTCAATCTGTTTCTAGCAGAAAGCTGGAGAATGACCAGAATCACTGAGGCTCTCAGAGTCTTGGTGAGAAGGAAGAAGGATGCTGGTGTGTGTGGAGGTGTCATTCTGGTGGGGTGGATGCTGCCCCAGGCCAAACACCCCATGAGCGAGCGATGAGCTTGTGTGCTGGGGTTGTGTGCTATGGGAGGGGAAGTGCAGGATTGCTGGGCCAGGTTCCAAGCATTGCTATGTTCCCTCCATGTCATTCATAGGTCATGAAGCTGGAGGGAAGGCAGGAGACTACGCTGGTGATGTGAAATCCAAGTACTGTGACAAAGAGGTGGGAGATGGGGACTGATGTCATTACTCATTTCTCTTAACCTCTCATCCAGTGAATTTTTGCTGGTGTAGTATAGGGAAGACGTGCTCCAGGTCCTGCACCAGCACAGACCTTCTTTTTGACATCAAGACTTTTTCTTCCTTTCTTTTAGCAACTGGCCAAATCTCACATGTAAAGAAAACATCAGTGAATTTAATCAAGGTATCTTCCATCTCCTTTCAGAACGCACATCAGGGAAGGTGATATCTGACGCCTTTTTAATACTGCAGCGGTGAAATGTCACTGACTCTGTGGCACAAGCAGGCCTTGATTTACGTGAGTATAATAGAGGTCAGACTGGGATCCTCAGACTTCAGTGTCAAAGGCCTGCAGAGTTGGATTACGTTTTCCTCCCTGGTGACGGAAATGAAGTCCTGGGGGCAAATGAGTTGTTTTGTCTCATCTGAATTCTTTCTGAAGTAGTGTTGCCTTCAGAAACTCTAACTGGCAGCCAGTGCCTCTCTTCTTGGCAGTCTCAGTGGGTAAAACGAGGAATCAGTGATCTGGGAACAACATTTTTGGCATCTCTCAGCCATCCGTGTTATCTCATTTAGCTAGAAGAGGGATTGTTACCAGAAACATCTGTGGTGTCTCAGTGGAGGATGAGAGAGCATTTGGGAGACACACTGTGCATCCCAACCTCTGCCACTTTCTGGAGTCAATCCCAAACAGACTGTCTTTGAAGGAGATTCTATCTTTTGTTTACGTTTCCTGTCTTTACTCAATATCCATGTCCTTCCATCAGCCTACACCTTTCTGCGTGACTGTTTGGCCCATACCTACTGGCATCATTGTCCTCTGGTGCTGATAGCTTGCCAGCATGCCTTGCTGGAGATCTGGCGCTTTAGCAACACTGCATGTTCTGGGAGACTTGACCTTCAAAGACGGCTGGCCAAACTGTATCTGTCTCAAGAGGTTGGAGGTTACAAGGCATCATCATCTCTTTCTCTCTGAAGTTTCTTGCAGTTGGCTCATTCAGAAAATGCTGCCTAGACTGGCATTTGCTTTGCTGACTGTTTTCAGTACTTTCTACTTCTCAAGTTTTAGAAGTTGTGGGGGAAATAAACTGAGCTCATATGTGTAAGGGATCCTAATGTGAAGGTAAGCATCCTGATCCTTTGGCCTGTGGAAATTTTTTTTTGTAGTAAGATGGGAGTTCTGGCTGCTGCTTTTGCAGGAGATGACTGTGAAGACCATGTACGTGGGTGCCTGGTGGCTGGACAGGCCTTGGCTGCTTGTTTCCCTGTGTGTCAGTGGTTCTCACCTATTTCTTACTACAGTGGTGTTCTTGGGTACCATTTATCAACACTTCCCTTCTGTAAGAATTTTTTGTTTTAAATTACAGCAGAAACTAAGAAATTGTGGGAAAGTTGGCATAGTTTGTATTTTTCCTCTTTCAGTATATGTCCTCCTATGGCATATGTACTTGCCCCATTCTAAACTGAAAATATCCCCTAAGGGTTGCCTCCCCAGGGACCACCTTGTTTCCCACTGAGGCAGAACCAAAGTCACACATGTCATATGGATTTCTGGCAGCAGTCTGAGTAGTTCAGGGGCTGTTTTCAGGGTGGATGAGGACCTTGTTTCTCATTTTCAAGGGACCAAATCCCTTTGAGCTTAGTCTAACCCATGTAGAGATTTTACAAGATGCCTGGAGTTTGCTACAGACTAAAGCCATCTAGAGACACTTTCTTGAGTCTATTGCTTTTGGTGGATCTCTAAAGAACATCATAAGTGGTCAGTTTTGGAGCCCAACAGACCCCTAGGGGGTAACTGAGGCTCAAAGAGGTACAAAAACTCAGGTAACACCTTTTAAACCTCTTTTCTTTTTTCTTACATTTTAAATCCTGTACCCCTGTGCCTTTTTTTACCATGTGCAGTTTCTAGCAGAGAGCACCCAGAGTTCTGTTTATAGGGGACTTGGGTGTGAATTATTACCTGTGAAGCTTGCAGTCAAGGTAGTGGGTTATAATACTAATTAAGGCAAATGTCACAGCAAGAGCATGCTGACGTTGTCAGAATTAATGGCCCAGAGCATTACTACTTAGCACACCTTTCGAAGTTAATGGAATCGTATTAATTGGGATCTTGGAGGGACTGAGGGACACAGAGTACATCACTCCTGAGCAGCACCTCTGTTATTACATTAGAGCTGGAATAGCATCCAAGTTCCTCCTGCCTTTTAGGCCCCTTTTGCACAACCATTTCACAAATGGGTGGCTCTGAAAAGGCCCAGGGGAAGGTTGTTTGGTTCTAGGGTAAGAGGTGAAAAAGTCTGTTCCTGCTGTGGTTGCAGAGATTCACTCTGCCTCCAGAAACCAGTGCTGAAGACTGCCAAAATGCCTCTGGCACAATACTGAAGGGACAAGGAGATGTGTTCAAAAATACTGTGTACTCTTGTCCCTGAGTCTCATTCTGCAAATTCATCTCCCCTCCACAGCGCTTGTTGCAATGGGCACAACCCAGGGTATTGGTGCAAGGCACAGTGTCAGAGCACTAAAACAAAAGTGTCTGTCAGCAATTTTGAGTTCTTTTGGCTATTAGCCAGCTGTGGTAGCACTGAGACTAGTGCAATGCATGGTTAGACCTAATGCCAACAAAATTCTAGTTTTGAAATAGAAAACAGCAAATCATGGAGGGCATTTGCTTTCTTTGGGAAAAAAAAAATAGCCTGAGAAGCTGATATTTATAGAAAACCAAAACTCAAAACTTTTAATGCAGTGCTGTGAGTAGATGAGGAAAAAGAAAAACCCCAAGTTTTCTACTGAGGATTTTGATTCTAGAGCAGAATGTTCTCATTTTCATCCAAGTTTTCCACATGGGGGAAATAATTTTTATGCGTCTCTCATATAAAGTAATTAACCATAGATGAGAAATGGATGATTTCAGAAAAGGAATATATACTATCTTTAGATAATGGTACTAAATCCATTGTGCACTGGAATGGAAGTTTTTATGATACTGTAGATTTTCTGTGCCATTTTATCCTTGTTGAGTTTAGATTTTAAAGAAATTACTTAGCTGCGAGAAAACATATTTTTCTGTATTAACAGGAGCACAATTATTAATTGTCCTTTGCAATGTTACTGGGATGTATGTTCATGATTACTATTGACTAAATTTGTAGGGTTTCACATTCTCTCTTGGGTTAGCTTAGGGGAAACATTCATATTTGCTAGAAACGGTGATGATTCAATGTCAACTCAGTCACCCACTGTGTAGAAACAACAGCATGGCTGAGCCAGTGCTCCCCAGATGGGAAGATCCCTCTCAGCTCCATGATGGCCTCTCCTCCCACCTCGGAGGCTTGACTGCAGTATCTATCCAGAGCTCATCTCATATGGTGCTGGTCAGCTGAGCAGAAGCTGGAGCAGGAGTATGTGAGCCCTAAATCTGTTGCAGGCTTCCTGCATGATGTTGGACACACCTCAGCCTCACTGCTGGGTCTGCTGTGCAGCCTGTAACTGGCTGCAAGGGAGGGCAGAGTTTGCCAGCAAAAGCCCTTCTGCTCAGGGCACTTTCTCTCAGGGCTTGTTACCCTGACCTGAGGCTGCAGAACTGCTTTGCTCCCAAGCAAGTGCGAAGTGCACCTGGCTGTTTAAATCTGTCGCAGTTCTGTTTGAACGGAAAGATTCCTCTGTTCCTCAGCGGAGTGTGTTGTAAAACAGTGACATTTGTTAAATGGAGAACACGTAGGGCAAGGGCTCCATCAGCTCTGAGGAGACAGTGAGTAATGATCTCTTAATATCTGAGAGCTTTAAAGCTACTATAATATTCCTCAAAGTCAGGGTGGTGTGGTGGGACCCTGCACAGCTATCCTGTGTTCAGGGGACGCCACTGAGCATGCAGCTAGACACTTCTTCAACATCGTCTCTGCAGAGGGAAGCATTAGTTGCTGTGCAATGTGCATCACAGCCCAGACAGATTTGTTATTTACTTGCGAGCGTTGCTGTAGCACCCATCACTCAGCTGGTTACCTGCGCCTGCCAGACAGTGTGCGCTTTATACTTGGAGTGGTGTCTGCTCTGCCCTCTTCCCGACACAAATCAATGTGCTAAGCCTCAGTGCATTTGGGGAGGAGGTAAAAGTTGCACAGCTGTCACCACAAAAGGAGGAATGGAGGGGAAGGTTGTGTCTGTGATTGAATGAGAACCTGTGGTACAGATGGACGGGGGTCTTGCTGTTTGGGATCCCTCAGACTTGTGATGCCAGTGATCTCTCTCTGGTGCCAGGGCTTCGTCTTACCCCTTGGGCAAGGTCCTGGTTCTGCAGAGCTCAGAAGAAAAGGGAGGACAATAACTTCATTTAGGCTGACTGTCTCTTCCCCTCTTGCGCTGATCTCTTGAGCTGTCCTGGGCACATGCAGAACCTGTGAAGGATCTGTTTCGGCCACCATGACCTCTGCTGCCATGCACAGCACAAGGCTGAACTGATCCTCGTCTGTCACATGAAGATGCACATTTATGCCATTTGAACCTCAGCCAAATAACAACTAAGTGGTAATGAACTGTGTATTTTTGGCTTCAGAGTCTCTGAGACAGAGGCATGGAAGCAGAGAGATGATTTATATCCTCAAGCCTGTTATTTAGAAGCAGTCATGCTCCTCATCTTTCTGTAGACAAATGGGAAGAGTTGTAAATTTGCCGTATACAGTCCCTTGAGCTAATGCTTATGGGAAATATAATTTTAAAACATTTGTTTGTCCCGGAGAACTGAGCCTGAACAGCACTGCCATGGAAATAGGTACAAAACCTAAAAATTGGTGGATACACTCCATATCATCCTTAGTATAAAGAATTTACTATCAATATAGACACAATAGAAGAAGCAGGAGGGAAATTGGGTCTTCTGAGTGGCAATTCACCTTATTAATCACTGCCACTGATGACTAGTTAAGGACTAATTAAGGGCTAACTGTGGGTCAGGAGAAGTGAACCAGCTACCAAACAGGCATGACAGCATTGGGCATTTATTCCCTAACCGATCATGTAAACCTGGAAGAGTACCCCCTACTTTTAGTAAGCATGGGACTACTCACATTTTAGAATTAACCTGAAAAACAATTATGCCTTGTTTCTAAGGAAAAATCTTGTGTGTATGTCTGTGGGAATCCAAGCATTACATGAGATAAGGTATAAAGTGTCTATGTCAGGATCAGGCCTTAGAATATGTGCACTTCTTTCTTTCTGGACACTTTTATGAGGACAGTGTTGTTCTGTAGAACCCACCCCATGCAGAAGCATTTGTTAGAGTAGGAGTGGTGAGTTTTGTTTGCAAATAGTCTGGTGTTTTAGTATCATCACTCCTCCATGCCTGTACTTACCACCCACGTCAGGAGTTTAAGGAAAGAGGTGAAATACAGCTATTTTGTGTACTTTGTCTGTTTTCCTTGCAAATCTTCTTTCCATCTGAAATGGGGATTTTTGAGGGCTAATGTAAAAGTCAATAGATCCAGTTAAATATATTGGATTCCCTTTTAATTCTAGTAATTGTACTGGCTTGACTGGAGTTGTTACTGATTTACAAGGAATTGCCATTTGTGCCATGAACTTCTACCATGAAGGAAGAAGCCAAGCCTCTGTAATACTTTATGTCTCAGTTTCTTCTCTTCCACCTTCACAGTCTTGTTCCTTCCTGTGAGCAGAAAGAACCAAGTACAGTGAAACCCCAGTGTCTGCTCTGGCTCACGGGCAGGGCTAATGACAGGTCCTCAGAGTCCCAGCTAAAGACTATGGCATGAGCATTCTGGCTGTCCTGCTTAAGGCTTCCACTTATATCTGAAGCACACAATTTTTTCCTACTTGAATATTATAATGAAGTATGGGCATAAGACTTTGCCTGTGGGGCTACGTCAAAGTAATATAACAAGAAGATTGCCAAATTCCTTTGTGCTCTGGATCTCCCATTCTTCTGGTGTGTGCATGGATCAGCCATGCCTTGAAGCTCTGCAGGGCCTGATGAAATGGGGCTTCACGGGATAGCTGCAGCAGACTTATGGTCCTGGGGATGTCAGGGTTCTGCTTGCCTGCTGGTTCCCCTGGTCCTGCTTGGGCATCTCAGTGCTATGCTAATACACTGTGTTCCTTTGCTAACACTGTTATCTTCCTTAGATCTGATGCTCTCTGGCTGTTATCTCCCTTTCCCACACAGCTGTTAGGTGCATTTTCTCTTTTAACTGGGTGTTTCATGTATCTGCCAATGGTGAATGCCCTATATTTTCCAGCACTGCTTTTGTGGCTTTCTGCACTTATTTATTTCTCTCCCTCCCAGATACATTGTTTCTGTCATGGCATTGGGTCGTCCCTCACTGCAAAGAGGCAGAAAGAAAAAAATCACTTCATAAATTCCCCCATTTCATCACCCGCTGACTCCAGTTCACCTCTAACATTTTTACTGGAGTAATCATCTTGTTTACTCTCTGTCTGGTACAGATTTGTCCACAGTGCATTATGCTTCCTGAGAACCTCTCTGTAAGTCTGGTACTCAATATCTCTTTCTGGTTCCTTAATAATCCTCCTAACTCACTTCGCCTTGTTTTTATAGGTCTTCTAGTCCCCTTGCAGGTATTTCATATCTTTAATACAATTCTCTTTATTGCTTATACTCCTCTTTACCTTCTGGCCTAAACACATTGGCCTCTAATGCCTCGGGTTTTGCTCCTAGTCTAGACTTCTGTAATTAGCACTGAGCTCACAAAAGGTGAAATAGTAATTTTACAGAGCTGCCCATGAACCTGTGCATGTGAGAGAGCATCCAGGGGCAGAGCCTGGGTTTTTCTGCCCCCCAAACTCTCTGCCCTTTGATGCTCCAAAGGCCCTGCTGTTCCTCTCCTTTTCTGTGGTCTATTGTTATTTCAAGTACTAACTTTGACTTTTATTAGACCTGTTTGGCAATTACCACAGTGGAGCTTGGCCTGCAGGTGTCTCCTGCTTGCAGATTAGAAAGGTGCCCCTCTGGTAGTACTAGGAGGGCTGTTATCTCTCATTTTTAGGCTTATATCTGCAGAAAGTCTGATGCCAGGTCAGTGGATGCAGAGGGGTGGGTTTGACTGGGTGCTCTAAGGCATGTGGAAATTAGAATTGGTCTCTCTACATGGACCCTTTTCAAAACTTAAATGTCTAAGTTAGGAAAAAATCTAAGGGTATTCCAGTATTGCACTAAATCTGGGAAGAACTTGGGAAATTCATTACTGATGGAAATGGATACTAGGGTGTTCCATAGATCAGAGTCTCTCAAAGCAAGTGCGAATCCTCACATTAGTTTGTTCTGCTTCACAGGTCCCTTTTATATTTGACATTGTTGATTATGTGTGCAATTCCTCAGATGGACTTGGGACTGCTAACAGAACGGGAACATCTCCACAGGCAACATGTTAACAACGTGAAAATAAAAATCCTTTCTCCTTCACATTGCCAAGATAAAATGAAGCGCTCTCCGTGTCCCTGACCTGTCACCCAAGTTCCCATCTTGCTTTTTTGTCTATGGCAGTAACAATGACAAGTGACCCAGCAGGATGACTTTCCACTGAAGGAAAGGCCTGATAGCTGAAATGCTGTGAGGTTATTCAGAGGAGCAAAGATCCTGAGGAACAATTACATCTTTTCCTTAATGGCAAAATAGCTACGTCGGTATGACTTCATCTTCCTGGTGTGCAAAAGCTACAGATATGCTTTTAAGGCCCTACAAGAGTTAGCATCTGCATAGCGTGTCCTGTGCATAATATTGCTCTGCTTTGTCGCTGGAACTTTGAAACACAAAAGCTTGCATTAAAGTGGAGGAGACCACAACCAAATAACACATAAGGGCACTACAGTGGAGTATGTATGATTCTGGTGTAACAGCAAGAGGCAGTGAGGGCTTTGGCTTTGGAGAGGAGAATGGTGCTGAGAACTCCAGGATTCTTTTATTTTCAGAACCAAAGTATGCCATGGAAACCTGTTTGCCTTTTTCCCTGGCTATCATTACAAAAATTAATAGATATAAGTAAGAACACAGTGTGTCAAATAAAGTATTAGAGACACTGTTTCATGAGAAGTTACAAGCAAAATTAATTTCAGTTGTCTGGGAAGTAAATGATACCCCAAGGCTTCAGGGACACATTTTGGATGGTTAGAATATGAAATGCATGCTTCTGTGTCAGAGACGGGGGTATATGTGTGATTTTCTATTCTTGGTTATTAATGTGTATAATTTCTTTGTCTTGCTGGAAGAGACAAAAACAGAAATGAGGAGTGTTCTGAGTAGTTCCCCCTGCCTGTATTTGTGCAGGTCTTGGCACGCAGCCTCCCGAATCTTCTGGGGCAGAGGTCTTTTCCCTTCCCTGAAAGTCATCTAACAATAGGCTGAGAAGACTTCCTCTCTTACCAAGGAAAGGGTTGGAGATGAGCAGGTAAATTGCCTGCCAGAAGAGTTGGTCTCCCTCCAGTGACTAGAAGAACTATGTCAATGAGAGTGGGTTTCATTGGGTTAGACTATAGGTGTCACTTTTGTTTAGCTGCAGGTACATGAGAGGTGTCCCACACCTGTGGTCACACTTGCAGAGATACTAGTGGGAGTTACCTGCCTGCCTCTATGCTTTAAGACTCTGGGAATTCTTTTATTCTGTAGAAAACAATGGAGTACTTAAGGAAAAAAGTACTTTCCAGTTTAAGCAGTTGAGGAATTAAATGGTAAGATAAAATCTCATCATTCTGATTTCCCTGTTAACTTCCATCTTCTGATATCATACTTATTCTGACATCAGTCATGAGAACTTCTGGCTTGCGGAGTTAATGCTGCACTGTGCCTTGGAGCAGGGCACACCATCATTTCTGTGCTGTCTTTGTTTTAAGGATTCATAGGAATCCTGGACCTGAGGTGCAGCCTGGGAGTGAAAGCAAGACAGGCATCACAAGGAGATGATCCTTTTGAAGGAATTTTTTTTTTTTTTTTCATTCTCATTTTCAAAATAAACCATATTGTCTTCCATTTCCAATTCCTCAGCAGTTTCAGAACATTTAATTAAAAGGTCATATCCTTCTGTGCCTGGTACCCTAGATAGCTTCTTCCTCCACTTTCAAGAGAAGCTAAATTTCCCTAGTGAGGATAAATGAGCAAAGTATTAGGCCAAAGTGGGTAGATACAGTTTCTGTGGAACATGTGAAGGAGGAAAGCATATGTAGAAATCACATCTCCTGACAAGACTGCTCAGGCAAGACATTAGTCACAGGCTGGGAGTCAAATGGCTTCCTGAATAACGTCAGGAAACAGCAGCTTTCATCAAATGATGCATCAAAATATGATAGTTTGGGGCAAATTGCTTAATGCATATGCATTTCAGCCTAACTCACTGTGAAATAAGGACAACACAGTATTCACTCATCCCAAAAAGTAAATACGTAGGGAAGGTAATAAGTTTGCCAGATATTCATGTCATGGAATGATTCATCAGAGTGTACTGTGCGCCGAAGCTTATGCATTGCTGCCTGATCTTGACAAACATATCATTTCTTATGGAGATATCCGGAAGCATCTACTTAATCATCCTGGGTTGGAGAGGTTTCGCCAGTGTCCCAAGTGGGAGGTTCCATTCCGTTCATGAGGAGTGCTCCTGCCCTCTTAGACGTGACAATGAAATTTCTGTACTCGAACACTCCGAATGCCAGATGCACGTTTTTGATGCGTGCCGTCATGCCCACACATGGGCAAAACTAAAGAGGCTCCATTCTCGTACCCCTTAACCAGAAGGTTATTAAAATGTGAACTCCATAGCTAAAGCTGTAAAGCCAGTTTCATAACTCATGTAGTAATGTTCCCTCTATTTAATAAGGCTATTCATTGATCTGCAGCAGCAAATTATACTTTTTGAGCATTCAAGTAATACTTCCACTTGGCTTCCACTTTATGAGGCAATTTAGTATTTCCCTGGGCTCACTAGTGCTGACTGTACAAAACTTCTGGTGTTGGGCATTTAGTCAGCATAGAAGCTTGAACAAAGTTATTGCTATTTTGTGCACAATATGGGAACGTTTCCTTTTAGAAATCTCCCCTTTGCCCAGCTACCACCAATACCGTTGGATCATACCCAATTCTAGCAAACAAATCCAAAAGGAATGGATTAATCCAAGTGAGTTATGTAGGCAGGCAACATCAGGAACAGCTGGCCCAAAGAGGACATGGTGCCAGATTTCTAAAGCTGGCCTCACCTGGTCACCGTCTCTTCAAAAGCACCAAAGGACCTGATGTCTCCCCTGAATAATGGGAAGAATTCAAACAGAGGAATCAGGTGCCTTCAAGAAAACTGTTTCAGAAGGATCCATTGAACAAGAACTGGTGGTATTTTTGTTTAGCCCTAAATGATTTGAAAACGATTTTTAAATTATCCTAAAGCTGTTTTGGTTTTCTATTTAGGTCAGCTCATGTAATGAGAGATATTGGTCCCGTATACAAACCTTCTCTCATCTGTAGTCTTAGACCATGGCCATCAGGATGGTGACAGCTGGAGTCCTCTACAGGCAGCAGAAGTTCCCTGACCCCATCCACTTGCCATCATGGTTGTTGAAAATCTGCCAGCACACTGGAGCTGATTCCCGGAGACAAAAATATCCTGCTTGTAATAGTCCTTTTCCCAAATGGATTCTTCTTCAGCTAAAAGCCCACTCTAGCCTGCATTATTTCGGAATGTTTCAGAACACATTTATTCCAGGATATTTCAGAACAGTTTTGAGGCATTTCCTTTAGGTGGCAGCAGGAGTACAAGAATATTGAGCCTTCATGGTCCCCTGCGCTGCTGCGATGGCATGGCTTTGTGCTGAAGAATGTAAACCCAGTTTTACAACCCTTTCATAGCCTAACGCATATGAGAGTTTATTTTCATTATCAGAGCAACTTACTGATGAGCTGAAATCATGAGTCAAGACCCCGTCACCTGTCTGGGCAGTCCTTAGGGTCTCTGCATGTAACTGCTATGACAGTCTGGACACTTAACAATAATGGAAATGATGCAGACCCTGCCTAGGACATCTATCTGGAGTTGGTATTGCCTACACATAATATTGTGATGGAGTGTGAAAGGCAAGGAGATGGGGAAGAGAACGCTCAAGATTGTGTTGCATGTTCACCTGTTTTAGAAGTTGAGGCAAGACTGTCAGTATGCTAAACACAATTGCAGTAGAGCTGCTAACTGCAGAATTCTCCGTTTCTGGGATAGCCCTATTTTTTGCTTATCTACTGGGAGGCCAAAAGATATTTCTCTGTATCTCCCCTCGTTTTCAGACTCTCTTCCTTTGTTTTTGCTTTGGAAGGAAATTCCAGCTGCTGTGTCCATCACATTTCCTGGGAAATGCTTTGAAGTTTATGGTCTGCTTGTGAGACAAGGAAACCTGCAACATCATTTTGCTTCGAACCAGTGTGCTGTGGGGTCTGTCGGGATGAGGAACAGGGATCTGGAACTGTCAACTCTGAACCATAGAATGCCATTCAGGCATTTCCATCCAGCTGGAAATGAGCCAGTAACTCTCAGTACTGAGGGGGACCTGTCTCAGGCCAGTCTGGCCTTGGGCTGGTGGGAAGCAAGGCAGAGGCTGAGCTATGGCTGTCATCTCTCCCACACCTGAAGTGACTGATATGGGATCTAGCTGGAGATCCATGGCTGGGGTCCTCAAGTGATTGCTTGAATGCTGCTGTATAAGAGCCTGCTCTGGTTCAGATCCTCGTGCTTTCTGGACTTGCTAGCCGCAGACTTCTCATTTCTCAGTGCTGCTCCAGAGGAGAAATACAGTCTGTCCTGTGTGTTGGGCTCCTGCCTTCTCAAGAGGGCCTTGAAATGGCCTCACCTTTTTGAGGAGCAAGCAGATACACTTGTTGCAGTGACTTGTGAAAGATGTTGGTATAGTTCCCAGTAGCCTCATGTTCTCTGTCACACTCAAACCTCCTTCCATTCATCTGTCAATGAACAACTACTGTTGCCTCACACCCTCCTGGAGCCTGGCCATTTATCCAGCTTTTATAGTGAGTAAATAATATGCTCAGTTATATGTCTGGAAGTAGTGTTCTGTACAAATTCCTGGGGCAATCAATATACAGAGTCATTTTATGTTAGAAATAGCTTGTTCCAAATGGCCATATATATCTTTATTATACTGTAAATTCTCACACTGTCACTGCCCCATATGCCTTATTGCACAGCTTTGGTTGCAGAGCAAGCTCCTTCCCTCCTTCCGTTTCCAAGCTTCTTTCTCTTTCCTCCCATTCACTTGGATCAAGGCTTAGGAATTGACTGAACTCTCCAATGCTCCCCAAAATCTCCTTCTCTTTCTAATCCAAGCATCCTCTTAGGATATTCTTCTCCCTTTGAAGGCCCCACTGAAGCTCTCTGCCAAAAAAACCGATCAGACTTTGAATCTCCACGCCCTATAGCCTTACTATTTTGGACATGTTTCTGCTCTCAAAATTATTTCTATGGCAAAAGCCTTGAGAGCTCCAAGCCAGTGTTGAGCCCTGCTCTCCCAGGTGCTGTATGCGGAGCACAATATGGCTTTGGTCATCTTGAACCATCAGATCTACCAGAGGAAATCTGCATCCTCTGGTTATAGTCTCTCCATATCTGGGGACTAGTCTGAAAGGCTTGTGAAAGATAAAAATATGGGACCTGGGCAGTCAGATACAGTGAGGACAGTTCCAGCCACATCATAGAATATAAAATGTGTTGGTACTATGGGCAGGAATGGGGAGATTGGTGGTTACTGCCCCTCAGCAGCTGGGCTGCTGCTTCACAGACACGTCCATTAGCTAGAAAATAGCTGGCAGTGGTATAAGAGGGGTTTTTGGTAACTGTGAGTCTTCCCTGTGGGGAAAATGTAAAAAAATCATGTGAGAGGCAGAGTGTGGTGATAGAGATAGAGAATGACAGTCTTCACACACAGGCACAGATGCTGTTCCCCTAGAAGCACTCTCATTCTCCTTTCTGTGATGGGGAAATGAAAGCTATTTGCAGGGTTAAAGTTATGGGCATTGGAGACAGCAAAATAAACAATAATGGCTTGGAGAGAAGACAGGAAGATGAAGCATGGCTATGCCTTGGGGACAATCGCTGCTTGCGCAGCATGTCTTGCTGCTGTACACCATCTCAGAGTGAGTCCCACCTCCAGAATTTGAATTACTTTAGGGGAGATATTTCTTTTTTACTGTTTTTAGCCCTGTTGTGCCCAGAGAAAGTGAGCAGGGCTTGTCCTGCTCTGGCACAGCTGTAGCAAAGCTCTGGCTAAGTGAGAGCCAGAAACTGCCATAAAAGAGAGGGATGATGCTCATGGGGGTGAGGAACATGGGTTGTAGTTTACTGTGGGTCTCAACTAAGCTCGGAAGAAAGAAGATTCTTTGCAAGTCCAGCAAATTTGAGCAAGTTCTGAGAAGGCACTAAAATGTCTTGCTGGGAAACAGTTTTTGTTTTTCAGAATGAGTGTGGATATCAGGTGCATTCACTTCGCAGGGCTGGGCCTGGGTGAAACTTGGCCCGCAGGTCTGCGGCTGAGAAGTTTCTCCCCACCCAGTAAAAAGTCCCCTTGGAATACAGGTATTTCTATATGCCAGGAGCTGGTGCTCTGCTTAGCAGAGAGGGACCACATCTTCAGCTGTGGAGATAGTGGTTGTGACTGAGTCGTGACCTTGGACCGCTGCTCTCAGGGGAGATGTGTTGCCAGCTCCATGGCCTGACAGAGGGGATTAGTGAAGCTGCTCAGCGTGGTTATGTGACATGTTTGGGAAGGTTGTTTGTAAAGCCCCGGCCCCTGGGACAAGGCCCACATCTCTGTGAGCATCACCTCCCTAACCTGGACAAGGTGTGAAACCCCACCACAGCTCCCGAAGGCCAGCACTGCTTGTGTGGGGAGGCAGAGCTCTGCTGGAAAAGCCAATGTAATTCTGCAACATGAAGTCACAGCTGGAGGCAACAGGCACATGCTTTGCTGGTGTAAATCACCATGACCTGATTGATTTCAGGGCCAGCCTTGGTATTGAAGATGTCGCAAAAAGTTCTTTAGAAGGAGTATTTAGAGAAATGTTTCCCCCTTGGTCTTCTGTTAACTTGCCTGTGATAATACATCTGCAGTTGCTATCACTGTAGAGCTTGCTCAGAAGAAAAGGAAAGAAAAAGAAAGAAGAAGAGAGGCTGCTGTTCGTCTTATTGACCGCTATTCACTTCTTTAAAAGTAATTAGGAGTTTAATCAGAGTTTCTATGGATTTTTTGGGGAATCTGTAATTAAAATCTGCACAGTCAACTTGCATTATATACTTAACTTTCTTCCAGAGCTGCTCAAATATCTTTAATATTCTCACATCCTCTAATGGAAACTGTCAAGTACCTCAACATAAAAACGAGCAGCAAATCCCCTGCAACAGGCTGCCAAACTGCAGCCCCCAACAGTTTTTTTGTTGTGAGGAAAGGTCTGCTCTGTGATAACAGCCCAGGCTGTAGGTTAACAGGCCTGATCGACTCCAAGCTGATTTTTCTCTAATGAATAGAGATGTTTCTTTTCATCAGCATAGTGTGCAGTGTATGGAGAGGGGGAAGGGAAACAGAAGAAAAAAAAGCTGTCTGACTGTGTAGAGATGGAGCCAGTTTCTTGATAAGCTTTCAATTAAGAGAAGATTAAAATTAGGTTTATCTTCTCCTGAAAATGGCAATGACGTTAATATAATAATACAATGTAATAACTTAATAACCCAGTTGGAAGTGACTCATCCACATTGGAAAGATCACTATTTTGCTAGTTCTGGGAAGGTTAAGTGTGTCTATCCTTCATTCCTGCAGGTGTGCAGGCACCCATGGGGAGAGGGAAAGCTGGGCAGTAATTCACAGCCTGGCTGCTTCTCCTCCCGGGAGGTTTGGTGTGACTGACAAGGGAGATTTATGGTGCAGAAGTGTGTGATGGATCCATGTGTAGAAACAAGTGTTGAGGCTCAGCAGAGTCCTCCACTGCCTGGTCCTCACTGCTTATGCAATCCCATTGCTCCACCAGGGACAGGACAAAGAGCCAGAGCTTTGAGGTGCAGCAGCTGGTGTCTGGCATTGCTAGGAAAAGATCCAGAGTCAAACACCCCTGGCTGGCTGTTCCCTAGTTCTCAGTCCAGCCCATCACATGTATTGAGGATGATGAAATCTGCTGGCCATAGTGGGGATTTATTCTCTCTGTTCAGGTAAAGAAAATAAGTTTCCTCTGCCACAGGAGACTGTGTGTGAAAGCTGCCCTGTGCAGTCTTTGCTGTTCTGAGCTCCAGTGTTAAGTCCTGAAATTAACCCAGATTGTCACCTGAGTAGAGCCTGACTGAACTAGTGTCATGGGAGAGTGCAGCCACTCGTTCTGCTCAGGCTGGATGATCTCAGATGTGCCATTTGGCTGCAGGGACAAAGCTGGTAAATCCATCCCTGCAATCAGGAGACCTGATTTGGCTGAGGATGATTTGCTCATCTCATTTCACAGGATGATCAACACTAGCCTGTAACTTGTGTGTTAGACAAAGGACTTGTGTCTGTGCCCTGCGAGGTGTTTTATGGAGGAGAGTATAAAACATTTCTCCTCTCTTGTCATGAAGGTTGTCATCGTCATTGTCTTGGTCCAGAGCCTGAGCTTTACCCATGAGAAGTGATCAGATTAAATTAGTTGTCTTAGTAGAGCACTCAGGACCTCTAAATAATAAAGTGTAATGATATAGTTATTTTCAGCTGACAATGTCTAAGCACTTGAATAAGTTAATGTGATTTTGTGTGCTGGCCACTCTGTTACGTGCTGGAGATTTGCTGCACTTCAGCATGTCTGTGGTTTGCTTGTGTTCTTTAGTTTATTTAGCTGAGAACAATGAATTAAAGCAGATTCCCAGTAAGACAAACACTTACCTCTGTCCAAATACAAAACCTTTCAGGGCAGTATTTACTCATTCCTGACCTCTAATGTGGGCCTAACCATTTACCTTTTGAGTTGAGTGACTCACTGTGATTGACTGCAGGATGGGTCTGCTCAGTCCAGTCCAGGTGCAGGGTGGACAAGTTCAGTGGTAAAGAAAGTGAAAAATAACAAAAAGCAACTGAACTAACAAGGAACTGCCAGGAGACAAAAGAAATGCCTGGAGAAAAAAGACCAGATTTCTTTCCCTTGGCATTATGGACTGGGATTTTTTTCATCAATAAAATGGAGTGTGTAGAAGTCTTTGGTTGAAACTAGCTTTAATTCAGAAATGCCTCTGATGCACTGAAAAGTCATCCTACGGAGAGTGACAGCCCAACAGTAATGTGGCCATGACTAACCCAGTTCCGTGTGGTCTTCCCTTTCCCACTTCTGACCATGCAGCTGGGGATGTTAGAGTGGGAAAAGAAAACTTTGCAGCCTCTCCAGTACTGCTTGAATGCTCTTCTTCCTCAATTATTTGAGGATAGTGAAGGTAGCAGTTTCTTCTTTGGATTTATGCTGCTTTAGAATATTAAGCTGTGGGCTGCTTTTGGGTACTTCTGTGTCCTGTCAGCCATGTCCCATGTCCAGTAGGAAAACTGCATAAATTTTTTAACGCTGTCAAGGGAGAATTCAAAACATGGGGTATTTTGCAATACAAGTCTGATTTTTATTGTAGCAGTGATATAGGCTATTTTCTTGGGCTTTGGCCTGTATTATTTTTGCCTGATTTTGAAGCAGTTATTTTTTAATAGTTTTGCATTGACTGACACAGGAGGCTACTTGTAAAATTATAATAGAGAAATGCAAATGTCACACTTTATGGAAAAATAAGACATTCATGCCGAATATCATAAATAGGGAAATTTAGCCTTTGACAGCAAGAACAAGCTCAGCTGATTGTGGATGTTTCTGAGGATGTTTTTTAGCTTTGTACCCTCCCAACAGCATAGTCAGGACTGCACCTCCTACTTTTGTGTGTGAAAGCTCCTTGTCTTTATTCCTGAGCAGCCAAGGCTAGCCAACATTGATAACTGTATTCAGTATTCAATAAATGGTGTTTATTGTTGTTGGAAAAAAGTAATTCCCCTTCTGGCAGTGAAGAAGGTGTGACTTGTAAATAGAGGTCTGGGAGCAGTGCTGTGCCTGCAGATACAGTGAGGGTTTGACAGAAAGGCAGCAGAGCTGGGTTAGGTACGTGTTGGTGTGCAGGAGCAGAACAACCCTGTCAAAATGCAGACTCTGCTTGCTGGAGCCACTGCCTTGGATGAGACCCTGCAGAAAGGAGACACTGTGCAGTGTTCCCAGCCATGCTTACTAAGAGGGAATTCTCCAAATTATATGGGATGGGAAAAGCATGCTGCCTAAAGCTTTGATGTAGTTTCAAATGTGAAATGTCTTTAAGAAAAATGTCGTACACTGGCCATGTTGTAGAGACTGAGATGCCCAGTAAGGCTTGTCACACAGGTCACAGCTGTTTTCCTTTGAATATTGCTTCTACACAGAGATCAGTGTTCTTCCCAAGCATCACCACTCACCTGGCACACTTTTGCAGGTTTTCAGCTCTCAGGAGACTTTGCTCTGCTCTGATCTCCCACCTGGGGTTCTCTTTGTCATTAATTTCCTCTGCAACAGAAGCACCTGAGCTACAAACTCAGACGTTGGAAGAGCTGGAGGAGCATTTGGAATAGTGTCACTTGCCCTGTTGCTGCATTTTTCCCTGAGCATCTTTGGCTGCAGTTGGAGGCAGGCTATTGATCAAAGTGGACACACATCTATCCTGGTAATACTGTTTTTTTTTAGTTATTCTTGTTTTTCTAACCCACCACTTCACCACCTGCTCTCTGTGCTGAGAAGTTCATTGAGGACATACCTTGGTCTCTTCCCTAATCTGAGCTTGGCAGCATCTGCAGGTGGGATGTGGAGAGGGCAATGAGCATTTCAGGTACTGGTCCTTGGCTGCCAGTTTATGCAGCAACCCCACTGGAGAAGCCTCCCTTTCTTAAACATAGGATTCTCACAGTAAGTGCAGATATTGTGGATTGTTCCTTTTAACATTTATCTCCCTGATGTGTGCAGCCAGTTCCCTGCCCAGAGCCTGGCAGGCCCACTACTTAGTTGGGATATGGATGTTTAGTCTGTTTTAATCTGATCCTCACAAATCAGTCCCAGAAGCCATTTCTGCTGCCTTCCTCCCAGTGTCATGCAGTTTGTCAATACCCAGCCCGCTGCTGGGGATTTAAAAATGTATATGTGTATTTTTAACCAAGCAGTCTCTGCACTGAGCTCTTGGAGAGCAGAAACTGAAAGCTGTGTACAGTGAGGTGAAACTGGGAAAGGAAGGAAGATCCACCAGGATGCTTGCTGTCTCTGACTGACCCCATTGAGGACCTGCTCAGTGCCCATGCCTTGTTTGGAGCCTGTCACCTCAGTCATTGAGGGGCTGCTGGAACAGGCTGGGAACAGGCTGTGCTAGTGCCAGTGGCGCTACACAAAAAGGCATTCACAAATACTGAAGCTCTGAAACACCCTGAAAATAAGTGTCAGCAGCTTGAATTGGGGTCAGCTGTGCTGTGGTGAGAAGCAGGCCAGGCTGGGGAGCAGGGAAAAGACCTCCCCCTCTTCTGCCTGCCTGGGAGAAGGGACTTCCAAGGCAATGGGGAACACACCTGTTCCTGCTGACTGTCCCTGGTATAGCCAGGCACTGACAGGGGTCCTTAACCCTGCTGCAGATCAGGATCTGGTCACACTGGTATTCTTCAGATGTCATGTAGATACCCGAAAAAAGCATCCTCCCATCTGCAGAGCTTGGCTTCCTGAGGCTGCTGCAGGCAAACAGGTGCTGCCCATAGACCAGCAGTTAATGTAGCCTCCTGTCTATCTGCAATGCCCTGAGCAGCCATGGACAAGTTGCTACCTTGCTCTCTGCCTCAGTTTCCCCTTTTTATATCAGGATAATAATACCATGGGGAGGGAGGAGGTGAGTAAGGTTTTTTGTGTCATTATAGCTGTCACTGCCTGAGGGGCTGCTGCTGCCAGGGAGAAAAGGAGGTTGGTTTTGAGACTAAGGCAGAAGGATATTTGCCTTTGCCATTAAACGAGTGGCTGTCTCTGGCCACGTGACAACACCTCTTCATGCTGTTCCCTTAAAACAGGAAGGAGGATCCCCACAAGGTCCAAACAGCACCAGGGCTTTTTAAGCTTAGCTCTGTACCAGCCAGTCTGTGGTCCCCCTTTGAAAATGTCATGTCTCTGGCTAAAGGACACTCTTCGAGTCCTAAGGACCCACCACAGCAAGGTATGTAAAACACTGGCTTTCCACAGGCTACACTTGCTCCATGAGTCAACTTTGAGGAAAGAAGATCAGATTTTTAATGCTGAACTGAATGAGTGGGAGCAAAGCCTGCTCCTGTCTCCCAGGTATTGAATAGCAACTCAGCTGCTAAAGGACTTTAACCATCAAAATTGCTCTGAAGTGCTGTGTGTGGGGTTGAGCCACCAGTGCTACCCGCTGTAAGACATGAGGCGCAGACCTGAGAACATATGGGATGCAGTGTTGCTGTTCCCCACACTGGAGTGGTTAGTAAGTGTGTAGATACCAGCTGGACAAGTGTTCAGGATTCTTACAAGTGCAATCACCAAATGCTGTCTCCTGAAACCCCGGGGCTGCTTGGCAGCAAATTTAAGCAGAGAGCACATGCCCGTATGTTATTTCAGTGGTCAAAAGTGGGGAGAACAAATTAAAGTGCCTATTTTAGCACACTGAGACAGCTGTGCTCTTCTGAAGCCAGTTCCTGAGAAGTCACCTATCCATGCTTGATGGAAGGGACAGCATCTGGTGTAGCAACAGCCAGTTAGCCAGAAGTGGAGAAGCTGGCAAAGGCTTCCTGCTGAGGAAATCTTTGGATGACACCTTGGCAAAGACCAAGGGACAGATGTGAGCCCCCAACACTTCCCACTAAGCAGTGTCAGGTGCCTTTCATGGGACTGTCAAGTGCCAGGTGAGAGGGGGCTGTGACCTACACAATGGTACATTTTTAGGGCTCAGCTGCAGTGGGTGTCAGGTACTAAGTAGGATTTGTTCACTGTTGATTATGACTCTGAGCTACCATCAGCAGAGTGAACTTGGCTGCAGGAGCAATCTTCAGCAGCTTCCCTGCAAAGGCAGCCAGTTACTTAAAGAACCTGTAGTGGTTTTTAAACAGTACAGATGTATTAAGTATATCATGTTACTGTTAAGCCTTGGTGCACTCTGGAAATGTCTGGCATTCTTATTCTTCTGTTAGCAAAATGAGCTTTAGGGAGTTTAAGTGACCAGAATCCCAATAGATTCCAGCATGAAGAGAAAGTGGAAAGGTGGAGGTGTTGTCATGCCTTACCACAGGCATTATAAGTGATGGTTGGATGCTCTTAACTGTGCTTCTTTATTTCTAACATAGTTCTCATATAGAAAGGAATTTGGAAATCAGAGAAAATGACACTTCAGTGTTAATAGATCCCAATAACCAAACTGATCAGAGGATGCAATCCCTCCCCATACATCTACATAGGTGCTGAGCATATTTAGCTGTTTCAGCATCCAAAATATGGTGTAGTGATTCTCAGTGCCTTCTTTTAACCCCTTGCTTAGAGTGGCTTATATTTCACATGACATGACTCAATTAAATTAAACCACACCAAGTCTAAGCTGAAGTTTCCCTTATTTGATGTTTAGGACCTTACACTTTGGAATAAGTTCAGCCTGTGATATGTGTGTTTTTGAGTGCTCCTGGGCTATTCCTATGTGGTCCAGAGCTGGGAAAAGTCCCTCTATTAACAGATTTTAGTTTCCCAAGCAATGTCTACCTGTCTCCTGGAAAAGTTCTTATGGATCCACAGTCAATAAAAGGTTGCACGTGATTGTTACAAAGTGCTGACTGTTTTAAGACAAAAGAATAATTCCTTTTCTTTTCCAGGTGAAAACAGGTCCCATAGATGAAGTGCTTTGCTGAAGGTCCCTCAGAAAATGTAAAGCAGACTCAAGAGATGAACCCAAGTCACCTGACATCCCACCTTAGCCAAACTGCCTACCTGCATTATGGGAAGCTTGGCAAGAAATAAGGGTAATGAAGCTGCCCAGCTGCCTGGAAGAATGTCTCTGCTACTGTACAGCAGGTAATCCTTTAGATTTAAGAAATGGCATAACTTTTAAGGAGGAAATTTACAAAATATGTCATCTGAAGACATTGCCATGTTTAATGCATTTGCTGCCAAAGATTTTCTTTCCCCTGCTATACTGTTTACAGAGCAGCTGGTGCAGAGCTGTTGAGCTTGCTATTGAAGATGAAAGGCTGGTTGTTTTTCAAAGTCTTTTGTGCCTGTTTGCTCCTAACTGGAGCTGTCAGTGTAGATGTTTTTTATTTCCTTTATCACTATAGGTCTGAAGTCCCTTCTTTAGAGATTTCCTCAATTCAAAGAAAGATTTCTTTTGCTCTAAGTCCCAAAAGACCTGAAGGGTCTTTGCTCTTTTGTTTGGGCTGAAGACTCCACAGGCAATGCTAGTGCCTTCGAAGGGTTGCGGAAAACCTTTAACCCTCACACAGCCAATGTCCCAGATGAAGTCCTTTGATGAAGGCATGAGGAATTCAGTCTGTTCTACTCATTTCTGTGGCCTGGGAATGAGAACACCCCTCTTGAACTATAGAGATGCAACGAAAAACTTCCAGTGATTATTAATTAGTGGTGTTTACAATAGTACATAAAGGATGGAGCTTTTCCCCTCAAAACAGCCACAAAGAGCATGTGCTAGAGCATGCTGTACAAACCTCCACAGAGATGCTCACTCAAGTTTCTTGAAAGCCAAGTAATCAAGGCAGCAGAATCTTCCCCATTCCAAAACTGAGGCACTAAAGTTGTGGGAGGTCAAGTCATTTACCCATCGTGATAGGAAGGTTAGACAAAGCTGAGAATTGAAACCAAGGTACCTCAACAACCTGATTTTCCTTTCGTGTGCCACCTCTCATGCACTGAAATAGGCTGAATTACAGGATTTTTCTCTTTCATATAGTCTGTCTGCTGGTAGTTCTGTTACTTTGGTGAGGGAGTTATCTTAGAAATCTCTCTTATCAGTTATTAAATTGGCATAATTTCACTTTTTGGAAATGTTTCAGCCAATGAGTTTCCCTCAGAGAAGATCTGGTCTGTAATGGCAATCTGAAAGGCAGTCCCTGTGATGCCAATTTCAAACATGCAGCCTTCCCGCCCAGCCTGCAACACCAGGGTTATCAGTCACTCAAACCAGTGCTCCTGCACAGCAACATCACCCAACTGGAAAGCAAGTCTATGCAAATCTCATAATGAAGCTGTACTGAAAAGAGCTGGATCCCGAGGGCTCTCCAAAGTGCTCCTCATCAGTGCATTCAAGTGACTTTCTGACTGATGAAATGTTCTTCAGCTAAATGTGCTTTTCATTTTTATATGTGTTTTCTGTAAATGATCCACAAAAGTGATTCCAACTGGTATTTTTCACATTGCCCTCTTGCCCTGCTGCCAACTCCCTGTCCTTGCTGACCAGAGTAGCCCTGGAGAGGAGCTGCAGCTGAGCTGCTTGTGAGCTGTGTAGGGCTGAAAAACCCATAGTCCAGCCCCTCTGACTTTAGCTGAATGAGAGAGAAACATTCTCAAAGTCACAGTGCTCACAATGGCCAGAGCAGATCTTGCTGTTCTTGTTGAGCAGTTGGAACACTGAGCAAGGACTGAATCAATGCTGAGTGTGCTGAAACCAAATAGGAATAACTCTAGATGCATTTCCAGTTTTAATGTTTTCCACTTAACAGAAATTGATGGCACCTGGACACTGGAAGGTCCAAGCAACTCTCTGCTTGATCATAAAAAATGTTTTCTGCCTGGTTTATTTCTTAGGACAGTGTACACAGCAAAGACCACGCAGAATGCCCACAAACTTTTTCCTCCATCTTTGCTGTTTGTGATTACCCATTAGAGAATTGAGATTAGGCATGCATGAATGTGGGGAGGGTGACATTGCTGCCAAAGAAAACTTGTGTTCTACATCTCGAGTATCAGGTCACCAGAGAACTGTGTAAAGAGTAACCAAAATGCATATAGTTATCACTGAAGGTGACTGACTTAGTAGGGCATGTAGTTCATACTCTCACGGTTATATTTAGATAAATTGCACAATATCAGTGCAAAAAACCATTCACCAAACCCAAAAGATAGCTGCAGTCACATAAGTCTGTTCAGAATTGGAAAGTTAATGTGCATCTTAGATTCTAGAGCATTGCCCTCACTTGGCTTTGTCAAACAGCCTGATCTGAGAATGGCATGAATTCTGTACCTGATTCTGTTACCAACTTCACTGACTTCTATTCTAAAAAGTTTGTTGATTTTTATTTTGTAAATTTTAATGTCTTCAAAAAATATCCCAAGTGCACTAAATATATCATCTCTCGCCACAGAAATCTTTTTGGCTTGATAATTAAGAGATTGATCACCTCCCAGCAACAGACATAAAAGTTTAAACAGTACATAACTGTTCTCTGTACTAATGCAATAAAAGTGGATTTACTTTTACAGTGGTAATTTTAGCAGCAGTCTAAATCAACACCCTGTTGATAATCAGACAAATCTTCCTTTAAAGAGAAATGCAGTGCAAGTGAGCTTGTTAGTATTATGGGCACATTATTGTCTCTACTTTCCTCAATCAGCTTTTATTCATGCTTTTACAATAGGTGTAAATTTTTATATTTCTTTAGGCAAGCAGAGGAAGGAACTGAACATCTAGAAGATTACTTAAAATAGGTTATGGTGATAAGAAATAGACAATCCTGTACACTGTTGAAAAGGTCAATGAATTACAGTGCTGATTTCTGCAAATGGCCAGCCCTGCTCTGCTGGGGCTGGCAGGCAGCTGAAAAACAAAAAAAAAATTGACTGGAGGGTGTTCAAAATCTGGTGGGGTGTTTTCTGTATAGATGTGTTAGGGAATTTGGGAGGAAGAATGGTGGGGAAACATATCTGCAGTATGAGGCACAGCCAGTGGGTGAATGGTGTCTGAAAGAGAAATCATGTATGAGGTTGAGGACTTGCTCCTGTGTCAGACCCAGGCTCCCTCAGCTGTGCCTTGTCTTCATCCCTCAGTCCTGGTCTGCCTTGTGACCAGGTATAGGAGAAGTGAGGAAGACCAGGCTTTGTGCCTTTGTGTGTGATACAGTGACAAGCGCTGCTCTGGGTTGGATGCTCTCAAGCAATACCAAAAATGTAGGGCAGCCAGTTTTATTCTTCCATTCTCTTGCCAATGTTGCTTTAAAAAGTTGAAAGGAATCAGTGAGATACTTCTGGGCTAAAATTTCATGAGTGCTCGTGTCACGCACATGCTTCTTGCTCCACGTGACTATTTCCAAGCTGCACTGGCTCTGGCAAGCAACATGGTAGCTGCTCACACTTGCATTGCTTCTAAGGTGGAGCTTTTGTTTTTTTTGTTTCCTAAGTCCAGCCAAAGGAGTTTGGGTCAGCCATAGGATGCCCATCAAGCCTCTCTGTGGAAACTCTAGATGGATTTATGGTTGTGGTTGATCTGAGAATCACCCCTTTCCTTGTATCAGGTCTGTAATTCCTGTTGGCTCCAAGGAGAATCTGTTGAATATCTACAGACGCGTTAAATATGATCCATTCTGCTCCTTTAATATCTGCATAGGCCCTTGCTGTCCTCTTCCGAACCAAGACTGCTCCTAACTCAGTTTGGATGCTTCATGCAATGTGTTGCTCATGCCTGACTAGGGACAGCTGTTCTGTGTGAATGGCTGCACAGCAGAAAATGCTGCGATTCTGCGTCTCAGATAGGAGTCGCTGCCCTGTGTTTTCCTTTTAAGCCACCCTCCCATCTGACTGCTGTTTTGTAAACTCATGAAATTTGGTTGCAAAGTGCTATCGTTCCAAATTTCAAGTGAAAGGAGAGAAATGGCGGTGCCAGATTCAGTGCAGCATTAATTGAAGGCAGTGACGTGCATTACATTATTGTTGGCCTTTTTATCTCTTGTCCTTTCTTTTCTTTATGACCAGCAAGATGATAATAAGTCAGCTCAGGCTGACTGCTCCTTGCCTGAAGGGCCACGAGAGTGTTTCAAGAGATGGTTTTGTGATGGCCTCTCAGACATGTTAAATGTTAAGCCTCGTACGTTTGCCAGAATGGAAGAGTTCTCATAAATCAGTTCTTAACAGAGCAGGTTCAGATCCTGTGGTAGAAACAGCCTCCTTTTCAACCAACAGGGATGGATTCAGCTGTGATCGGGCTTCTCAGGCCTGATCAAATTTGCGGGAATACCCATTTCCCTGAGCAGGGCCTGCACCTTCTTTAGTTGCTTAGTCAAATGTTCTCCTAACAATGATAGGATGGGTATAGCAGCCTGGTTTGCTTTTTCCTGGAGACCTGTGTCTCCAGGCACTCTTACCTCATGTTTTCTGCAGTCAATGACAGTTGGGCATGGTTTTGATATCTGCTTTTTTTTTTCTTGGGAAGTCAAATGGAATCAGTAGTTCATTTCAGGTGAGCTGCTGGATTGCTGCTGAAAGACAGCGCAACTGTACCTTGTTACCAGTGGGGAAATGCAGGGCTGATTGCCTTACCCATCAGGGCTAGAATGAGCATGGAGACTTCCACAGCTGGTGGAAGGGAAAAAGACTAGGGAAAGAGAATCTGTAGATCAATGGCCTTTCACATACTGAAGAACAGAGAGGCAAATCCATCTGTCCGCTGATAGCCCATCACCATCGTTCTGGAGTGACTCAGAGGACAAGCACTCTCCAGCTGTATGCTGGGAGTAAAAGGTTCATTGAGCTTCTGTTGTACGCCCTGAAGCCAAAGAATATTTATTTCATGGACAACTCAGTGCTGGGAGTGACCTTTCATATCATATCCTTTGGGGCAGGTGCTTGGCTCTGGTGCTTTGTGTAAGCCCATCCTTTGTCTTGGTTTTGGCTTTCTTTTGCCTTCCCATTTCTAGCTCACCTTGGTTCATCACATGTCAAATTACTTTCATCCTTGCTGCCTGCCGGGGTGGGGCAGGGGCCAAAAATACAGTAGAGCAGAAGGTGCCGCACACACAGCTTTTACTGGCAGATACAGTTGTGCAGTCCAAGCCAGTGGTCCCAAAGGTTTTTCCTCAGCCTGTGAGCAGGCAGGGAGCCTGGTGCCTTCAATGGCTCTTGCCTAAGAAAGCCCTTTGTCCTGCAGCAAGGTGTTAAGTGATGCAGGCTTGCCTCTCTCCCAGCCATCCATCCAGCCTCACATGGAGAAGAGGAGCTGCTTGCTGTGCCGTTTAAGCTGTGTTTGGCCATCCTGCCATTTGGGCAGACCTGCTGCCCCTCGCTGGCTTGAACATGAAAACAAACTGCCTCAGGCAGCCACCCAATGCATCTGCCACAGCTTTCATTGGCATGGCCAGAGTCATCTGTTCTGCTTGAGTGGGGCTGACCAGCATCTGGCAAATCTCTGCACTACCGGGATCTGTTGTAAAGGGCAAGTGACCAAATACTCCAATAGCATGGCTGTAGAGCAGAATTTAGTAAGCAGTGGCTCTGCCCTGGCATGGTTGCCTTTGAGCTTTAAGCTAGGATGAGTTGGGCTCCTTCCCCATTTAAAACCACCTGAATCCACAGTGTCCAGCAGAGTCACAGTATCTGTCACATAGGCAGTTTTTTGGGTGCCTGTGGCTTCAGATTCAGTGGCTCTGGCAGCCAGCACATAGCATCTGAGAGACTACTCCAGCGAGGGAGGGCTGGATGGGATGCACAGGTGGGGCAGATCTGGCCCATGCAGGTGGCAAATAGACACCCTTTTTGCCCTGCCCTGCCCTTCCCTAACAGCAAACACAACTCCAGAGCTCAGCCTTGGCTGACTGGAAAATGAGCCACGTTCACTGAAGAGGCAGCTGAGGCAGTGTAAACAGGTGTTGTCACTCCCTGGCAATACCCTGCCTCACTGCATGTGATTCGTCTGGGCCAGCGCTCCAGTAGTGAGGTGCAGAAGTGGAAGGATAGTGCACTGGCAGTGCAGTTGTCTGTCTCTAGAAGATCTGGAAATTTAACCGTCTTAGAGACTTAAAGATGCACATTTCTACCTCACCAGAATGTCTGAGATTTAGAAAATCTTCCTATCCCGAGGCAGAACAAACTGCTTGTATTTTGAAAAGAATGAAAACATGAAAAATATGGCTTGAGTCAGTCAAAATATTTTTGACATGTTTTATTTCAATTGTAAGCTTTCATGATGTTTGCAAATTTATCTACAACAACTGAAATCTTTGAAATTACATATTTGAATAATGCTGAAATTTCATTCTCTCTCTGATTTCTTTATATAAAGACAATCTTCTCAATTCCTTTCCCCTGCAAGCCCACATTTTTCACTGGTTTAAGTGAGTCCCTACTTCCTGCTTAAAATAAAAATCAGTTGGTATAATGTAAATCTGCTTGATTCAATTAGAAAGAGCTTTTGAGGAGCAAAGGCAGGGAATTTATCTCTTGTATGATAAATGGTGTCAAAGAGGTTACCACTGGATATAAAATTAACCCCAGAACTAGTTTTTCCTATCTTCTAGCTCAGTTTTAAATGCTGGTAATTCTGTCTTTGGTTTGAGTCAGGAAATCACTGTAAGAAGCCTCACAAAGCACTTAGAGACCATTTGATTGTGAGGCAGCAAACAAACAGAGATGAACATCCCCAGGTTTTACAGTCCTAACAGCAAGCAAAGACATTAACTTCTCATCCACTGGCAGTTGATTCCAAATCCCTCTGAAGGGCTTCAAGAAAATGTGTGTTATTGAGCTTTATCCTCAGTTAAGTCTCTCCTCATACTAAGGTCTTGTATCTTCTTGACTACAACTTCATCGTGGTGCATGACCTGCTGTTGGGCAGGACAATGCCTCCTCCGATGCTGTCAGAATAAACTGTCTGGATGTACACATATTCATATGTATTTTGATGATATGTGACATCTGTTATTGTTTGAACAGCTCACCCTGAGGAGGGTTGAACTGAGGTGCAAGGGAAGAAATCCTGCCTGGCCAAGATACAGCAGAGGAAATCTCTGCCGTAACCAACCATAGCAATTACCCAATTAAAGCTAAGCCCCTCTTTAATCAAGACAGTCAAGTAAAGAGGCCCTTGGGATTTTTGTGAGAAGGAGGAAGTCCTAATCATTGCAAAGGGAATTGCTCCTTTTTACACCAGGTTTGAAGTTGCCCCCAAACTTGCAGATGCTAATTTCGAAAAAGAGAATCATTAGTTTTTAATAAAGAATTTGTTCCTTGGGAGGTGTGGGGATGGACTGGAAGCATTTCTCCATACAGTTTAGAGTTCATTAGTGCACCCATCAGGGAAAATGTGCGAGAAAAGTGAAATCAGATGAATATTCCTTATTTAACCTCCAAACCAGTAATTCGGAAAAAAAAAGCAATTTCTTCTAAATCTGAGTTCCAGGTGACTGCTTTTTATCTGAGCTCCATTAAATTATTCCCCTGCTAAATTCTCATGAAATAGGCTTTTTGCTCCAGCAGACGCTGACTCTCTGAGATCATTTTGAAAGCAAAACATTCTGTTTTTATTAGTAATGATCCATCTTCCACTCTGGTGCTATGAGGGGCTTGAGGAAGGTATTTGTGCCTAGGTGTCAGTTTTCTGCACTGAATCCCTGTTTTGATGTGGGGACAGACAGGGTGAGCTGGCTCCTGCTTGTCTCCCTGGCTGTGGGTAGCACTGGGGTAAAAGAGAAAGTCATGAGAGCACCTGGCAGTGATTCTGCCCCCAGACAAATTAAGAGGCAGCGTCCTTGGCCTCACACTCACTGCTCAGGCTTTTAGCTAGATACCTCTCACCCTCCTTCCCACTGCAGTGTGAGACTGCAGAGAGGAGACTCTCTTCAGTCTCAGTTATGGTAATTCCTTCCTTGGTTGTCCCATGTGATTCATTCCCAGGTTTTATTTCTATGTGCCAACCATCAGACACAATTTTTCTACAGGCTTCTGTTTATTCTGGACTTACACATGGCAAGTTTCCTACACAGCCCTTTTTAAAAACACAGATTTATTTGCTTTTACTGACTGTGGTCAAAGCCGCTATTCTGAAATCCCATAGGGATGGAGCATTATGGGCAGACAAATGTGATGAGCTGGAGCTGCTCCACATACCAAGTGCAGCTGGTTGAAAATAGCCTTGACCTTTTTATAAACTGAAGTGTTGTCCAGCCCTGTTTTCACTGATCTGACATATTAATGTGCTGAGAGGACTGGGCAGAACTGCCTCAACATTTCCCAGGTGGTCTTTTCTTGGGGCATGTTTGCCTTGATGGATTTCTTCCTGTGCATGAACTCTGAGACAGAAGGAATCTTTTACAAAGATTTTGTATTACTGTCTGTGATTTTTATGGCAAATTGAGCTCCCTTCATGTTATTTTGCTTCCCTTCCTTCCTCTCCTTGGTGACCTCACAGCCATTAGTGCCTGAATTCCAGCCTGTATGTACCTCATTTTCTCTCGCTGCTGACTGTGAGGAGGGCTCCATGTCCATGGCCCAGCATATGAGGCTTGGATGCTTGTTACTGCAGTCTGAAGTGCTGTTCACATGGCATGAACAGACTTGGACCTATCTAGGTGTGTAGAAGACCCCAGAAGTCTGGGATTCCCTGCCAGAAGCAGCAGTGGAAACAACAAGCTTGGTTTGGGTCTTCCAGGCTCCTGCCTCTATGCTGGGAAGCCTGGAAGCCTCCATACCCCAAGGATTTTCAGGGTCCTCACTGTGGAAATGAGCTGGGTTTCCTGGGCAGCCAGAGGCTACTGAGGTCTGTGACTCAGATATCCTCACTCCAGTGCAGTCCTGCCGACATCCAAGGAGGAGATTCTTCCTATCAAGCCATTTTACTGCAGATTTGGCTTCACAGGCAATGCAGAGCCTAGGTGAGAGAAGAATCAGGCCTTTTATCTCAAGGGATGCAATGGCATTTTATCATGTCCTCTGAATTATTCTGCCACAAGCATCTTGAATGTCTGGTTTATCTCCTCTAAAATGATCCATACGCTGCTCATCAATCATCCTTATTTCACAACTAACATGCCACAGGTGGTTCAGCAACCTGAGCATTTGAACTGAAATAATTGTATTTTCTGGAGCTTTGTGCCTGAGCCAGGGGGAAGCTGCTGGTGCATTTGAGATGTGTGGGTGCTGTGGAGAAGGGGCATGGGGTGCTTGGGTGGATGGCTGGTCAGCCACCTGTGTCAAGCTCTGTCCTTCTGCATGCCAGCTCTCAAGAGCAGCAAATTTCAGCTTTGCAGTAGATTATGAAGGCAAGACTGAAGCAAGTGAAAACTTCTTTTCTTTCTCAGTTAAAGAACTCAAGGTTACTTTGCCTTAGGAACATGGGTCTACCTGCCTGGTTTGCTCCTATTTCTCTGCAACCTGGACTTGAATGGCAAAGTGAATCTTGCATGTGTAGAAGTTGGGGGTGCCTGAGAAATGTTCAGCATTCACAGGAGGACTGGCTTTTTGGAGAATCTGCTTGTCATTCACCAAAGCCTAAATCTAATTTTAGGCATTAAGCTCAATATGAACTCTTGAAAACATATGACATCAATTCTGCTTATTGATCAGTTTTGGTAAGTTGGCTTGATATAGTCAAATACTTTGAGTTGCTTTCCATTCCCCAGCAGGGAATGTGAAGAAAGGAGGATACTCTAGGGCTGGGAGAGACCAGGTCTGGCCAAGCTAGGTCCAATGTACCTGTTTTAGCTGTCTATCCTCCCTGTATGACCAGCTGTTTCTTCAGGAGTCCTGCTCTGGAATACGTGCAAGTTGGGAAGAGACCTCACCAATAACTCTGCACTTACAAAGCCACTGAGTGGTACAGAAAATACAAAAGACTACCCTGAAATACATGAAATGATGAAGTAAAGAGTTAATGAATCCTCAAGAAGCTTCAAGTTTGCATAGAGAAATCAGAGAGGGGAGGTTCACCAGTACATTTCTCTGGCCAAACCCACAGATGAAGATTAACTGAAAGTCTCCAGGGACAACAAACAGAACAATGTTGCTGTGAGGCCGAGAGTTTGTTTTCCCACTTGTTCTCTGTGTATTACCATGGAATACAAGTGCTGCTGTGGGTACAAGAAGAAATAACCTTATATTTATACTCTGCATTTCTCTCGGACACATCCTGAAGTTTAAACAGGTCATAGTGCTCTTCTTTTCACTGGACCACTTCACTACTTTCTCCATGGAAATCCCTCCGTCTGGGGACACTCCGCCGACACCTTTGTTTGAGACCCTCCGCAGAGATTTCCGTAAGTAACGTTCCTGGATTGTGTTCCTGTTCTTTCCGCGTTCCCTGGCTGGGAGTGCTCGAGCAGACAGACGTCGTGTGCGGAATGTTGGTGGGAGTGGGCTCTTTGAGGCAATCGTCCAAAATATCCATGCAAGAGCTTCAGAATGAGAGTTGTGCAAATCTGTGCTGCAAACCTGTTTCTAAGATGTATGGTTATCCAGGTGGAAATCTGGGAAGCATACAATGTAACCTACGTGTCCTGCTTGTATTGCAGATCACTAATGCTCTTAAGTACCTGAAATAGTTTGCAGAAATGACATGACAAATTGTT
The DNA here is from genome assembly GCA_013397775.1 of Eulacestoma nigropectus. Classification (NCBI taxonomy): domain Eukaryota; kingdom Metazoa; phylum Chordata; class Aves; order Passeriformes; genus Eulacestoma; species Eulacestoma nigropectus. The sequence continues at coordinate 1,733,098 of VZTE01004350.1, read as the reverse complement.
GTGAAAAACATACAAGCCTAAGGAAAAAACACCCCTGTTCATAGGGGGAAAAAAGTGCAAAAGAAGGAAAATGAGCAAGCTGCTATTATTTTTTATGAATTAATCACCCATCTTCAGAGTTGATGAAATACTCAGAGGAAGCTGGAGTCTCTTTTTGCTCTATTTTCAGCTAATGCTGGAAGCAAAGGTGTCAGAAATCTCTCTGCAAAGCCTGTTCTGATGAGATTTCCAGCCAGTTTCATGAATGAAGTTGGTTTGGATTAACTGTGAATAAGTTCTTGGGCAGAGAACTAGCAAATCATGGGTTCATTGATCACAGACACATCTGTGCATGGTGTCTGACCCAACACTCAATAAAGGCAATGAGAAACCTACTGGGGCAGCTTATCCAATAGCTGTGGAGCCACTTTGCAGTTTCAAAGCAGCTGGAGTCAGCTATTCCTAGACACTGGAAACTGGATGGGAGGGAAATTTGCTTATGGTCCATTCACCTGATTTATGGGGGTTTGCATCAGGCCCAGGGACAAGTTCTCTACACCATATACTGCTCATTTACAACACTGGTGTAGCAGAGACCTAGTAAGAGTCAAGCTCTCATCTTTTCCTCCTGCTGCTCTGATGCTTTATTTTCCAGCAGTAATTAACAGGGATGGATGCCTACGTCTTCTGGGATTGTTTAACTGTGGGGACAGTTCCAGGCTGTTCCCTGAGGCTGTCTCCACAAGTAACAGGTTTTTAAGTTATGCCTCTCTATTGATCCCCTGTCTGAACAATTAGCAGTGGTGCTTGCTCTGAGTCCAGAGGTGTCTGCAATCAACCCCACAATGATATTCAAGGAGAGCACTGTTTTAAAAGGCTGCCTCTCCTGAAGTGTGCTGTGTGTTTTGAATGTGACAGTCTACATGACAGGACCTGAAACAGAGACATTTGAGGAAGCTTGGGAGCTTCTGATCCTTGGGCCTGAGCCCAGCCATACTTCCTGACTTTTTGGCTTGGGGATTTCTGATTCAAACACACCATTTTCACCTGCTATCCATATCTTTATCATTCCTACATATCTTTATCATTCCCACATAATCATTGTTTTTAAGATGCCTGCCTTGATATAAAAATGCAATTCTCTGTCTGACAAAACCCTAAAAATCTAGTGGCTGGTAAATAAAAATTATTGAGAATGATAGTTTCATTTGAGGCATCAATAACTTCAGTAGAGCTGTAAGGAGAACAGCTCAGCTTCCCTGAAAATGGCAAAGAAATTTTTTTATGTTAAGTAGCTCACTTTGCCTGCTTTGCAAACTCCAGCTAAGGCTCCTGGGGGTCAGATTTTCTGGAGGTGGAAATCCAATACTGAATATCTGATGGGGCGTTAGGACTACCAATTCTGCTTGTGAGGCTGTGTAAAAAGCTAATATGTGCGTTGGGAAGTAAAAGCACTGACTGAATGATCCTTCAGCAGCTGTGGGTTCAGTTCTTGTTTCTATCAAGAATTCTATGCATTCTGTGTGTTTTCTGCACAGCCTTGAGGTGGTTGCTCTTCTCCTTGTCCTCACATGGGCTCAGTTGCTAGACCAGTCTTGTAGTAGGTGGAAGAGAGTAGGAGAGGTCAGGCCTTCCATCTGCTGCTTTAAGCAGCCTGGACAGCCCCATGGCTGGCAGGGCTTCTGCGTAGAGTGGCTGGAGTCAGCAAAGAGCCAAGGCAGCAGGGCACTATGATCCTTACCTCCATATGTGCTGTCACTGTGCTCCCATGAAGCTGTAGCTCCAAACTGCCTGTGGAGCCAGTTGCCATACAGGACATGGGACTTACAAGGAGCACACTTTAGGCACTGGTTTTTCTTCAGAGCTTTTCTTTTAGAAGCTGGATAGTCCTCTGTCACTTCTCAGCCTAGTGGCAAAGTTAGTGGGGTTGGCAGCCCTCAGTTTGGGGGCTGATGCAGAAAGACAGGTTGGAGTGAGCCTGCTTGACGGGTTCTGTGCTGATTAGGGTCACATGTTATTGCCATAGGGGCAGTTAATTGAGGGGGTATCAATAGACAACAGGCCACCTCTCTAATTTTCCTTCCCTGCCTGTTATTTAACAAAACTATTGAGAGAAAGGCTCCATTAACTATACTTCGTCTTTAATTCTGCAACTGTAGTAAAAGCCAGTATAGGAGAAGCCACTGAATACAGAATAGAATTGGTTCTGTAACAATAATAATAACTTGCTTTCCCTCTTTGAAAATAAATATGGTCCTTAGTAGAGAGATTTACCCGTTGCTGGCAGTCAATCAGCCAGGACAATTTGGGCTCTGAGTACTTGATTAGAATAACTTTAAGGAAAATTGCCTTCCTGAATCAAGTAAGGATCCATTAACCTGATGAAACAGGGTTTGCTTATCTGAGAGGTTAAGACTCATAACATAGCTTGGGCTGCATTAGATGAGGCCTCTTTTAGAACAGAAAGTAATAAAAACACCATCTGTCATGTCTAGTCAATCAGACCTTGTATAAGAGAGGAATTATTCCCCTGACTTTACCATTTTAAGATCATCTGTTTGTTAACAATGGGAAATGTCAGGAATGTTGAAAACTGGTTTTGTGCCCTCAAATTATTTCTAGCTGCCTTTATCTTGGAGAGAATTAATATTAATCTGAGTTTATAAAGGAAAGAAATATTTCTAGATGAATACAATGCCAGACCATTCCATGTTGAGTCTCTTGTGATTTATTGTTAGAGGTAAAACTAAATGGGAGGTAGAGGAAAAAGTGCCATATACACTTTTCTTCTGGAAGTGATTATTTCTATAAACAAATCTCTTGCAAGTTGCTGAGCACTCAGAGGTTCTTTGAAGTCAATTGAATGTATTCAATTCACTCGAGTGGCCACCTGCATCTTAAAGGACTGGCGTGGCTAGATCTCATGTAGCATAGGCATAGCTGGAGATCATGGAAAAGGTGTTTGCATTTTTTGGCATGGATTTATCAAAGTTATTATATGTTGCCACTAATGGATTTCTCTGACAGTATGGTCTCCTCTGTTTACTGAGGAATACTTGGAGACATGTAAAGACTGAATGCCAGACAGCAAAGACAGCTGTGGGCACAGGAGGTGGAAAGAGTGGTGGAAAGGCTGTACCAGTGCATCCCCAGCATCACTATGCACCAGCCAGGGTGGAAACACCATCTCCACACCACGGATGAGACTGCCGTGGGTGTATTAATGTACACCATTTCCTGCTGCTTGAGTATGTGTGCCATGTTGCTGCCCAGCGCGTTCAGCACTGCTCTATGGCTTCTGGGTGGCCACAAACTGGAGAATGCCAGAGGTGGTTTTTGTGTGCCCATGGAAAAACCATTTCTTTGTTCAGGGTTGCTGTTTGCACGAGAGAAGCACACAGAGTGTTTGCAGGTATGTGATGCAGAACTCAGCTGTTGTGTGGTGGGCACAACCCCATGCAAGATCCCAGGAGGAAGGAGAGGCTGGGGATAGAGGAGGAGGATTAAAGCAAATGCTTAATTCAGTATTCAGTCACAGCCAGAAGATGTGCTCCAGTTAAGCTAATGAGACTGGAGATCTGGGAGAAAGATGGTTGGGCAGGAGGAAGACAGCAGGTGCTCTGGGGTGGTATCAAGCGAAGGCTGAGCACTCCTGGTCCCACTGATGTCGGGTGGATCAGATACCACTCATCTCCTAGGAAAAAAGGACCTTTTTTTGGGGGTGAGCATAAGGATGAAGAGTCACAGATGAATTCTTCCTTCTATGAAAGTATAACCCTTCTCTCTGCCAAACTCTGAGGGGATTTGCCATGAGCACCAGTAGAGAACAGACTGCCCTGGGCACAAGATGGTCAGGACAAAAAGAATTGTGCTACAAAGTGTTAGGGTCCCTGGAGACCCAAACTCTGTATGGTTAGATCAACATTTTTAAAAAGCCAAAAACAAATCTCTAATTTTGTGCCAGTTCCTCTGGGACCTGATGCAGGGAAAGCCCACATGACTTCCCCTGGAGCTGGTGAGAGCTGCTCCCACTCACTGTGTTAGCAAATTGATCCCCATGGTCACTGCGGGGGGAGGCTGAAAAGAATGGATGGCACTGCAAGCTCGTTATGAAAATGCAGGGAACCAGAGTTAATGAATCTTGGACGAGCCCCTAATCCGCCTGGCCCTTGGTGTGGTGGTAGAGGAAGCTGGGTGGGGAGGATCTGATTAACAGCTCAGTGGAAATGACAGTCCCTAGAATGCAGAAGGTCGTATCATATCTGTCAGTGCTTGCATCTGGGAGGGGCCACTGTCAGAGAGCTGAGATCTCTGTGGATTAGATCTGGAGGATTTTTTTTATCAGAACAGAGGTATTTTTGGGATTTACATGTTCTCTGTCCCTGGCAGCTTGCCTTGATGAAATACTGATTACACAATTGCAATCTGACTTAAACCAGTCAAAAAATCAGCTGCGTGCTGGGTTGTGGTGAGAATACCCTCGCTGTGATGGCAAAGGTTTGAAATTGTGCAGTGCATTATGTCTCCTGACACAGGAAAACTTGCAGAGAACAATGAACAGGCTGTTTACTGTAGGTGTATGGGAAAAAATTGGAAAAATTGGAATTAATGCCTTCTCTGAGATTTTTCTTAGTCCAGTAGCCAGATTAAGGAATGAAACCACTTGCCCCAGATGTACAGGAGATTGTGCTGCTTGATGCTTGTTTTATGGGCAGTGCAGTTAAGGTTAGGAAACTTGAAATAAGTCCTCAAGGGCCTGAGAAGCAACATAGTCAGAACCAAACCCCAGGGTCCCCTGCTGTCACATCCCGTAGCCCCTCCTTCACTGCCCGACAGACCCCCCCAGTTCCAGGCATCCCTGTGAGCTGGCTGTGAGGAACAGAGTAGTTATAGGATTTCTGGTTTCTCAGTACCAACTGCCTCTCACTGAAGCCAGTGAAAGCAGCATTTTACTCAGGAGCAGGGTAGGAGAGGGAGTGGGACACACCACCAGAAGAGAGCTACTGGTCAGCTGAGAGATCAGTGCAGAAAGAGAAATCCCCAAGACGGTATCTGTACCAGAGGCCCGAAGTGAGCACGGAGAGTAGGGCAATGCACCCACAGGGTGGCTGAGACACTGGATGCGACTGTCTTTCAGCGTTCCCCCAGACCCAGGCTGCTGCAGGCTATGATATCTTCAGTGGCTCAGCTGTCCCTCAGAGCCTGTGGCACGATAAATCAGTAGCTGTTTCTCACTTGCTCTGATAATACTGCAGGCGGGGAAGCTGAACAGAGAGACTGCTGGGCTGGCATGCAAGAGGCTTCAGCGGAGTCTACCTTCATCAGGATGTTTCTTCCTTCTTTTGCTCCTTTCTGAAACGGAGGTACTGGTATCTGCTTGGTGAGATGCCCTGAGACCTGCTGCTGAAAGGCACTGTGTGAGATCCTGCTTCTGAAACTACCAGGGAGAAAATGTCCTTGGGACACCAAATGGTCCTCAAGTGTTTTTCCAAAGTTCTGCCTCACCACATACATCTTTCTTCCAGCTGCAGGGAAGCACCTCCCAACTTCTCACACCCGGAAGGGGACGACCCAGCCTCAGCTCCAGGCAAGTGGACTGGGTAAACCTTTAGATTTTTGTTTCCAGGCTCTCTCTGTTATTGAGAAGTTTTGAACAGAGAGCCTGAGTTGAGCCTGAGCCAGACAGGTGTGGCATTGGGTGTCTGAGGGACCAGCACACCTTGTGGCAGTCAGAATTGATCACTTGCACCCGAGAGACACAAACAGCACTAACTGCTGTGTTAGAAACTGAGCTCACATGCCCTTGCACTCCTGTCTTGGCTCTCCTTTTCTGCATTTGTCATTTTTCAGAGCACTCTCTCTGTTGCGAACTTTACATACCTATGCGAACACTAAAAATAGCTATTGTTTCAAGTAGGAACTGTCTCTAAGAAGTGGGCAGCATTCCTAAAATGCCTTAAATTTCTATAAAGCAGGAATAAAGGACTACCAGGAAGGGCAGAGCATAGAAACATCCCAGGGACTGGTCAGGTTTCCATTGCCTGGAGCACCTGTTTGTACATTTTCTCTATGTCTTGAACTTACTGAAACCAGTGCTACCAGTCAGTGCACGGTACCTTATACCATAGCAACAAGTACAGCTTAGAAGTGGAGGGGAAAATAGCTGGAAAATAATTCCAGAGGTCACTTATCCCATCTCCTTACTGACAGCCTGAATAGTTAAATTATTCCTGATTTTCTATGCAATATATAGCTTTCCTTGGTATTCACTTGCTGTTAATCAGTGGTCTGTTCTGAAAGATCACAAGTCTTACTCTGGAACCAGCTTCCTTTTTTTTTTTTTTGGTGGTTTTGTGATACTCTCATCTTGAGAGCCTAGAAAGTAATTTAAATTCATGGTTGTATTTTGTTTGTGCTGAGTTTTCTTCATTTCCTGCCTCAGCTTTCTCATGCCCTGTGTTTTGCTTGAACATTCCCTCCAATGAAGAGAAAAATCCTAATTTTTCCTTGCAATGATGGCCTCTTAAAAAGTTGTTCAGAAACAAAAGCCCTTCCTCATGTGCTCCTCCTCTTCCCCCCAGTCTTCTAAAAGAAGTCACAAGCATTACCAAGTGAAGCTTTTTATTTTTCCCAACAATTATTCTCCCTCCAGCTTTTCTTCTCTATTGCATTGTCTGGCCTGTAGTGCTCATATGTCTTTTCTGCTTGTTTTTCACAGTGCTTGCCCAGAGTCTCACGCTGCTGGCTTTGCCATGCTGTGCTTTGTACTTATCTGTGCTGTATCTTCTTATAATATGAATAACACTCCCTGGATCCTGGCCATATTTCCTACATTATAGATTTAAATTCTTCTTACCATCTATCTTTTCTTTAATATCTCTTCTGTGCGCAGCCTGCTCTTTTGTAGCCATTATTAAAGTTTTGCTTCAATCCTTCTTTCACTAGCCCCTCATGATTTGCCATCATCTTTTTATGAGTTGTTCATGCTGTTCTTCTTCTTTCACTTCAGGCTTTGCACCTCTTGTTGCTCTATCAAATGAATCATCATCTGTAGGAATTTATTCCTCATTTCATTTTGGAATTTGATTGTGATCGGCTTAGGCTGCTCACTATTGCACATATTAAGTAGCTATTGTTGCGTGCTTCTCCTCACTCTTAAATTCGGGTGTATCTTGGTGTTTCCCTAGTGCATCTTTCTAGTCTTCCTGCCCAATTCCACTGGATCATCCTATGTCCAGCTAATAGCAGAGTTCATCAGGAACTGCCTGCCTGCTTGTAGCCTTGACTGTATCTTGAGGTGATGATGACAGATATGGGGCCTTGAAACAGGTGGGACTTGAGTGCGATAAAAAGGTGAAGGATGTGGATGGCTTCAGGGCCATGATGTTTGGTGGACACCCCATTTTTACTCTACTGTGGAACTCACAGAATTTCACTCTAAACTACTTATGTGTCTGCAGAGAATATCTGGGGTTTTCCCCTGCAGAGGAGTTTCCCTAAAGCCTCTCTGAAAGAAAGTCACAGCAGTTTGGAGGAGGTTATGGGGGAAAGCAGAAAGGAGTAAACAGTGGAAGCACAGTAGAAAAACTGTTGATTCTCCTTCAGGCAGCTCATGGCTTGAAGGTGAGAAAGGCTCTGGGGGAACAGTTTGTCAATATTTTATCTGCTTTGCTGTGTGATATGTGAAGAACTGGGAACTGAAGCCAGTCTGTCAAAGGTTGGTGAAACCCTATGTGTCCTCACAACCTTAACCACTAGGTGCCCCATCCCTGGAAACATTCACAATCAGGTTTGACAGGGCTCTGAGCAACCTGGTCTAGTTGAAGATGTCCCTGCTTATTGGAGAGGAGTTGGACTGGATGGACTTTGAAGGTCCCCTCCAGCCCACACTGTTCTGTGATTCTATGATAGTGAAAGACATGTGTAGTTAAGACCAATTCTGTAGCTGGTGTATAGTGTTGAAAATTTGGATTTATGGCCAGCTGTAGATCCTGTCTAGTCACAGAGCCAGTCCCTGTCCTCATCCAGAAGTAGTAATTTTATTGAAAGATGGTGTAGCTGCAGTGTGAAGTGATTGATTGTGAACATCCGTGAAAGGTGCCATGCAGCCTCAGAGGCTGTATTCAAGAAAGGCAGATTCCCTATGACATTTGGGAGCTGAGAAGAGATGACTTCAGATCAGAAAGAACTGGAAGTTTAACTATTTTATTGGTGGCCAAAGGACTGCTGTTGTGCAGTGAAACATTAACAGCAGGATGAAAGAGAGCCAGGATTGCTCAACGAGTTTCATCTTCAGGCACAACAGAGCTGGTGTTGTCCAAGGCACAGGAAGCGGCCGGAATGGCAGAGGGGAACGGCACACCACAACCTGCAAAGGAAGCCCAAGCTGGTGAGGAATTTTTAAAAGATTTCTTCTTGCTGATTGTAGGAGAAACTGAAGGCAAAAAGGCACGAGGGGGGATGAGAAGTTTCTCTGATTGTTACAGGTTGACTTGTGACCAGATGACAGGCTCTTAAATACAGATTAGGTATTTGATATTGTTAGTGGTATTAATCTAGATACCTTTACAATTTTGAGTCTGTAATGGCTGGTGAATAGAGGAGAGATGTGAGTTTGAAGGCTTATGGCATATTTTCCTGGTTGTTCAAATGATTTGATACATCATTTTCTTAAATTACTTTGAAGTTTGGGAGAAGTCTGCAGGCAATGGAAACCCTCTTGATCTGTCTAAATCAGTTAAGCCCTGCTCTTTCTTGTGATCAAAGCATCGGAGAAAATAAGCCAGAAAAGACCTCCAGAGGTTATCATGTACTTTCAGGGTCTGGTCATTAAGCCCAAAGTGTTGCTGGCACACATTCATCTAGTTTCTTAAAATCTTGTCTCAGAAACAGAGAAAGAGGAAAGAAATACATATATGGTAAAAGGGTTACAAAAGTATGGCCAGTGTATATGAATTAAAAATAAGACTCATTATTAAAAGACGAGTGTGCCTGAGCTGAAAATTAGGAAGAGATTGTTCCACAAGATGAATGCAGGTAAAAATGAAGAGATTAGTTGAGTATAAACAGATTAAGGTGTACTGTACTGCAGCAGGGAGTGGTGAGAATGTGAGGATTGTAAAAGCAACGTGAAAATGCAGATTCTCTTTCTGAGGATTTAGGAACCAGAAAAAATTAAGTTATGAACTGGAAGTCACATCAAAGTGCATTCATGGGAACTTCTGGCTATGCAAGGCATCTGGTAGCTGAATATTACGTTTAAGCATGAATCATCCTACAGACTCCCCAGCTGCATAAAGGATAATTCAGAAAAGAGCAAATCTTACAGAAAGCAGTCCTTGCTTTTGTGCTTTCCAGGTGAAGTTGTTTGGCACAAGGTTTTCACAGAAATTCAGAAGGACACCTCATCCGTATGCCTGCTCTGGGACAGGACCTGATATTTATGTAGTCCCTAACACATTCTTATGTAACAGACATCATGGGTTGTCTGAACCCTGCAGGCTGAGCCACGTCATCTCTGTTCCAGTGCTCATCTGTCCTCGCTGAAAGGGAAATGGGAAAAAGGAACTCCTAATCTTCTTTACTGGAAGAAAGTCAGTTATTTCTCCCATCTTATCCTCAATGAAAATGGATAGTAGTTCATCTCTCTGGCTGTTTTTCCTGTCAGTGAATAGGAGCACCATTTGGTAGTCTTCTTTCCCAAATGTCATCATTTTCATTCCAGAGTTATAAAATGGTTTCTCCTATTTTGCAACACCATTTTGGATTCATACCCAATTGTTCCCTAGGCTTCTTCACCCTGGTTTTGGGCACCAACGAGAGCACCCTGCTGGCTGTGCTGAAGTTTTCTCTGCTCAAGGAAAAGCTGAGCACCTGCATGTTTCATGCTTTCCTAATCTGATGGAAAATCATTGATAGGTACTCTTAGTGGGATTTCCCAGTTGTCCACTATTATGGGCATTTCATATGGACCGTATTTCCTTGTGAGGGATCAGAGACACTAGAGTTAGGATATATCACATACAGAGCTGCTCTAGCTGTTACTCCACTTACCCTGTCACCAAAGAATAAGACAGTCTGGTTTGAGAGCATTTTTTCCAATCTGAAATGGCTGTTTTGTAATCCTTATTCTCCTTTTGGTGCTTAGAAGGGATTATCTGATCAAATATCTCTCTCGCTATGGAGGAACACACCTGGAGGAACAACCTGCTTTTTTAATGGTGGTGGTGATGTTTGTTCTGCTTTTGCCCTTCACAAGGGAAGTGGCTTAATATGGTATTCAGCACTTGAAGGTGAATTTCATCAGGCTCTGATGATCGGAGCATATTTAAGATACCCAAATATTTTTTAAGCAATTTTTGTCTCATTTCACACATGCTCTTGCTGGTTCATTTCAAAGGTGTTGCATACCTTGTTGCAATTTATATTTTTAATGAAAATAACAAAAAGCACACAAGTTTCCTGGCTTCTCTGGATGAGCTTTTGTTTGCTTGTTTTCTGGTTTAAATAACAGCTTTTCATTTTCTTTCCTCTTTCTCCAATATTGACAGCATTTCTAACACCTTTTCTTATTGCCTTTTGTGTCCCCTTGCTAGCTGTAGTTCATTTTGTGCCTTAGCTTTGCAGGCACACCTCTACTGCTCCGTGTTTGATCTGTTTGTCTATACTTGTCTTCAGAAATGCCACCTTACTTCCATTTGTGGTACAATTCCTTCCTGATTTTCAGCCCAGCCGCACAGGTCTCCTTCTATCAAGTATTATTCTGTATTTGTATCTAAGATGCTTGCAAATGTATTCTCCTAAACTTGTTTTTGCTGTTTGCTACAAGTTTCCATTTATTGCCAGACATTTGAATTCCTTTTCTTCCTTTCTGTCTGAGAAGAGCTTCTGGCAGCTAATGGCCTAAACAGCTCTGCAGTGTATTAGACAAGTAGTATGTTAATCCTACTGACTGATAGTGTTTTTCATGCTAGTATTAAAAAAAATAATCATTTAGCTTATGTGACGCACAGGGCTGTACACACACAGAGGAAATATAGCTGCAGGAGGCTGAAAATATTAAGGCATCACACTGCAGTGGCGTGGGAGTGCTGTGCAAGGGGTGGCAAAACCTTTCCTGTCTTCCTTTTGTATTATTCCTTTAATAACTCTGCTGCTATGTTTGCGCTGCTCGCCTGTGTATGGCAGAATACAGCAGGTTTCCACTGGGAGCTGTATAGAAATACCTGGGGCATGAGATGCCAGCAGAGGGCTCAGAAATATTTCTGCTGCCTCTAGTGCAGGGTCAGACTTGCAGGACATGATTACGTGCCAACCTGGTGTGTAGAGACAGGACCCACGTGAACAAGACCTGTTCTGCCCCCAGCACTGGGTCTGCTTTTGAGCACTTGTGCCCATGAAATGAGCTTTACAAACCTGAGCTCCCTGGAGGCTGGACCCAGGTGGAAAGCAAGGCTGTGCGTGTGTGCAGATCACTGGGAGGGCTGAAGACAAGAGCTGGTTTGTGGCAGTACAGGGGAGGTACCAAACTGTTGTTTTGCCACTGCTGTAGAAGAAAAAAGGAACAAGAAAGGGGTCTAACTTTCTGGCGCCATCTGAAGTTTGGCCTTCAAGTCAGCTGCCCAGTTTACCCCATGTTTAGCTGCCCAGCTAGCAGGAGTGAAACAGATTCCCTGGGGATTTTCTGAGGAAGCAATGCCAGAGCACATGAAGGAATGTGGACAGTAATTATACTTCCACTGTGCAGTCCACCACATCTGATTCCCTTGTGTAAGTGTTCTCCATGTCTGGTTAGCAATAACTGAAGCCAGATTAAGCATCTGTGGTGTGGCCAAAGGCCTCTTTCTTGGCTTGTCAGCTGCAAACTTGGTTCTTGTGATAGCCAAGCACTATCAGCAACTCAGTTCTCGACCTAAGGATGAATTTATGCAGACTCATTGTACCAGCTGTGGATTCTGGGTGTGGTCTGTGCTTTGCTGATAAGAGAAGGGAGAAATATTTGGGAAAATTCTTTGAACTTTTGCCTTTTAAAGAAGCCAGGTGTAAGAGGAAGAAAAAAACCTCTGCACTGCAGTGAGGATACAGCAGAGCCACAAGCACTGAGGATAGTTTATGGGAAGGTTGTGAATTTTGCTCTGTAATTGCAACGGGCACTGGAAGAATACTGATGAAGAGCTCCACTATTCCCATGGGAAGGACATGGAAGGAGGGACAACATTGTACATGCAGGGAGCTGAGCTCACGCAGCTGCAGGGAGAATCCAGGGACTCCCAGCACAGATAGGCTGCATTTGTCACATATGGAGCCCCAAGGTGGTCTTCTGGATAATAGAAAGTAGAGAGAGGTGGTGGGGCTGCTTCTGGGTGCTGGCTGTGCCCCCTTGATTAAACTGTCCCATGGGAAAAGGCAAGGTCATTCTAGGGAATTGGTGTGGGAATGAACCCTGGGTCACTTCACTCCTGCAGTAGCAAAGAAATGATTTAACACGGTGCAGGCATCTGTGACATCCAGTGTCCAAGGGTTTGGTGTGATGAACATTTTAGTAGTTATGTCTTGGAACGTGTGGCTTTCCAGTGAAATGAGATCCCTGCAGAGTAAACCTGTCATTACCCCATCGGGAGGGCGATGCATGCTCTGCTCCTAAATCCGCAGGCTGTAGGTGTATCTGGGACCTGGGATTTTTATTCTGCTCACATCTGTGCAGCATCCAGCACCGTGCTGGGCTGGTGCATGTACAATAGCTGGGGGCATGCCAAACAACAGCGAGGTCTGTGCCACGAAGTGCTAACAGCCCCAACCTGTGACTGATATAGGCTGTGTTCCCTGACTCTTCTTGAACTCTGGAGTTGTCTTTCCTGGTAGCATCTCCCTCCCCTTTCTGTCCTGGCTGCACAAATGTGCTCAATTAGGGTTAACTCAAACTGAATCAAACTTCGTGCCTGAGGTTGGAAATCTTCCCAGTCAACTCACCACAGCCACATAGCATGGTGGGAGACAAGGCGAGAGGGGAGATGAACGCTTTTCAGAGAAACGAATCCAAGGAAACTTTATTCACTTTTATTTCTGCAGGAGATGATCCCCCCAAAGGAGATTACCCTCTTCAGAAAAAATCCCCGGTAAGTGTTACTGCTGGTTTCCTTTGCTTTGCTTTCTGCTTAGCTTGTTCTAAACATTGCAAGATCTCTCTGTTCTCTTCTCTGTTGTGCTCTGGCTAGAGACAAACACCCTTTCTTGCAGAGGGTTGAAATAAGCCTTAACAGCTCAAAAAATCCCTCCACTAACCTGATTAAGTTAAGAAAGTGGCAGCTTAAAGGGAAAACACAAACTGTCCGAATGTTTGGGGAAACGGGTAAGGATTTTTATTGCTTTTTTCCTGAACACTACTTTCCTTGTGGGAAAGAACTTAGATCTCTGAAGTGGATGGGGATGTTGTGCATAGAAGGGAGGGAGTTGAACTCTGTTTAGTTTGATGAAACCCACCAGGGAAGGGTACCCAGACGCTGAAAAACAGAAGGAAGGACAGAGATTGAGAAAAGGCCACTGGTGAGTGTTACAGAGCCCAGCTGTAGTGCCAGAGCCTTGGGTTTACATCTTTGAATCTGATTTAAAGCCTCATTCAGGTGAATGTATTGCTGCCTTGAAGCTTTGATGTTTGTGCAGGTTTTCAGGCTAATTCTTGTTGAGTGCTTGACCCTTAAAAACTGTTCACTGCATTGGCTTCGGGGAGAATTTGGCTTCTATTGCAGCTGCTTTGACTTGCAGGATAATATGTAATACTTGGTCTTAAAACTTGCAGTCATGTCATTAGCAAACCAACTGTTTAACTCAATTTTAATTACTCTGGAGACATTAACTATTGGATATCCACAGCTCCTGGGAAATACTGATCTTTATCCCATTTTGCCATTAGTCAGCAAGAGGGAGAGTTGAAAACAAACGTCTCCTGTAGTGGGTACTTTAAATGAACTTTCTTTTTTCCAAAGACACAGTCTATCAACTTCCACAGTATCTTTAAGAGATCCATAATCCCTCAGATCCCAGGCTTGCTGTGGTAGCTAAGCACTGCAGACTATCTCTGTGTTCATGAATCCAGGCTTAACCTCTTTGCTTTCGCTGGGGCTCTCTGCTGAGCACAGTCCTCCTCCACGAAAGCGAACAAACTGCATTTGGCTCTCCGCATGGATGAAAGCTTCCCACTTTTGGATGTCCAGGCAGGCCACAGGCAGGTCAGTGATACAGTGGAGAGAATACACGAGGGTTTCCGCGTGTGCTGATGCCATCTCATGACATACAAGCCAGATGGAAGTACCCCTGCTTGTAAGTCGTTACTCTGTGTTTGTAAACACTTACTCAGGGTCCTGGCTCAGGCACTTGGGAAGGTTTAGCTGGGAAGTCACTGCCCCCTGCTCTCCTTTCCCTCCTTGCCCCTGCTCATCTGTAGGAGGTGCCCATTCCAGAGCAGGAGTGGCTGAAATGATCTATCTGCACCTTAAACCGGTGCAGATAGATCCAACTGGGACTGCCCTGGACGTGGAAGGGTGAGTTCAGGCAGCAGCACTCCTGCTGCCTGTCCACCTGGGTTTGAACAGTCACTCTCTGCATCTCCACCAAGTGTTATTAAATGCCATGAGTATGTATAGTGAGGTCTGGGAATGAGACAAAGAAATCCCTGTTGTACAATTTTACTTCCAATTTCAGAAAATGCCTCCCAGCACCCACACAAAACATAACCTGCCTCTTATGGATTTTCTTCTTTTATTATGGAAAACTTGTAGGAGAAAAATATTCTGTGTGTGCATATGGTTGTGTGTTTGTGCATTTATAGCTTATATATGCCACCATTTTTAGGCTAGTCTAAAAGCAGGAGGCCCCAGTGCAGTTTCCAAAGGAGCCCACACTTTCTTACAAGCCATATTGCTGGGCACAATGGTTTCAGAGTAAATTACAAATGAAATGGATAATTATATATTTACTCTAGTAAAGCAAAAAGATGAAGGGTTTCTTACAGAAAGGCAGCCCATAAATAGTGAGAAAAATGTATACATATATATTATATATAACAATGAAAAAAAATATTTGTCTTTAGAGGGTTAAGTAATGGAAAGTAGGGGGGAGGTGGGAGTTGTGGAGTTTTGATTTTTTTACAATCAGTCTGTTTTGTTGCTCTTTGATAATGTTGAAGAAGACAGCGTCATTAAGCTAGACTCTTCTAAACTTGATGCCATTGCTTTGGGAATCCATATAAGCTTAGGTCTCTTGGTGGTGAAATAAACCTGAATAAACACATCTATTTTGGTACTGTATTTGCATTTGGGACTCTGAGAAGAAATACAGGAATTCATTATTTCCGACATGAGGCACAGAAATGCATGTGAAGAGTTCATCTCACTTCACTGGCCCATACCATGGCTGTTTAAAACTATAAATATAGTTGCAGCTGTTAATATCACACTCCCCCCAAATCCCTCACGAAATCCATGGCCAGCCCCTCTCTCCCACTAATTGGCAGTGCTGTGAAAACCTGCTTTCCTGTTGTGAGGCAGTGGAGCTACTAAGCAGCTGGAAGCTGAAAGCTGCTTAGCTCAGACCACTGTGGGATAGCAAGGGGGACAGAGGCCCACACAAGGTCATGCCAAGACTCATCTGTTTAATGCCTTGTGTTTCACTTGGAAAGTGCTGATGTTAGCTGGAGTAAAGTCAGGCTCAGCGAAAGAGTGGCCACACTCAGACAGGTTTGACAGTCCCATCGCTGGGGTTTTTTAAAGTTTTGATTAATAAATTGAATTATCCATAGCTATGCCAGCAATCTTGGACTATGAAATGGGTGCCATGCCTGAGGGAGTGCCGGACAGAGGGCTGATGCTCTGCTTCAGTGAGTGGTGGCAAAGCTCAGCACAAGTGAGGTGCAGAGATTGAGAGAGGGAGCAGCTTCACACACTGAAGTAGACAGCAGATCCCTGGGGTCTCCCACTTTCTGATCCAAGGTCTGGTACTAGAAGAGGGAGCAGTTTTGGGGCAGGGTGGTAGCTTTATATGAAGTGCAGAAGAAAAGACATCCAAAGGTGTTTTTTTGGTCCCAGTGACTTTTTTGCATTGCAGTGGAGTGTTGGTGTCAGTGGAGTTCCTTCCAGTGGAGTTCCTGGAGCTATAAGCGTGGTGGGCTGCTGACAGCCCACGCATCCCCATGGCAGTCCTTACTGGGCCCAGGTCAGCCAGCCTGATTCCCTGGGGAGCCTTAATCAAAACAAGAGTAATGTGAAGTCCACTCTCTCCTTTGAGTCCAGCTCACAGGCCAGTCGAGCAGCAGTGGGCACTTGGTTTTTGGACTGGACTCCTCTCCAGCACCCAGACGCTGTGGCAATATGTTGCTGGGGTGAAGGCTTTGACAGTTGATATGTTCTTGTTTGTCTCCCACAGAAACTCTGTGGCTCCAACTACCCCCTGAGCATTGCCTTCATTGTGGTGAACGAGTTCTGCGAGCGCTTCTCCTACTATGGCATGCGAGGTATGTGGCCTGTGTCTGGGGAGTGACCTTCCCATCCTGAGGTCTTTATGCAAATGGGATTGGTGTTTCTGAGCTGTGCTATGTGTAGTATCAGCTGTCTTCCAAAGTTAATTGGTATTTTGGAATGTGTGTATGAACAGTGTACCCTAACATTGTTGCTGTATCTGCGATGAGAAGAAGTTGAGACTAGAGGGCTCCGAAGGTACCTTCCAGTCTAAATTATTATATAATTCTCTATATCAAACATGGTTTTCTACTGTGCAATGTCTTTCATAGTTGATGTGCAATCAATGTGTTTGGGAATTGAATCTTACAGGCACCTAATCTGCAAATAGAAAATGTGCATAAACGGAACTACAGGTTAGGGTAAGATAAGCTAGAAAATACATTTCTCAGCTAAACATAAATGTTTATGAGCAAAGAACCTGGTCTAGTCATATATCTCATTTTAGCTTCTCCTATGTCAGAGATTATGAGAAACGGGTCTGGAAGCACAAATCTTTCCACAGCAGTGCTCAGTTGCTAGGCGAATCAGTAGTTTTCTTGCCACCATGATCCTGCTTACCTGCAGAGATACACAGTAATTATCTGATATGATTTTTTTGTTTTCTTTTAGCTGTCCTGACACTGTATTTCTTAAGCTTCTTCCACTGGGATGAAAATCTCTCCACTGCTGTGTACCATGCCTTTTCCGCGTTGTGTTATTTCACACCTGTCATCGGAGCCATCATGGCAGACTCATGGCTGGGGAAATACAAGTAAGTGAAGACATCTCTCTAATTCAGTCAGCATGCATTGACACCATGCAGCCTGTGCAAGGGCAGTACTGTGTGTGCTCCCAGTTTTGAGCTAGCTCAGAGTGCAGCAAAGACACACTTGTGAAGGTCAGCTCCTCTCTGTTAACAGAGCTGATCTGTTTGCTCATGCTGTTCTGCGCTCCTCTAACACCCAAGGGCCAATAGGCAACAAAGCCGGGACAAATTAAATGTCACAAGCACACTTTTCCTCCACTGTCCTTCCCTACCTGTCTTCAGGAAGCTGAGATGTAGGGCAGTTAACCCTCAGTTTGCCAAGTCTGCTTCTGAGAAGGATTCAAAGATAGTGAGGAAGAAATGTCATCATGTAGATCTCACAGATTCAGATGAAATTTCACTAACTATAATGTACTAACACTTCTCACAGCATAGGTAATGTGTCAGCACACCAACTTCTATGCCTGAGAAACCTGGGTTCTCTCAAATTGTCTCCATCAGCACATAACCATGTAAACTCTTCCTGAGTAAGAGTCCTTAGGCAGTCTTCCCTTCTGATGATAAGTTGTGGAGCCAACATCTGCCCCAGAGTGGTAATGAGCAGCTGGATATAGGACTTCCTTTGCTTGGCACTGTTTCTTCATTGTCTGAGGAGTCTTGGCTGTCAGGGTGATGAAGTGCAGCTGAACCCTTCTCTCTAGGACTAAGCCTATCTGGCAGAAGAGTCTCAACAGGAAATAAACAGCTCCCATATGCCTTTCCAGAAGAAAGTTCTTCAGGAGCTATCAGTGTTCTGTTTCCTCTGTGCTCAGTTTTAGTTATTTTCTTGTCCCTTTGAATGAAAAAAATAACAGTGGGGGTTTATTAACTTCATTATTTAAGGTCACCTAGCAATGTTCATTGGTATTTGAGGATGTCTATCTTGCAGCATGATGTTGTGAGAAGGTAGGTCCTTATACAGATTCTGGTGTGTTAGGCAAGAGACTTGGAGTAATCCCTATAATTTAATGGGAGGTGGCTTTTGCTGTAGTAGCTGGACCTCGTCCAATACCAAGGACAGATAACAGAATAGAGGGGCTTTTAGGAATGATCTGATGTAGCTCTAAATTAGCTGTTGCAACCAGGGTTTGAATGCATCAGGGACCGCTTTCATGCTCAAAGCTCATAGGACTTCTTCTAGTGTCTCTAAGGAATTCTAGTGTTTTCTTCTAGGTCCTAACAAATCTTTTGATTCCCTCTGCATGTGTCTTCAGCACATGAATGCATAGATTTTTCTTAATCCTGAAGTTGATGAAGGAATAGAATACACTCAAGAGTCTGATCATCCTACTCAGATTTCTTCTTCTCCCTCACCAACACATGGGAGGCACATAGGTGAGCTCAGTCTTTCAGAGGTACTTGGGACTCAAAACAGACTTACAATGAGGAAACCACACTCCTAATTCAGGTTTGTTGGTTAGGCGGGTTGAATGTGGGCAACAGTCTCTAGAGATCCCTTCCAGTCAAGGGATTCACTTATGCACATCCTACAAAATGCCAGTTATTAGTAATCTGGAAACTGAGTTGGACCTGAACAGTGCTCTTGTCTTTGCAGTCTTCCATGTGTGACGAGGTTGGAACATTTTTCATTTATTCTGCTCAGTAATGTCTACAAATAAAGCAGGGGCTATCCCTCCTTAATCTGAGCCCATTTGCTTATCTGTTCCTTCTAGTGCACTCAGTGTTGACACAAAAGAATTGTAGCTGCCTGCTGCACCAGTGGTTGAGCAAGCCAGTTCCTTGTGTGTCTGCCAAGTAGAGCTGCCATATCAGTGAGAATGGGCACACTGTTTTTGGATTGTGCATCACCCAGCACCTTTAGTCACTGCTGTTTGCTTTCCTCACAGGACGATCATCTACCTCTCCATTGTGTATGTTGTTGGCCATCTGATAAAGTCAGTCGGTGCCATTCCATCCCTGGGCAATCAGGCAGTTCATGTGTAAGTAGCCCTTGAAGCCACAGTGCTGTAGCAGGTTGTGATGGTAGTTGGTTTACCCAAGTCTGTAATTTGTTTCACCTCCATCAGGCCAGCATTTTGGGGGCTGTGTATGGATTACTTTCCTCAGGGAAGGGTTAGGAATGTCTGAGTAAGAGCAGAAGAGTGGATTTAGTGTGTGACCATGCCAGATGGAGTTGGAAATCACCACACAGACTCTAACCCCTTTGACACAGGCACTGGGGATCACCCCTCTCTGCTATACCATGCTACCGGTTTGGTGTCCTCCATCCAACTGCCTGCACCAGGCTCCTTCCTCCCTCATTTCATCAGCATAGCTGCCCAGCTCAGCAAGGTTCCCCCATGTGCATGGGAACACAAAATTGAAATACATTTTCTGATGACAGGGGAAGGGTCTGTCTCTTCCACGGGATACAACTCTCTAGATTCTGAACAGATAGGCTTGCCAGAGTAGTGTCTCTGAAACCACCAAGCTGGTTTTGTCTGTGTGATCATGGCTCAAAAAATATGCACATACAGGCAGGAGCACGTGTTGTTTTCAGAACAGTTTGTTTTTGTCCCAGATCTGGCCAGTCCTGATACTCTTGTTCCTTAGAGACACCATCTGTCAGGCCAACAATGGCATTTTGAAAACCATTGAGTAGTAGAAAGCCCACAAGAACGAGCCTAATTTGAACAGTTTGTCTGCTCTTACCCAGGCTAGAAGGCTGTAAAAAGTACTCCCCTTTTTCTCAATCGATCCCTGAAATCTTTTGTTGTCATATGAGTGAAGAAAAATTGCACAGATCTTTGATCTCCTATATCTCCATTGGGCCTCAGAACAACAATAAACTGACAAAACCAGTTTGGCTAATTGACTGGTACAGAATGCAAAAATTAGGATAATTAATTTGTTTTTCAAATTATTAGGATATTTAATTTGTTTGTTTAGCTGGCTCATCATCGTTACCTGTGTGCAAAAGACAACATTATCAGAGGAATCATGGTTGGGTGACACTAAAATGCTCTCATAAGCACTGGAAAGATTTTGCAATGGTGATATTTTTGTTCTTGCATGAAGGATCCTGTCTATGGTTGGTCTGTTTTTGATCGCCCTTGGAACGGGAGGTATCAAGCCCTGTGTCTCTGCATTTGGTGGGGACCAGTTTGAAGAGGAACATGTAAGACATCTTTTCTTTCCTAAAATCTGCAGTGTCTGCTTACTTTGTGAGGATGTTTATGTGATCAAAATCCTGTTGTGCTAGAATAAGGGCCAGTTTGCTGGAAAAGACATAGTAAGATACGAGGTAGGATGGTTTGCATAAGACTTGAGAGAATCTAGATGCTTCATGAAGGCAAAATGACAGCAGAACAGGATTGGTACTGGGAAGGATAGGTCATAATTTCATCAAATCATCTAAATGTTAATTGGACATCAGAGTAGTTGAAAAACCCTGTCTTACATATCACGGAACTGTATATATCACGAACTAGCTTAGCAGGGGTGATTATAATGCACTGCAATAGAATACAGCAAATTAAAGAAAAGCTTGTATCACCAGCCTATGCTTCTGTGGGATTTTTTCTTCAAATCAGTCATAGTCTGTGTCTCAGATGTTGTTCAGAAAGAAGTGTAGGAAATTCCAGTCTTTTGAAAGTAGTGCCAGAAAGTTTTCTGGATATTACAGAATGGAACGTTCTGAAGAGTTAAGAAAATGTTTCTGTTTAGCTCTGTTTGTGCTGTGTATCCTGTGAATTGTAGTCCAGGTGCTTTGTGTCCTCATTCTCTGTCATGAGTGCTTAGCCCCTCATCTGCACTAATCTCAAACTCCCATTATTCAGCGCAGGGGCTCAACTAGGGATAAGGTAGTGCTTAAAGAAGCAAAGCAGGTCAGGAAGTCCTAATCCTCAGGCAAAATGCTAAATTTTTAAATTAACTTCAAGTTAAATAGATTTGTGTTGACCTAACGCCCAAATAAAAGTTTCCATTTTCTTAATGACACGTATTCAAATCAGCAAGTTCTGTGCGAGGCATAAGTCCTCAAATATGTAGGCCACTGCTACGAAAAAGAAAATAAGTGTTGGGGTCTGTGATGAGTAGGCTTAAACTCAAGGAGGATTATTTAGGACTGACAGTACGAACAATTTTTCCAGAAATAGATCTAGAGAAATACTGGAAAATACTAGGGCCTTTGGGAGATAGAAATTCCCATCAGTGGAGGCATTAAAGAAGGACATTAGACTAATAGTGTGTCAGGAAAAGCACTGGTGAAGTTGGATAAGAGTTGACTCCTTGGGCTTGGACAAGGAGCCAGATAGGGCAGTTTTCTCCTTGCCTTTTGCAATGCCCCAGTATGTAGTCAACATGTAATGAAATAATATAGACTAAAATTTTGGGAAGAGTTGTGCTTTCTGTACAACTGAGTGATGCTGAAGTGATGAAGCTTATGATTATTAAGGAGTAACAAAATGTGGGATGTTCCATGGTCACTTGTCCAAAGCAGATCCTCCTGCAGGCATGTCCACACTGTGCTGTCAGGATCTGGTGCTTTAGGGGATGCTGCAGAAGGGGATGAGCAGTGCTCTGGTGGTTACCACCTTCCCCAGTTGGCATAACTCTGACCAAAAGCAGGCTGGCAGCACAGCACACGTGCTCTGGGATAGCTGCACGCATCCCAGCGCATGGGCATCCTGGCTTGCTGTACCAATAGTTGTCCCAAAAAATTTTTGAGAAGTCCAACAGCAGCATTTATACAAGTGCTACTTCTATGAATATTAATGATTAATAGTGTTTATCCAGCATCTTTCAATTACCACCTAATTACAGTACGATAATATGTAACACTTATCTTCAGAGTGTTTTATAGACTTCAGCTAATGAATCTCAGCACCCCTCTCAGGCACATACATGTTATTATCCCAAATTTACGGCTACAGCTCAGTTACAGAGAGAAAACTTGAACTGCCTGTGGTTGTGTATGGGCCTGTACCCATTCTTCAGCATTCAGACTGCATCTCTCCAACAAATTTATCAAATAAAAAGGCTCAAACATTCACCTGTGTGTTACCTTCAAGAAAAACTAATTTAGAGAAAGAAAACTGTAAAAAGCATTCTGATAAGAACAATGTGTTCTGCTCTATTCATTCTTTTCAAAATAGAAAGTTTTCTATTTTACCATTTTGAAATGACTTGGCCTTTCAGAAGAAACAAATGTTTTATGCTATGTGATAGGAAGTTTAAGTCATCAGAATTGGAATGAGAAGTTTTGATTTTGTAAGGAATGAAAGGTTTGGGGCCAACCAGAATATTTCTTCCCTCTGGAGTGGTGTTTGAGGGGACTTATGTTTTATTTTCTTCCACTCCAGGTAGGATGAAATAAGTTTTGAAAATTCCCTATGAAATGAAGCGTTTGATTCCCCCTTAATTTTCCGGACACCAATAAACTTCAGCTGAGCCCTTAAGTACACAGGCTTAGTTGTTTCATCTGAAAACTGGGGATGAGGTAGTTCTGTGTCTAAATAACTAAATTGCCCCTGCTATTCCTAGAGACAAGTTTATGTTTTGAGGTAAATGCACAACATCAATCTGATCCTCTTTTAAGTACTTCAGGTGCATAATAGTCTTGGATCTGCCACTTTGAGAACAGTACTACTACAGACAGTGATGGGGACTGATTTGGCAGGAGGTCAGATAGGGAAAATAGATTTATCTGCAGGAGATTTCCAAATGCCTTTGTCTATGGGATTAGGAATCCAAGTTAAAAATGCCTGAACAAAATTGTATTTACGATACATTATATGAATGTGAAGCTGCTGTGCATATTAATTAGGGACCAAAGCCGCTTTCAAACAGTGCAGGATGGTGTTTTAGGTGCTAAATAGCTTTCTCTTTGTTTCTTTATTTTCTGGTTGCCAAGGAGATCAGGATTATCATGTACAGTACCTTTTCTCAAATTAGCTAATCCAAAGCATGTTGTTAAAGTATGTCTGCTCTAAAGATTAAGACAATAGGGAGGAAATTCTTTATTCCAGTCAGTATAATTTGCAAGCTGCTGGGTCATTATTTTTGTAGTTATTTCAGCTTTTCTCTGACCATTTTTCTTTCTATCACTAAAATCTGAAAACCTGTGAAATAAGATGCTCCAAATTCTTTATGCATCACTATCCTCTTCTCTTACAACCCCATTCTTTTTGGTAATTGTTATTCTAGGCTTTATCATGTTAAGAGCTGCATGCTTGAGTTTATCACAGCTCTCAGAAATTCTGAGTTGCTCAGATACGAAGGGTTAGAGACATGCCATGAGAATTTGGCTAGAAGAGGGCAGGACTCTGAGGGCTTTACTGCACCACCCTCGACAAGCCGTGGGAGGGCTATCCAGGAATGGGGAAAATTGCTGAGGCTGCTCGTTTCTCTAGTTTATTTTATGATGACAAGTAACTAGTCACAAAGGTAGAATGAAAAAGAAAATATATTTTTACTAGTTTAGCAGTAGAAAGTTCTGGGTTATCAAAACCACCAGCAAGGAATGGAATATAACAGATAGTAAGACCCACTGCTGTTTTCTATTAACCGTGAGAACATGCCATGGAGGTGATTTTTATAAGGCTTTCAAATCTTTTAGTCCAGGATAAACAATTTATGAGGAATGTGTGGGTTAGCCTTGAACACTCTAGGAAATAAAATTGTGGAAAAGCCAAAAGCTCAAATGGATGGGGTCTTCATAATTGTGCTGGGTCAAGGCAGAAAGCCCTTAATCCAAGTAAGCAGACCTCCAGACTCCGTGGTGAGTGGCAGTGGAAGGTGATGGGGCTCTCACCCTCACCTTCTCACCACCCACTTTACAAGGGGACATAAAGAGAAGCCCTCCCATGCTCTCCCACCTCCCTCTCTTCCCTGCAGTAATCCCCTGTGATAAGAGGCTTCTTGCTGTACAAAGTAGCAATATTTCCTGTTGGCTGCACCATCAGTTACAGGAAGTTTTGTTACGTTTTTGGATCTCAGGATTCATTACTTTAAAGCTGTCCTCTTTTAGCTGCCTGCAATTCTTCACCTTTTCTCCAGTTTTCTAGCCTTGTGAATATTGTTGTCTCAGGGAGCAGACGGAAGCAGGACACATTAGAAAGAAAGGAGACAGAACAACAGTCCCTGAGGAGTTTCCTAGCACTCCACTAAGTTAAAGCTTTGCATTCAAATGATGCTCAGGTCATAGAGATGAAGCTCAAGGTGCCCTAAGAAGCTCTCTGCCAGGCACCATGCCATGTCTGAAGCAATTTTCCCCATTACCTTTATCAACTCAGGTGTCCCAGAGCTGGTGGTACACGTGAGCACGGGGTAGGTCAGGTAGCCTGCTTTTGTTTCTCCTCTCTGCTGGCCCACCCAGGCACAAGGAGGAGGTTAACACTCTATACAGCACACGTGTGACTGTGCATGTGTGTCCCTCGCACAAGCAAGGAGAGACTGCACGCACACATTACTCCTGCAGAAAGGACCATAGTCTGCATCATGTTCTTGATTCCTTCCAAATTATGAATTATGCAGGAAGAAAGAAGATCAACAGGCATCCTTTGACTCTATAAACTATGTTACAACTTAAATTCAGAACTCTTTTTCTTAGAGTTCATCCCTCCATCAGACTCTTGAATTTCCTCCCCTATATTTAATTTACCCTAATCCAGTAGTTTGAGGTCGACTGGCCTCACCTTGGTGGTCTTGTCTTTGATGGATGCTTTTCAACTGCTGGCACTCTTTAATCTATGCTGTGATTACCAGTTCCTTAAAATATACTGGTTTATTTTTCTATTTCTACACAGGAGAGGAGGGGAAAAAAAAAAAAAAGGAGCTCAGACACGGGAAGAAATTATGAGCTTGTCAAACCATGCCAAATTGGATTGAGTTAGGTGACAAAGGATCTGAATCGTGCTACTTGTTCTGAATAAGTAAATGCTCTCCCCTTCTTCCAATCTCACAGCACTCTCAAAGCAGTGGCTTTTCCTCTGAAATGCCAGAAAGCCTCAAAGCACTTCTCAAGTAACGTGAGCTGATTTGTGTGAGCATTCACCACCACCTGAACATAAGCTTGTTTGCTTAACATTTTATGCACTTTGTGTCAATATTTACCCAGCCTTCCTAACAAGAGAATTGATAGTGTTCAATTTGCAAGCCCAATGCTGTGCATTAGCCATGACATTGATATTGTCTTCTCTTGTTTTAGACCTCGGAGAGAAGCAAGTTTTTTTCCATCTTCTATTTATCCATTAATGCTGGAAGTTTGATCTCCACGTTTGTAACTCCTGTATTAAGAGGTCAGTGTGGATTTAGAATAAAACAATAAATTAGCTGCCCTCTAACTACTCTGCTGTGCCTAGTTGGACTCTTAGGACAACAGAATGGCAGAAATTATATTATCTGTGGAGTGGTCAGTGTAGTGCATTTACATCTTGTTAATCCTACTGTAGCAGCATAACAGATCTATAATATAGGGAGACAAGTCACAGAAATTATGTTCCTGGTTGTATTTCAAAGCCAGCCTGAACTGCAGAATTAATATATGAAAGGTGGAAGGACCTATATGGTCATCTAATCCCCACTGCCAGTGAAGGACTTGCCTTCAGGTAAACTATGGATGGGAAATGATCTCTGCTGTCCAGTGCAGTGTCAGGGCTGAAAAACTTAGCAGGGCTGGTTTCAAAGTCCTACCTTCTCCCTCCCACGGGGTGCTGCTGACTTCTGAAGGGCTCTGCCCTGGCAGTCAGGCTTGTCTGCGTGGGTCTGCTTGCAAGATTGCTGCCCTGAGCAACTAGCCTTGAAGACAAAGCACAGGCCTATGCCCCATTTAAGGCCTACTTTGTATTCTAGCCTGCTTGCAAAACCCTTTTTAGTCCCTGAGCCTTGCTGCACTTACTTCATTGTATTGCAGTGCTTCTAAGCCAGAGGGATTGGCACACTCTAAATACAGGCACAGAGACAGAGCAGCAGGCCATAGGTGATGGGGACAGGGACAAGGTAGTCTTCACATTTAGTTGCCATTTTTTTCATTCCATTCCATGGCTTCCAGAAAGCTCTGTTTGTTTGGAGTGTCATTTTAACAGGCTCTCGTCTCATGTTTACACCATGCATAGAGACAAAGACAAATGCTGTATCTCTTAGTCATTCTCTCTCTGGTGTCTCCAGGTCAGCATTCAGTTGGGAAGGGCTTTTGCTTAATGGGCAGATGAAAACCAAGTCCCTTCAAACATCAAAACGTGCACCAATATAAACTAGTTGCAACATGAAATTGAAGTGGAGAGGATGGGGAAAGAGTAGCATTTTTGCTAAGTGTGAAATCTTTTCTTGGAAGAGCATGAAATGCAGTTTGTAGACATTTGGTACAAATATGAAATATATACTTTTAGGTAGAGAAGTCCAACTCATTTAGCATGTTAAAAGTTCAGTGTGCCCATAATGTTGCTTTCAGCTTTGTTGGATGGATTTCAGCTAATTCGCTGAAAATAAGTAAATAAATTCTATGCATGCACACAGCTGTGCAGCTGTCTGTGACTGCCCAGCTACAACAAACAGGAGCATCTGAGGGCTTCATGGATTGGTCTCCTGTTAACTCTGTTGGCTTACTTTAGCCATTTTGTCATTACTTCATGTAAGAATGCAGTAATATCTAGCCCCTGGCATTCGAACACAGACCCCACTGCCGCCTTGCTGTTTGCAGCTGGAGCACGGTGCAAGAACTGACCTGGTCCAAGAGGCACAGGGTTTCAGTGACCCACAGCTCAGATTCATCCAACCGGTGCTGTAACACACCTGGCTTCCTAAGGGGTTGCTGCAAGACCTGACATTCGGAGCAGGCTGCCCCTAGTGAGAATGGTGGTAGTGAGAAAGGGAACTGGAGTCCTGAGGCTTATCCTGGGCTCCCACTTACACAGTGCAGGCATTGGCTTCCACTTTGTCCACTGTAGGTCGCTATGAAATCAGATTCAGGTTTTTCACTCAAGACTGATGCAGCTGGCACAAAGAATGTGGAAACACAGTACTGGTTATTTAGATCTAGTCAAATACAGAATGGCTTCAGGTTATTTTAAATGTTGTAGGTTTTTTTCCCAATTACAGTTCCTAGTACTTCTTTATACCTATTTGTCTGCCCCTTCCCTTTTACCATTTGCATCAATATCCCATTATCAGCTGCTTCTGCTGGCAGACACTAACCCTGCTTCCAAATTGTCTTCATCAAGGGAGGACAACTGTTTCAAGGAGATTCAATTCACGGTGTCAAGCACCAGCAAAGAAGATTTAAAATCAGGGGAAGTGACTGATTTAAGGAAGCAAATCAAAAGCCCCAGTAACATAAGTCTCGCTGTAATGAAGTGCTTTTATTTCTGACTTCTTTTTCAGGGGATGTGAAATGTTTTGGAGAGGATTGCTATGCATTGGCTTTTGGCGTCCCAGCAGCACTGATGGTGTTGGCACTTGGTGAGTGGAAACAGTGATGCTTGTAATAGGAGTTACCATTTTTTAGTCCATGGATAGATGAGAAAGTGCACAAATTCACTAATTCTGGATGGATACTGTGATGGGAAAGGCAAGGGTTCAAGGTCACCCAACAATTCCCCAGTTCTGAACAGCAATAAGTATCAGTAGTTCATTAATGGTGGGCAGACCATGGTTTTACTGCAATCTTTTATTGTGATACTGTTAAGGGTGTGGTCTGATGGATGTTTCACAGTATAATTGCTTTATTCTAATGCAAAGGGAGGCACCAAAAAGATTTTCCTGATGGCTTGCAGCTTTGCCTATGAGCAGGCATGGCCTTTGGACTGCAATCTGAGCAGTCCTCAGAGACCCCCAGTTTATAGAAGAGAAGCTTAACATGCCACTTCTAACCTTTTCACGGGCTTCTTGCAGTTCAGGGCCATCTTTAATGGCTCAGACTTCTGCTGCTGAATCTATGTGCTACAGAAGGAGCTAAATGAGATGTTACTTCGTTCTGAACTGTCTCACTTTGCTTGGGTGAAGTAATTCCCACAATTACAGTGACAACTTACTATTATGTTGCAATAAAAAACCCTTATTATCCAAGTATCAGGAGACAGCCACAATCCCCTGACTTCTTAACGCTTGCATCTTAGCCCCATTAATGTACTTGTCAAGATTTCTTCTTCAACCTTTATAAAACATTCAGCAATCTCCCCATTTTTACTGTTACTCCTTGGTAGCCAGTACAGAGGACACATTAGCTTTAGTTTCACAGCTGCAAGCTGCTGAGAAGAGCAGTCCCCTTATTACACTTCATTTGTGAGGTTTTGACATAGCATGGGGTGACTTCTCATTCAGCTTGTTACCTTCTATGAGAGACCAAGCAGTTGTGTGATTTCACCACAGCATCTGGGATTTGAAAAGTTTGTCCCCCAGAGAATGTGAATGTTGCTGTCTCCACTCAAATTTCCATCAGGGAGAAGAATCAGGAAACTGAAGAAATGTCTTCAGGCCATAGCTAACGTTGCAGCAATTATTTTCAAAAAAGTGCATGGTCACGGGCCTGAGAAGGTTCTATTTCCCCCTGTGGCCTGTTCCTATCAGTTAAGGGCCACACAGGCTCGCTCCTCTGTGCACCATGCTGTGATGAATGTTTCTAGCAGAGCAGTAGTTGCCCAGGGGAAAATGAACGTGTAAATATTGCAGTTTCAGTGAGGGCATCGGTGGAAATGTGTTTTTAGCTAGTGTCCTGCTGCCGAATTCCACGTCCTGCCTGGCAAAGCAGCTCTCTGTTCTTTTGTAACATGCTAAAATGCTCTGGGAAGTGATATATTTGACTATGTGAGCAGCATGCAGAACTGGAGAAAATACCCTTTCGGCCCTGACTGGCCCTCTCCCTGTGTTGATGGAAAGCAAGGATAGATTTAGAGGCAGATTTAGAGCGAGATTTTATGGGCTGCTACAGTTTCTGAAGGATGGGGTAGATTGATACCATTTAATTCCAAGTGCCAAACCTAATGCAGGAATCTCAGCTCCCAAAGGAGTCAATGACATTGCCAGGAGGTATTTTAGCAAACCTAATGGATCACCTTTTTAGAGGCACTGACATCTTCACAGGGAGATGCTAAAAATTAGGTACTGTAGCTACCCTGGCAACTGGGCAACTTTGCACAAATGCAAAGTGCAGCTCATCCAAACTGACTTCAGAGGTCTCTCACAGTTCTGCAAGTCGAACCTGGATGCTAAAGGTCTTCATAGTCAGCAAAAAGCAAAGGTGAGTTTCCTGCAGTGTCCCAGGCCTCCAGTGTTAGGACAGAGGTACCTCCTATTCTCCACTGCCTGTGGACTGACCCAGACAACTGAGTTAGTTTAAAAAGTTTAGTTGGTTTATTATATGGATTTCATGCTCAGTTTTAAGGTGCTTCTCCCTCCTAATCTCTTTGGAATTCTGATGTGCTCGAAGGCTTTCATGGAGCAGGATAAATGATACACAATCAGATAACTCCATCTCTGACAGGATTTTGAAGTCTCATTCTGATACTCTTTGTGCTTTGAGGGAGAAAACCGAGATAAAATAGTATCTTAAATTGTATATCCCTTTGTGGAAACCATAAATGGAGGTAATTTAACATCTGTGAGGCAGGGATCTTTGTGGCAGGTTCCATTGAAATGTGTCTGAGATGCAAGTGCACAGAGCCTGTGTTGTATCTGGATTAATCCTCGCATGTTTCCAATGGGTGAGGGTTGATTTCCAACATCAGGTGCAGCAATTCAATGTTGATTTTATTTTAAGTTTAGTCTTTAAAAAGCATAGACACAGTGAATTTTCAAAGTTTTGGTTCCCTGCAGGAATCAGATATGGAGGTGCCTGTTGTGCCAGAGCAGATAATAAGACAATGGTGACTTTCTAGGGATCACACTGCCTCTTGTAGGATGTTGCATTTTCTCCCGTCTGTAGACATTAAAGGACTCCTGTATATTTATTTAGTTTAAAGTGCAATCCTGTGACCCCTGAGAGCATTTCTGTTGAATACAGGGGTGGGGGATCCTTCTCAGAAGCCAGTGCAGGATTGAGCTTCAGCCATGTGAATTCCCATGTGGATTATAATATTTTTTCAGTTGTGTTCATTGCTGGAAGCGGACTGTACAGAAAAACACCACCACAAGGAAACGTCTTGCTGGAAGTGTGCAAATGCATCGGTGTAAGTGTGTGCAATTCTCTTCATGCATGACTCTGAGGTTGCAGGACAAAAAGGTGCAAAGGGAAAAGGGAGGTGACTTTTCAAGTTCTTCTCTATGCTGCTTCTGGATGTCTTGCTGATGAGCTGTAAGGAATAAGAAACACATTTAGGTCCTAGTTTATTCTTTCAGCATTTCAGTTGTTTTCCTTTAGCTCCATGAACTGTTCAGTTGATGTCAGTAGAATCACTAGTGGCAGATGCTGGTGGAGACTGAACTGAAAGGAAAATTCAGAAACTCACAGAGTATCAGATATATTACTCCATTTTTTTTCAGTTGAATAATTTTTCTGAACTTTATCAGTTCAGCAGACAGTAATAGCACACATTCATATTATGGACATTCAGCATGTTCATGTAAATGCAAGAGACACTTGCTGAAGTTGCATTAGAGCCTTATAAATTGTTTTTCATGGTGTGTGAGCTGAATACAGTATATGAAAAAATACTCTCTTATTATTAGGTGGATAATGATGTTTCTATTTCAGGAAGCTGTTGCTAACAGCAGATGTTTTCTTTTTATCTAGGTCAATCCTAGTGCCAAATTTACCTTGGGGAAACAGGCAAGATCTTAAAGAGATGATTTCTAAGTGAGGTCTGCCACTTTTTTTGCCAGGGTGGCTCAGTGTGTTCAGTGACTGGAGCACACACCATAAACAGGCCAGGAGCTGGACTTCAATGACCCTTGTGGGTCCCTTCCAACTCAGGATATTCTAAGATTCAATGATCCTGTGATTCATTCCCACATTATACTTTTAATCAACCAGCATCATAGAAACTTCACTGCAGACAATTCATCATAAAGCATCCAATCTGAGATTGTAGAGGTATCCAGCAACCCACCCCCCCTCAATTTTCTGGCACTACTTATATTTGGGGATGGGGAAGGTAGCCTTGAGTTGGGAATGTGACGAGGGCAGATACGGCATGAGTGAGTTACCCACCTGTTTTTCTCCCTAGTTTGCTATTAAAAACCGGCTGAAAAACCGCTCTCGTGAGATTCCAAAGAGAGATCACTGGCTGGACTGGGCATCAGAAAAATACTCAGTAAGCGATGCTCTACCTGGTAGGTTTGGAGTGGGAAGGGGGAGATGGGCAGATAGACAGGGGAGACAGTAAGACTGGCCTGGCCACACCGTTCGTCACATGCATTTTCTTGTCCCTTCCCACATCTGTATTCTCCTGACCCTTAATGGACGGTTTAGGTGCTGCACTGAAATGTAGAAATGCAAACATATCCAATGTCTCAAGTAAGTGCAATGAAGAACTGCCATGCAGAAAGAAATAGGAGTTATGCTTTGTGGCTTGAATCACCTGTTGGCTTTACCCCTCTACTTTACCTTTTTGCCTGTTCCCTTTTAGAAACAGCTGATTGGGGAGGTTAAAATGGTGACTCGTGTTCTCTTCCTCTTCATACCGCTGCCAATGTTCTGGGCCCTGTTTGATCAGCAGGTACAGTACAGTGTGTACAGCTCTGCCTGCCAGCCTCAGTTTGCACCTCTGTCCTTCTGGGGTAACACCAAAGCCTCCTGGGGACACAGGGAGCCACACTCCTACTGAGTGTCCAGGGCCTTCCACCATCACTGCTGGCCAGCCCTTCCCAGTCCTGCAGGTGTCTGGCACAGCAGAATGAGAGGGGAGAATGTGCCCTGCCTACTGACAGGTGTTACAGGGAAGGGAAGGAATAGATGGGAAATAAGACCTCCAGCACTGTCCGCTCGTCTATCTCCATGTTTTCTAGCCCCTTAGAACATCTTGAAGGCTTCACAGCTGTCTGTTTTCTCCCTAGGGATCCAGGTGGACTTTGCAAGCCACAAAAATGAATGCTGATTTTGTAAGTACTTAATGTCACCAGGGCTGGTAAGACTAGTAGTAACATCTCTGCTCTTGCTTATTAACTGGAGTCTTGCAGTACTAAGAGCATCTGCTTGGTGAATCTGGGTGAGTTTCACTTTTGGTGATTAGAAGCCAGAGGCTCTGTTCATGCAGCCATGTTTAGTTCATCACAGCTCATCTCACCTAGAAGTGAGGGCTGGGGAGCCATCAGCAGCCTGCAAGGTCAGGGGTGCTGACCTACTGGCAACCAGTGGCTCTGTCACCTAGAGAGGTAGGATTGTCAGCCTGCTGCCCCCACGGAAGGCAGACAAGTCACTCAGCCCTTTTAAGGTGTGATGAGCTGTTGTAGTTGTACATTTCTGCACTGGATTACTTGGTGATGCATTCATGAAGCCTCTCAAAACCAGCAGGAATCTTGTGTATAGGGTAAAGATGTGATAAGGACTAATTAGCTCGTTTCCATAGAGTTCTTCAAAGGTGTGAATGGCAAATGGTGCAGGCTGCAGTAGCAGATAAATGTAGATCAGTTATCTGCCCAAAGATGTCTCCACACAGGGCTGGTTTTCAGACATATATGTTTTAACAGGCCATCTAGATCTTGCCTGCAGATGCTCACATCAAAATCTAGAATTGTAGATGTCAATTTTCCAGTTTAAAATTGACTTAAAGCCACAATTTTGAGACCTTCTGTGTCACTCCTGTTAAAAATTGGGCTCTCAACATATGATACTCATTAAGCTTAATTAGTTCAAATGAAGCATGAAAAAGACTACACCTTGGGTCATATTTATCCACCTCAGAAAGACAGAACAAAGTCCATGCAGTCTATGTGATGTATATCTAAAACATTTGTTTTCTGGTGTTTAGCTCACATGCACTTAGTGATCCATTAGCAGGAGAGCTAAGTATCACCAGGTGTCACTACTGGACTCTCCCAGGTGGAGAAAGATAGATTCAGGGCTTTTTTTTGTCATACCAACTTGGACAGCTCCTTGGCTTTTGTTTCAGTCTCCTCTGCTCTCCCCTCATGAGCTGTCCCACCTCAAGAAGGTGAGAATTAATTGCAGCATTGGAGTGATCCCACCCTTAGGATTGTTGGACTTCATGTTTATAATACTTTGTGACTTTCTGTTCTGCAGACAAGGGCTCAGCTAGGACGTCTGGAGTCAAACATGGAATGATTTAGTGTCAGATGAAATATTTGCAGGCTCATTTCCTAATGGCACATTTCTATAGTGTGCACAAAGTAGCAGGAGGGAGTATTTGCCTGGTATTTTTAATTGACCCCTTTGCTGTGATCAGCAGTTTCCTCTCTCCCAGGAGGCAGCTGTGGGCAGAGACAGGCAGCCAGTCTAGACTCAGCTCAGGACAAGTCTGGCAGACAGGAGACAACCCCCTGCAGCACTTTCTTAGAAATATATTATTTCCTCCTAATTTCTTCCCTCCTGCACCCTTCCTGTGCCCACTCCCCCTCCTCCC
>VZTE01004350.1:1638868-1699322 GCA_013397775.1 Eulacestoma nigropectus | reverse complement strand
CCCATCTTAATTTCAAATGAAAAGCATTTCATGGAGTTTAGACAAACACCAGTCCCTCCCTGGAGACAGGTCCATGGTTCCTTTTGGAGTCTGGGATCCCTCCATCCATCCATTCCTGTTGGCCTTGCCCGTTTATGGGAGTTGGGTATAGTGATGCAACTGTGAGGCAGATCTTAATAGCCTTGAGGACTCTTGGCTCAAACTAAGAAGTCACTGTTGTCCAAAACCTGTTAAGTGCAGATGAGAGGAGGAAAGAGGTGTTTATGCAGCCCACTGGCTCAAGGATGGTCTTTTTTTATCCTTTTGGGAACTTGAGAGAAATGCCAACACAGCTCACAGGGTCCTGAAGCTTGGGAACACTCGCTTATAGAATTGGGGCTTTTCACATTATAGAAGCAGGGAGGGAAGAAGCTCTAAGCCCACCTCGCAACTTGGACACTAACACCCCCATTCTTCTCCACCCATCTAGTTCATGGCTCAGCCAGCCTGAAAGATGGGCCTCAGTACCTGTCGTGGGCTGTGTCACAGCTGCCAAATACCAAAGATTGAGTGCAGCTTCCTTCTGCAAAATGATCTTATTAAACACTGTGTCCTTAGATGACAAGTGTCAAGAGCACAATAGCAGCTGCTAAAGCCAACATAAAGCATTTGAGGAAACCACCTTGGCTGCAAAGGCCTCTGTGGGACCGATTACTTATTTGCCATATGCACTGATATGTTATAGTGTTTATGAATCACTTGGAATATCTTTTTGTTTCAGGGAATATATGTCCTTCAGCCTGACCAAATGCAGGTAAAAGATATTACAGGGTAGGAAATAACCTTTATAATGTATTTTCTTTTTTTTCTCATTTTTATTTCTCTTATGGGACCTGTGGCCATTCTCTGCTCCTTTTCAAGGTAATAGCAGTGCTCCTGCTGGTTGCTGTGGTGTGGCCTCTGCCTTATTGTTCACTTGCTGTTTTGCAAGCTTGGGGTTCAGAAGACCCTGAGGATGTCCTAATACAAAAGTTGAACCCTGCAGAACAGTGCAGAGGTGTGGGGAAACATAGCACCACAATAGTTCTTGAATTAGTGCTGGCATGTGGAGAATACAACCTGTATCTCCTTTTAACAGGCCCAGGTCCTGGGATGAACATTGTTCTTGAAATATGTTTGAACCCTCCCTTTCTGCAGGGCAGATGAAAACATGAAAGCTCCAAGATGGTGCTATGTTGTCATAGTTGATTACAGTTCTTATGGTGAACAGCTCTGGAGAAATTCAAAGCTGTTCTGTTCCCTGAAATCTTCCTTTGGAACTGAAACAACATTTCTCTCTGCTTGTTCTTCATCACTCTCTATTTTCTTGCTCTGCCATTGCTGGCTGGAAGACAAGCTGTGCCCCTTCCAGGAGAAATTTTGTTCCTGGGGGATTACTCGGTTGTGTTGGAGTGTGAGAAATTGCCAATCTCACAGAACAGTGCCTGTTCCTCTGGGATTTTGTTGCAGTCCCAAGATGTTTCCATTGTTGCTGATTTGTTTCAAGGTCCCACCACAGCACCAAAGGTCACCTGTCTCTATTGTCAGTGGGGTTTGTACTCTTTAAAAACATCATGTTTCAGTTCTCTCTCCAGGGAAGCTGGGCCAGTGATGCTTGCTTACCTCTTGGAGGAGAGGATATGAACAAAATATATTCATGCCTGTGAAAACTAAATAGCAGAAGCTGTTAAGTGCAAACTATGATTATATTTTAAAAGGAGGTTTTAAGTGTTTGTCTGTGTCCCTTCTGTAATGGAATTATTTCTGGAGGACAGTGCTTTATGGGTTTAATTACTGAAAGTTGCTTTCTAAGTCACTGAACTCCCATTCTTTTGTATTGCAGTTCTTAAATCCACTTCTTATTCTTGTCTTCATCCCAATTTTTGACCTTGGGCTCTACCCCCTGATAAACATGTGCAAATTGAATTTCACGTAAGTACTTGAGGACAGTGCAGATGCATCTGTGCTTTTTCTTTTGCAGTAAGTGTGCAAAATAGTTTTAAGGAAGAGAAACACAAATTTCCATTCACCTTTCCCAATACTTGAGTATACTTCAGTCCCAAGAGGCAGCATCACTCTCTTCCACAGACCATGGAAATTCCAGAGGGTAAAACTCAGTGATGTTGGATTCTGCTCTGTACAGATTTTTCCACAAGCAGATATGAATAGTCTCACTTTGAATTTGATCAACATGTTTTATACCTTGTTTCCCATATCATGCCTAAACGATTGTGTCCCTGAAAAGTCCCTGTGGGACCAAATTCATGGTCCCATGCTGGCTAGGATCTGAACCAGTGAGTGCATAAGGGGTTTTCCATATAAGCCAAGCATTTTATCCTTAGTCTATGTTAGCAAGAAGTGCAGTGTAATAGGAGCAGACCTCAGGTTGTTTGTGAGACCTACTTCATGCATTTTGTGGGAATTAACTTCAGAGTATCTGTATTCTGCCTCTGTGGAGTGATGCCCTGTAGCAGTGGCAGTATATTATGTGCACTCATGGAGTGCCTTTGCCAGTGGAGTTTCAACTGAAAGAAGCCAAGTTTCCATGCTCCAGCACCACTTCTCCATGTGAACCATAGCATGGGAAGGGGCAGTGAGTGGAGAGATTGGCTTAAAAAGCATGTTCCTAATCCAAACTAAAATGATGGACAGACAAAACTACATAAAATGGGGGTGGCAGGTGCCTCAGAAGCCTTCCCCTTCACCCTGCTGGTCCTTTCCCACCGTGATTAATTCCTTGCACCTAAAGACATACCAAAAACATTGTCCAGCCCTGCAATGGTGCCCATTTTGGAGGATACACGTCAGAGGCTGTGCTTCTCCCTGGTACCTCATTGTGAGCCCATGGTCTGGACTCTGCCCTGACTTGGCAAAAAATCTCCTGCCTGATGACCAATTCACAGAGTAGTTCTCCCAGCAGCACAAACTCAAGCACCAACCAGGACTGAATGCCAGGACTAAAGACCATTACAAAGAGTGGAGATCACTGAATCTAGAACTAGATTTGTTTCAAATCTCAACACCTCAATACTCGTTTGAACCTGCTGTTCTGGACATGTTTTATTCTACTTTGTATCAGATTTTCTCATGTAACTCTGGTAAAGTTGCACTAGCTTTGCCATGAGTTTAGAAGCAAGTTCTTTATTTTCTAGAAATGTAAATGTATTGGCATGCGAAATAACCCAGAATGATGCCCCAGATGGTCAGAAACATTGATGACACAAACTACACATTTTTCTGTTCCTCATTCCCACTGCTAAATAGCATGTTCCTTATCTTTTGCCTTTCCCAAAAGGGACTTGAAGATGCATCATTTCTAGTGCTCCTTCCAACATCATGGATTAACATAATGTCATGAGCTATTCCCGCTAGAAGAGCTGGAAAAGCTAGAAAAAGATAATATGAAACTTGCAAGGAACGAACTTCTTTTCACAGCATATCAGTTTTAATTGGCCTCAGTGCTGGCCTCACACAGAATAATAAAATAGTTTTAAGTTAAAAGATCAGCAATTTAAACAGCCTGTCATCCTGAGTGCCACCTGTTGGACAGTTTATTGCATGGTTTTGGCACATCTTTGGCTCTAAGGAATGGTATTCTATAGCTTAAATTACTTTTTTTCCTTAATGGCACCTCTTTCATTTGCTCCATAGACCTATTAGGAAAATGGCAACAGGTATGATCCTTGCAGGGCTGGCGTTTGGACTTGCAGCTGTTATAGAAGTCAAGATAAATGTAAGTAAAGCACAAGGCATTCCTCAGAAATACTTTCTTTCCGTGGAGTGTGTTTATTGATGCCTGGTAGATAATCCTTTAAGCCATTGTGCTTCTTGATCAAAATTTTTAATGTTTTCTTTACAATTGAGCATACTGATCCAGTTGCTAATGATAATTCTTACCTTGTCTACTTTTCCCTTTCTTTGTCTCTATGTCTTCCTTTCTAGTCTTTGCAGTTTTGCTGTGCTGGTCATCTGTATTGGTCTATATTCTAGATTTCCATCGTCAAAGTGCTTGACAGACATCTAGTTAATGCTAGTGATTAATTTCCAAAAGGTAGTCTGTTCTCTCTCCTATTTCTTGCTGTAGCTTGCCTGTACTTTTCTGTTTGGGGTCTTCTGTGTGTGCATGGTGGTTTTGGTTTTTTTTATTTAATTGTTTTTAAAAATTTTAATTTAATTACTTTCCTGCTTTAGAGTGGGGATGGCTTTCTTTTTACAAGCCAAACTGTTTCTCTGGGGAGGCAGGCGAGTGCAGTCACAGGCATCAGGGACTGCTAGGCATCCCCAGACAGGATGGCAGAAAATCTCTTACAAATTCCATGTTAGGTCCTGCAGATTTGTACTGTTTGTTTCTGGCTCATGACCAGCATTATGTAGACTTTGGCTGACCTTTGTCTCACAAAAGTTACTCTAGGATTAATTTTTAAAGCTTCTATGTATACTTAAAACGCTCTGTTAGAGTGGCTGGCTCACAGCCCTGGATTAACATCTGCTGGTTCCTCAGGTGAATCCCCTAACGAGCCTCCCACTGAAATGAGACTTTGTGGGTTCAGGTCTTTTTTCTGATCTCTTTATGTGAGCAAAGAAATGCTCTCATTGCCAGCAGCATCTCTGGCTAAGCACCAAAGTTTGCTCTGGCTGTGGGTGACTCCTCTGGGCAGAGGCAAGGTGAGTGAGAGGGCCCCCCCGCCTGTGCATGAAAATTTTACCCTAAAGGCCATTTTAAGCTCTAGCGAAGAGGAGGGTAAGATGGTCCACCTTCACTTGACTGTGGGTAGCAGAAGTGAAATGCTACAGTAGTGGAATTTGCTGGATAATATTAGCAGGGCTGTTGGTCCAGAGCAGCATATGGATACAGGGAAATCAGCTCGCTCTGTCTTCTGTGGCAGTGTGTCTCCCCACCAAGTTGGGTTCAAAAAGCCTTGCTTGCAATACCCAAATTATCAGATAAGATAGAAGAAAAATAAATAGCTCTGCAGTATTGCTGGCAGCTACTTGAAAATAAAATGAGAATAAAAGACAAGTAAAAAAAAATGAAAAAATTAGCTCTGCAGGTAGTACAAGGCTGACACTGATTGATGTACTCTCCCTAGGAAATGATTCCTGACAGAAGGAGATACCTCAGTGCTGGAGGCATCTGCTTCCCTCTCTCAGAAAACAAGGAATAATATCTATATAGTCGGCTGTACAGATAGCAAGGTGCCCAGTAATGCAAAATCACTGATTACAGACATGAAGCTAGACTGGGATTTTCAAAACTACTTAACTTCTGGTCTGATTCTTTTCCTGCACTGACTGCAGTGGGAAATAATTATTCTGGTCACTGGTTTTGAAAGCTAAGCACAAATTTTTCCATTCTGATATGGCAGTTGGTTAAATCCAGGCACTAGGGAGCTG
Organism: Eulacestoma nigropectus; assembly: GCA_013397775.1. Classification (NCBI taxonomy): domain Eukaryota; kingdom Metazoa; phylum Chordata; class Aves; order Passeriformes; genus Eulacestoma; species Eulacestoma nigropectus. The sequence goes on along the minus strand of VZTE01004350.1, from coordinate 1,693,910 downwards.
TATAATGAAAGCTGTGACATTGTTCTACCTCCTCAGTAGGTGTGTAGTCTGTACACTTAGTGGTGTGAAGAGCAATTTTTGGGAGGAATGATGGGTTGGCCATTGAGCTACTATGAGGAAACCTCCCTAAAAAAGATTTATGTTCAGTTTTCTCTGACTGCAACTTCTGTTGAGAAAGGGATGGAAAAGTGTCATTACAGAGAGGAAGACTATTATGGCTAAAAATGAAGAGATATTAAAGTGCTAATAAAGCATACAGATGGCACTTAAAGCCTTTTACTTTAATTAGGAAACCGATATGCCTCGACTTGTCCCAAAAGAAAGTTTAATTCGGGTCCTGAATTTGGCAAAGAACCCTGTCCAAGTGACAATCCAAGACAAGGACCTATTTCAGCAGCCTGTGGAGTCTTTTCAGGTAAGCATATTTTTGGGACTGAAAGGCCTGACTTGCATGTCATTGAAGAAAGGATGGGCTTTTTTCAGCATTTTCTAATAAAGCCCACAAATGCAAAAGCTTGTTCTGCTCCATTGCCTTAGAAGTGCATGGGAATAGCTTTACAAATGAAGCATAATATCTCTATACATGAGACAGAAATTGAACGTTTGGAGACAAATTTCCCCAGCAAAGGATACACCTTACATTCACCTGTAATTAGGAATAAAGGATAACAGAATTACAGTCTCCCTTAAAGAGGGGATAGTGTTGCACTTCGTAGGAAAAGACAGATTCTTTCTTATCTAAAGAAAGTGTAACCAAGTTTATTTTCTTCCACAGAACCCAGCTGAGTACTCAAAATTAATATTGAATGGAGAGCAACAGAGCCTTCACTTCACCCTGCAACATCAAGGATTGACTCTTGCTTTTAACTACACCGTGAAGGAAAAAGCAGTATACAGCTTAATTGTTTTTGAGGAAGAAGGAAGCCTATCAAGCCGCTTAGTGAGTGTGGGAGTGAAGTGTAAATACAGTATTAATTCAATGGCTGTGATGCTACAATGGGGTAATAGGCTCATTAATTCATTTGCTCAGTTGCAATGTCTGTCTGATTGCTCTCAGATGCTCTAAAGCTGACTTCTTAGCTAGAGGCACTGGATCTGTACACATTTCTGCTGGTTGATTAATAGAGGCGTTGTGGCATCTGAGAGTTTCTGGGCACACTTTAATCCACTGAGTGCTGCAGTGGGAGAGCAGAGTCATGCCTGCTAGGCAGCAGAGCTGGAGAAAGCTGGGGAAACAAAGCCAGAGATTTCCTCCCAAAGATGGTTCTATAAAGCAAAGATGTTAAAGAGGCTCTAGGGCTGGCCATGGAATAAAAGCATCAGAGGAATGATTCTGAGTTTAGTTATTGGAAGTGTTTAGTGAAAAAGCACAGAAGGCCCATTTGTTTTGCTGAACAGAATAAATGATTAAGCTCGTTTCAGGCTCTGCAGCAGAGCTGGCTGTATTTGGACTTCTGTGTATTTCTGCAACAATCAGAGAGGGGCATATGGGATGTGTAGGGCAGATTTTGATATCTTTTATGTGTAGCTGTATCCTAAGAAGCTCTCTTGAAATGAATGGTGGTATTGCACATTGTGGCAGGTGTGTAAATGCCATCAGAATCTGTCCTCATGCTAAAGTATCCATTCTCTTTGCAGTTCCTCAGCCTTCTACCTTGCAGGGTAGCCACACCACACATTCAATATTATATAGTAGAAATCATATAACTGATTTTCAAAATTAATTTAAAGAAATTATTTTTCATAACATCAAGGTTTTTTGCTGATGATCAAACTTTATGGTTTGGAGTCTGGGGCTCAGTATCACACAAAGTTAAGTTTCCCTGTGACCCTGATGGCTGTGTGCTGTTTCCTTAAGAAATAGATACTTGTACAGTGGTTTTCATACAGTCCTTAGAAAGCAAGAGCCTGTAACAGGCTTGGAGCATAGCAGTCTCAGAGCTCCAGTACATCTATGCTGCCCCAGCTGTCTAGATTGTGCTTAAATTAATGCCCACCCTGGCACAGGCAGGCTCCCATGTGCTGGTAAACAGCTGTGCTGTTGGGTGATGCTATTGACCTGTCATTCACAGCTGTAGATAAGGGAGATGTGGAATACAGTGTGGTAAATGATACTTTTCCAGCATTGCAACACAAGGAAAGCAATGCCAGCATCACTGCTGTGTTGCAGAGCTCACCCTCGAGTAGCCTCCCTCGAGCCTCGGTTTGGCCCACTCTCTCAGGTGGGAGTGCTTTCCTGGAAGGATCCAATCTGAAATTGGTTCCTTCTCCTTTGTGGGCTGTTGAGTAGGCAGGAAATGAATTTGAGAGCTCTGGTGATCATCAGTGAAAACGAGTAATAATTTGGCTGGTCTGTCTGCAACGAACTAGAGTATTCATCCCCATGTGTCTCCCATGGAAAAAAAAAAAAAAAGATGTTGCCATTTATTATTTATTGCTCTGACATTTATTATTCACTGTGGCTATTTATTATTTAGGGCATATGTTATTTGTGGGTAGCATATTACTCTGAAGTACAATAGACATTTTATAGATATACTGAAATTCTGGATCCTTGGTCTCAGAAACTCAGGGTTTCACATCAGGGAAATGTGGAGAAAGGGCCAGAAAATGTTTAGAGAGAGCCAGTTTCTGGAAGTCCCTTTTGGCTTGCCTGGATTCCATCTGTGGGCAGTGCAAATTGAAATTGCCCTGCCATCTTCAGTGGACATGGCACAGCTCTGGATTTCTACCAGCCAAGAGCTTTGCTTTGTGTTCTTTTTTTGTGACATACAACCTCCAGGGCAGGTCTGTGTCCTAACTGTGTTTTTTCAGTGTTGTACACCAAATAGGTTTCTCAAAGTGAATGTTGATTAACTATGTAGCTGCTGCTCTAGCTGTGGTCTCCAGGAGGGAGGTTCTCACTCCCCAGCGTGCCCATCCAGATGGCCATTTCAAGGGTCTATCTGCAGAGACTGTGAGCACAAACAAGCTCAGTGCATCTTGGTTTCTCCTGCTCTCTGCCTGCACATTATAACAGTTTAATCTCTTGAGTATTGAGGATCAGGGAAAGCATGAGTGGTAACCTAGCAGTTCCTCTCAGCTTTAGACTTCTGTGAAGTCTATGAATATGACAAGAATCAGGGTCTGAAAGTTAGGCAGTTGCAGATTTTGTAGGAGTAAGGCACTCAAGTTTAATTGTAACTAGTCACTGAAAGATGCTAATGTGGATAGTGCTCTGTTGCTATCTCAGGATCAAGACAAATACTTTTTTGAAGGGTGACTGGCTGAAACTCAGTAGCCTTTGTTACAGAGGAGATGAGGAGAAAAGGTATGATCTCATCATAAGCCCTTGAAGGAGATGAAATTTTGCCACTGGCTTCATTGTAGCAGGACTCCCCATCTGTGGCCTGATGTAAAGCTTATGTGAAAGTCCAGTTGATTTCCACAGACTTTGCAGCACATGTGTAACTCTACAGACACCAGTATTGTCTGCCACACGTTGTAAGGCAGCATTAGTAAATATGTTTGATTTTTTTTTCTTCTCCTCTTTAGATTACAGACTTGGAAGCAAAGCCAGAAAATGGTTTGGCAGCTGTTAGGTAGGAATGGCTTTTTTTTGAGGATTTGGTGGTGGTTGGGTGAGGGAAGGTGCTGTTGTCTAATTCATCTATATGTAACATAGCCCAGATGTTCTCGGGTTGGAATCTAGTCCACACTTCTCATGCAAGACTCGGGTGTCAGCTGTGGAGGCTTGACAGAGTGTCACCTCCCACACATGCCATACAGAGCTGTGAACTATTGCTGCTCTCTGCCTGGGATAGTCTGGGCTGAGATGGCAACATAAAATAGCTCCTTCCTTGGAAAAGTGGCAAATTCATCTCACTGATGAAAGGGAAGCAGCAATTTGGATAGGAGCTGTTGCTATGTCCTTTGCGAATTGGCCAACCCATGATGTTCACCCAAACTCATGCACAAGTGTCTACTAAATTGGATACAGCAAGAATTTTACATCCTCATAAAAAATTCAGCTGGGCATTGGGCTCTGCTTAGTCCACTCTTCCTAATTTGAGCTACTCCATTTTGTCCATGAACACTCCTATGCTGGTTTGCGCTGGTTGCTGAGGTGCAGAAGATGCAAATTTGCCAAAAAAAAAAAAAAAAAAAAAAAAAAAAAAAAAAAAAAAAAAAAAGGATTCCAACTGGACGTTCTAGAGGATCTGGGCAAGGTGAAATTAAAAATGAAACCAAAACAACGAAATGAACCCACCACAAAAGCAAAACCAAAAAACAACCAAACAAAGCAAATCTTAAAAACTATGTCCAACCCCTTTATCTGAAAGCCTGTAGACAATTTAGGAGAGCAGTATCTCTTCATAGCCCTGTTCTTTTGAAGGTTTCTACTGACTAAGCACCTTGAAGACTTGATTCAATCAGAATTGTTTTATATTTTCTTGTGGAGTTTTTTGACAAAATCCCCATACTTTCACAATTTGTAAAGAATTTTCACTAGGAAGAAACTATTTTTTCATTAAAAATTTTCTTTTGTTAAGCACTTGACTAACTTCAGGGATTTCACCTCCATTTAAAGAACTGAAAACCAAAATATTTTAAAACATAGATCAAAGGAAAAAGTTTGATTTTACTAACAATTTTTGAATTGCCAAAAGGAAACTGTCTTTTGTCTGTGAAAAAACACCAAACAAACCATTGCCATATAAGTTTTAGTTTTGATGAAGATATCTTATTTTGCTACAAAACTCCTTCCCACTGGTAGAAACTCATTACCAGCATGATGCACCTGCTCATCAGGACACACAACTTCAGAGTTTGCTGTGGTAGGCTGAGGCTCTGTCCTCTCACACAGCCATAGAACAATCACCACAGAGTCATAGAATGGTCTGGCTTTGAAAAGAACTTGAGATCACATTGTACCAACACCCCTGCCATTGACAGGGACATCTCCCACTAGACCACGTTGCTCAAAGCCACATCCAACCTAGCCTTGAACATTTCCAGGGATGAGGCATCCACAACGTTGCTGTTCCAGTGTCTCACCACCTTCATAATGAAGAGATTCTTTCTAAAATCTGACATAATCTAACCCTACCCTCTTTCAGTTTATAGCCATTCCCCCTTGTCCTATAACTCCATACTCTTGTAAGAAGTCCTTCTCCAGGTCTCTTGTTGGACCCCTTCAGGTATTGGAAGGTGCTCTAAGGTCTCCCTGGAGCTTTCCCTTCTCCAGGCTGAACAGCCCCAACTCTCTCACCCTATCTTCATAGGAGAGATGCTCCAGCCCTCTGATCATCTTCGTGGCCTCTTCTGAATTTGCTGCAATCTTTGATGGTCTCTTGAGATTGAATTGCCTGGAGGTTCTAGACCACAAAAAGTGAGGGTCACTTTTACTCTCAGGAAAGAGAGTAAAAGTGTAAAATTATGCACCAGGGAAACTAATCTTGTATTGAAAAGCTAGGCAATGAATCAGACAAATATTTTGGTAACTTGCAGGAGAGACTCTCATAATTTTATGGAATTACAGAATGCCTTGGGAGAGTAAGCAAACTACTAAAGTGTCTGCTATTATGCTTCTCCTGCCCTGTCTGACAGGTCAATGAAATATGGTTTCTTTGCAGATTCATTAATGGCTTGAGCCAAGATGTCAACCTCACCATTGATAGCAAAAAGTTCATTGCTGTTCAGAAAAACTACAGTGCTTCTGAGTACTCGCTGCTGGAGAGGGACATGTAAGTCTCCCTTCCTGACCTGAAGGTCTTTGCTGAGGCATTTCCTTGGATACAAAGAGGCTTTTCTCAGCCTAATAGCAAAACCTTCATTGCTATTGTCTTGGCATATGGTTGTGGGGGCAGATGTTTGTAAAAAGCAGAATTATCAGCTCAGTGCAGAGCAGGTGCTCCAGGCCACTCGTGTGTGTGCAGAAGTTTTTCTTCACATTATGTGGGGGCCTGGAGGGAAGAGACTGGCCATTCCTGTGCATCTGTCAGTGGAATAAGGTGGAGCATGGTAAAGTCTCCTCTGCCATTTGGTGCCTGTTTTTTTTTGCTGTTCTCTCAGGCCCAAGCTCCTAGTGTTAGGGTGCTCTCAGGGAGAGGCCAATCCATATTCCATGCTACAAAGTGTTGGTGTGTGGGCTGGTAACATCAAGTAGCATTCCATGGCTTTGCAGGCTGGGCTTGTTAGACAGGGGCTCCATATGGCCTTGGTTTGGCAGCACTGGAGTTGGCTCTTGTAGGGTATTTCTAGCATTTCCAATGTTTCAAAACAAGCTTCATGGCATTTCTCTGCACCAGCTCCATCCAAAATATTTATTGCTGCAATTTAGTAGGATGCAGCAGCCATTGTGGCAATGCTGCTGAGCCTCTGTGCCATCTCACACATCCAAAATCAGAAGAACAAATATGAAGGCTAATTTGCTCTACTGGAAGTAAACAAAGTGGCTTCTGGGTGCACATCTCTGAGTTCCTGTTGACTACTTGTCTGGCCTACAGTTCCTGAAGAAATGGGGGAAGTTTTGGGGGTAGATAAATCTGAGGGGGGAAAAAATAAAATAAATCAGCACTAAGAAGAAGCAGAAACCATTAAAAAATGTTAGCAATGGTCATTAGGTGACCAGTCAGTGTCTAAGTGCTTCTGGAAGGATAAGATGGCAAGAACTCCAGTGATTATCTGATGTACACACTACTTCATCTTTACATCTTGCATCCTCCCTGCTCCTTTTCAGGGGCATGTTTGATAGCTCTGCTCTGTGTTCTTTGTTTGGGGAACTAACTGGGAAATACTGTCCTTCATCCTTTTATCTAGATATAATAATGGAAAATGCATAACTGAAACAGGAGAGTTCCCCCTGGAGCTGGGGCTGCTTGACTTCGGTGCCTCATACACCATTGTGATAACTAACGTAAGTGTTCCTGTGATGGTAACACACTCCTGTTCTACTCTCTGGCAGTGCTTTTATTCTTTTGTTGGTGGCTCTCACTTGCTTTGTCCATTCTGTGATCCCTGGGCAGTAGCCATCTGAAGGCAGTCCATTATGAAAGGGATAGTAAATGGTTTTCGTACCTACATCAGCAAGGTGGATGTGTATTTGTTCCACCTTACGCTGTGATCATGTCAGATTGCATGGGTTAAAAAGAAGTAAAATCTTTTCCTGGATAGAAATCCTCCATAGAAAATCATGTGATCTGTGGTTTGGGCTGGTCTCATGCCATGCTTGAGCAGTTATCATTGACCCAGAGCACTGCAAAGAGTTATTACCATCTGCCAAGAGCAGACTCTGCTTGACGTCTTTAAAATACTGTACCTGGTGGTGCCTCACACCCAAAAAACTGCAGAAACAGTCTGCTCTATCCTCACATTTAGCTTACTGAACTAAAGACTGATCTTCCAAGATTTGTAGATTATGCATAGGGGAAAGAGGGACAAAGTCTTGAGGGAGGAGGTTGGTGAGGTTGTACATCTGTTTCCTCCTCTCACTGTACAGCTAATTTGGAGCCTAGTGTAAAGTCAAGGCATGGTTTTCTGAACAGCCTAGCCCTGATGGGCTCTGAGCACTGCTGAGAGGGTGGATTCCTTTCACTGCCTGCCAGCCTCTCAGACACACTGCTTCAACCCTGGTCCAGCTGGCTGGAGCCATGGAGATGAACGTGATCAGCTTAGTTCCCATTTTAACCTTTCCACCACAAAGGCACACAGACAAACTGGGTCTGACAGGACACACTGCTAAGCTGCCCTCAGAGACTTTGGCTACTGTGTTGTGATGAGCAGAGCAAAGTGTTGTCAGCTACTCCTTGGCAGTAGCATCTCCCTGTTGGGCAATTAATGGGAGCTGTTCATGTCTGCAGAGTCCAAATACGTAGGGGGAAAAATATAGCCGTGAAGCACCTGGCTTTTTTTTTTCCAATTCCAGTAGCTGGAGCGGGATGTACAGCCCTGAAGGGAACAAGCAGATGCTGCCATCTGTGACTGCAGAGATTTATGTACATAAAACACACACACTTGAAGTGATGTTGGCCAGACCCGTCTTCCATGGCTGCCAGCCTCTTTCGCCAGCTGAGAAACCAGATAGAGAAGTTGCATGAAAAATACTACACTAAGAAAATTGCCCCAGAGCCTCTGATAACACAGGAGTCAGGGCCAGCTGAGGTAGATGTGTCCCATGTCACTGTGGCCAAGGATCCCAGTTTGTGATCCCATCTGCAGAAGTCCCTGCTATAGCCCTGGCTGCTCAAGGTGGCTCTGTGCCTCAGCCCTTCTGAACCCTGTGCTAAGTACTTTAATATTTTTGAGCCTCTGTTTTTCCATCTCTCTCTCTGTGGTTTCTGCCTTCTGTAGAGAGTTAGTTTGCTTGAGGCCAAGATCACTTTTAATTATTGCAGTGATTTGTACTGAGCCCTGCTCCTCTGCCAGGAGTGCCATATAGAAGAACCAAGAATACAATATATTAGTCTGCTAATGTAGCTGAACTGTGAAACTTAAATCATGAGGATGCTGCCTTCTACCCAGCCTTCCTCTGTGCAGTTACAGCATGGTGCTTGTGACATTTCTTTATGGGCTAAAGAGCAATGCACAGCTCTCCTCTCACCCCTTTTAGCCTGCTGAAATACAGTCTCTTGATTTGCCTCCTTGGCAATGATTGGTGATTAAGAACATCTCGTAAACATCCCTTGTGTTTTCCCAAGTACTCTCCTTAAACACAGGGCTTTCTGCCTGAAGTCATTTCAATCTAGTGTTTTCCTGGCTTGTAGTCAAATCTCTCTCAGCCTCTGAGCCCTCTGCATCATAGGCAGTATTAATTACAACTGGGAAAACAAACAAAAATAATTAGGAATACAGGTACCATAACTATCTGAATAGATCCGATATGGAGCAGTCTTTGCTACTCTTGGCATTCCTGAGCTGAATTTGTTTGGGTGTCAGTGATATCATAGGGAAGTTGTACAGTGCTGCTAAAATGGGAGCAGTGACCACATGGGTGCAATGAGCACTTACCCTGTCATCCTTTTTTGACCTTGGGGACAGCAGCAGGTCACAGGCTCTGCACTGGAACCTCACAGGCTTTTCCCAGCCCCTCTACAGAAGACAACTTGCTGGCTTGCAATAATTCAGGGAATTCTTGTGGTACCTGAATGAGCTGGAATGCTTCCATCCTGCTCTCTCTGCCCTGTGCAGCAGGAGTCACCCCATTCTCAACAGGCTTGGAAATGGCAGGGTTGAGAGCCATAGTTTGCTTCAAAGGCAGAGCTTTTTTTCCACCTGTGCTTAAAACTTTATTTTGGTAAATATGCTGTTGTTGTCCAGGCTAAGAAAGATCTGATCTTTCAGCAGCTAATCAGTGTGCCTTTATTTTCCTGCTAGATTTCTGGAGGTGCTGTTGAGACATGGAAGTCAGAAGACATCAAAGCCAACAATGTCCATATGGCCTGGCAGTTACCACAATATTTATTAATATCTGCTGGGGAGGTGATGTTCTCCATTACAGGTCTGGCCTTCTCCTATTCTCAGGTACTCCACTTAAAGATAAGGGCCTTACAATTAGGCTTCAGGATTTATTCCTGCATCTGTGATTGACTTGTCATATCTCCTTTGGCATGACACTTACTAACAATGCTATCTGTCCTTCAGCTGAAAGTGGGATTATAGCACACCTTGCTGAGTGCCCTCAAGCTAAATTAATTCATATTCTGAAGGTACCTGTTCTCAGTGATACTTGGAAATCTCCTTTTCTGGTAAACCTGAAAACACAGAACAGAACTGGATAGTTAATGTGAAAGCTCTGAATATTGTAATGTCAGGGTTTTCTCCTAATGAAGGATTTTGTGATATGTATTTTTCAGTGATATAAAGGCAAAGGTATCTCAAGGGCTACAGGATGGCATGAGGGCTTGTCACCTGCTTTAAACTGAGAGATTGAAGTGATCTAAACGTGCAAGGTTGTAACAAGGGAGCAAGGGGTAATGAATGTGCAAGGGATTGTTTGATTGTTGTTTGGGGAGGTTTATGAGAAGAGATGACTGAGACATTACATGGTCAAACAGCTACTGAAGCTATTCAAATTTATCCCCGGAGTAAAGTGCAGATGTTTATTAATGAGGATGATTAATACAGTGGGATGATCTGTAATGGGGTGTGAAAAATTTGTCCTCAGCAGGAGATTTAACATCAAGATCCAGTCTCTTTTCCAAAGGTGTACAGCCACATGGCACCAGACTCCAAGCTGCAGGGCTTGTGTGAGTCCTTGGACGTCCTGATCATACCATTTCAGATGATGCAGGTTGGAGATGAGCAGGATTCAGCTCTGCAACAACAGCATCTCCTGCTTCTTCAAATGTCCTCCCGTCCATGTTTTGAAAGCTCCTTCTATGCAGCTGTTGAGATTAACCACAGATTAACCACTCCACACAGAGGCAATTCCACCATCTCCTCCTAGGCTGAGCCCAGTGACACCTACACTGGGCAGGACACCAGAGGGTGAACAGGGCTGAAGGGCACAGCAGGATTCCCACTGATCAGGCCCTTCTCCTCTTTTCAGTCTCCAGCCAGCATGAAGTCGGTGCTGCAGGCAGGCTGGCTGCTCACGGTGGCTGTGGGGAATACCTTTGTGCTCATTGTTGCCGAGGCTGCACCAATGGCACAGGTATGGTTTGGCTCTTAAAACAGAGGTAATGCTTTACAACAGGCTGCTGGTGCTTCTGGATGTCGGTGTCCTGGAGGCACAGCTTCTCTGCCCAGCCCCAGACTCCTGCACTGAGTGATAGCAGCCCACTCTGAGCTGCCCCCCAGCCCCTGCTCCGTCGGGCCCTCAGAGGTGCTGCCCTGGGGAGCACTGGCCCTCCCTGGCCCTCCCAGTGTCAGGAAATAACTGACCTGCACTGGATAATGCTGCTGGAGCTCAGCTCTGGGCAAGCTGGCTGTGTTTGGATCTGGAGCCTGGACACAGCGGCAGCCATAGGTTGAGTTGCTCACCAGAAACACTGAGACCAGTGGGCACTCAGCTGCCTCAAGGGTCTCGCTTGGGAATCCTGCCAGGCCAGCTGCCTGTGGCACCCCTGAGAAGTCAGGCTTACAGGGGGAGGTTGTGGTGCAGAGGTAGTTTAATTCAGGCTATGAAGCTTCTGGGATGATGCCATGAAGGTGTGAACTGGGGCTTATTTCTGGCCAGCATGAACCTGCCTCTCCCAAAAGAATCTTGTAGGCAAAAAGCCCAGGTAGATATGTTCCAGTCAGGACAGGTTTGTAAAAAAAGATTTAATGAAAGCAACTCAATCTAACTGTTTTGTTTCAAGAGGCATCACATATTCATAATTACATTATGTGTACAAGCATTTACCAGAAAACAGGATGAGACAGTTTCTATCTTGTGAGCCATCTTGGAAACGAAAAAATAATTTTCACCCAGCTCTTTAAAAAGCACTTGAAAGTGCAGAGATATCCTCCAGACTGAGAGTCTGGGGTCTCCTGACCTGCTGTTCTTTTTTCTTTCCTAGTGGGCTGAATTTGTCTTGTTCACTGTTCTCCTCTTTGCTGTGTGCATTATTTTCTCCATCATGGGATATTTCTATGTCAGTGTGGATCCAGAGGACCTAGAAGAAAAAGAAGAGAAGAGAGAGACCTCAAGCAGAGGAAACATGATTGGTCTTGTTACTCAGAAAACAAAGCTCTAACACATCATGGGTTGGGATTTTTTTTTTTTTTTTAAACTCAGTTATGAGAGGGTAAAAGAAGGGTGGGGACAGTGTTATTTTATTTTAGACCATTGCAGTCTTTATTACTCAAAAAGTAGCCACCTTACAAATGGGACCAAATAGCCCTCTATAAAAACAATGGGGGTCCTGAAATCAGAGCAAAACTCCCTGGGAAAGCTCCTCAGGTATTAAAAGCCCGTGTTAGTAATTACAGTGTAATTTAAGACCTGCCCATCTTTTTAAGCATGGAATGCTTTCCTATGCTTTTGCCTTAAACATATATTTAGGGCAGCAGGGAGGAAGGGTGGAAGGAATGCCATATGACATGAAAATCTGGAGATGTTAGGAGAGAAGAAAGAGGAAAAACTAGTATAGGAATTAGGGAAGAACAGATGTTAGTGACAGAAGAATTTTTAACGCTGTCATCGAGGACTGTAAGAGTTACACACAGTCCCAAAGGATTTCATCATGTAACTCTCCTTATGAGTACTTCATCCCATTATTGCATGTTATGAATGGTTCTGATTTATGATTTTCACCTTCAGGCTCAGAAGTAATAACAGGGAATTAAATTCTGCAGGCTAAAATATTCCCAAAACACTACTGACAAAGACATGCATGCTACCACCTCTCCGATACCCGTTTTCTTCCCTAGAAGTTTTTAGCAACTGATGGTGTTCTTTGATTAGACATGATTAGAGAATTGGTTTATGCTTTCTTATTTCAGAATTCCAGACAGTTATTTGCCATCTTCCTATACATTAAGCCTTTATTGGGCATTTCCTTTTACAGCACCTGTCACTGCAAGTTAGGATATGGCTGATTTCTTATCTCATGCCTCAGTTATTCCCCACTGGGAGACAAGTTGCAGTAGTTTCTATAAAATTCCAGGCATCCTGCAGTGAGTTATTTACAAGGATGCACTTTATCATTTTTTCAGTCTACAAGAAGACACCATAGCATATGAGATTTTTCTTTTTCCTCCTTGTTTTTCTGTCACTACCAAACTTTGGATATAGCAATTTTATTGGAATTGTGATATAATTGTCTGATTTTCCTCAATTGCACGAAGCTGTGATTTCGTGTTCTGCATAGGAGTAATTCAGCCACTGCTGATCTAGTAGAACTCTTGAGAGAGTCCCTGCCTTCCTCTGTCACTTCAAGGCCACAGTTGTAACAGGTATGGCCTAATTTAAAACAAGGTTGTCAATAGGATCTTCAGGTTCACAGAGAATAGATTTTAAATTATGCTTTCCTTTTCTGTCTTGGCATTGGCCATAGGTGGTTGCTGATACTTGGATTCAGGAGATCACAAAATACATGTTTAATTTAATTCCTGTTCAGGACAGTGCTAGGAAATACACTTAGTTTGACACCTCAGCCCTTGTGATGTGCTGCCCGTGTGTGTGAATCTTCTTGAGTAACACTAAGAAAACACAGCTTTTTGGTTTCTAACTCACAGAGTGCTCCCTCTGCTTCCTGTCCTAAATGGTCTTGGTCTTCTGGCACTAGCTCTCCATAAGCTCCTGCCTGCTGTGAAGTAGCATCTGGGGTTGCGCCAGAGGGGGACCATAGTCTCATCAGATAAATGAGAGCAGGCTGCAGATGTGCACACAGGAACACTTGGGGTGGTTCAGTCCATGCAGAGACATTTATTAAGCTGTGGTGGCTGGATCCAGGCAGCTGAACCCTGCAACTCCATGGGGAATGAAGGGCATTGGAAGCCACCTATTAGGTCATCCAACCTGCTTCTCAGAAGCCAAGTGAGGATTATTCCCCTCTGTTCTCTCTGGTATTGTTCTCCTGCTGTGATTCTTTGTGTGGGTTCTTCTTCCTCCAAGCATTGTTGTTTTCCTAATCCCATTTTATGACACACTGTGAATGGGCTCAGAGGCTGCTGAATCATTCTGCTGTGATGCTGTTTGACCAGCTTCCAACTTGAAGCACTAATAGAAAGCATTTCTTCCTCCACCCACTGCAAACAAAACAAAAATCCCCAAACTGAAGGAATGGCCAGGCTCCAGTAACACTGAACAAACACAATTTAGAATTATTGGAGCATTTAATTTTTATAAGCCTTGAATTTGGAACTATGTTGGGGTTCGAGGGCATATGTGGTGAAGAGACAATTCAAAATTATTGAAGCACTTCCCTTGGGAAGCACTTGGTAAGCAGTTCAAAGTTGCATGAGGGAAAGCAAGATATCCAGATCTCTAAGACTACATATGCTTAAGAACCTCTTGATTTTTTTTGTTTTATTTCCTTATTGGCGACACTACCAGAAGCTGTCACAGACTCTGAGCTTAATTTAAAGGAATCATTCCAAACTCATAAAAGATACATTTAGGCTGTCATCTGTATCTGCTTTTTAGACTTCTGATGCCAAATTGCCCCTTTCCAAACATCTCCATGTTCCAAACGGTCACCATAATGCTGGGGGAAGGAAAAATTGCAATTCACAGTTGGGAAGGTTATGAACAGGAAGACAATGCTATAAATAAAGTGCTAACATGAGGCTGGGGCTCCTGCAGCCCCTCCCAGGAATTGCTCGAGGGACTGTAAGGCTCTGTTCACATTTCTCTTAGAGATGAATCAGTTACTGCTTCCCACCTGCTCATCATCACCTATTGGAAGATTTTTACTTCTCTGATCTGCCTGCTTGGTCGCTGGTATGATCCTTCCCCACTGCTTCAGCTGCAGTTGTAGTTTTGCTAAATTGGACCCATTTATTTGGAATGCACCAGCAGTTTGGAGGGATTTCCACTGGAATGCTCACAACCAGCCGGGAGCGGGCTGGGGGCTGTAACAGTGAGCTGCCCCTTCTGTAGCTGGAGAACGTGGAGAAATAGCACATTCAGCATAGCACTTCTTCAGTTTTAGAGCCACAACTCCATCCTTGGAGGCCTTGCATCACTTTCAAATGGACTCAAGACTGGATCAAAGGTTTGGGGCTTGATTCCATGGAGTAGTGAGGTCTCTGGCTTTTTTTTCCATATGGTCAGCTCAGAGATGGGGCCATGCTCAGCTCTTACTACCCAATTTTAGAAAAATATTCTTTATTCCTCACAATTCTTTGCTTTAGGATCACAGGGAGGATCCAAAATAGTGATAGCATATGTAAAGCTGTATGAACCTCTATAGAGAAATATCAGCCTGCTGCCTGTCCAACTTCACCTGTCACTGAAGGCTCTAAACTGTTGGTGAAGCTTTCCCTGGCATGGATTAGGGAAAGCTCACACCAGCTGACCTACAGGGATTATCCTCTCCAGCTGAGGGACAGGGAGAAGATGGTGGGAAACTGTAGATATGTTGCTCCAAGAACAAACCTTCTTGGAGATTGCAGGGGTTTGGCTTTGCTCTGCAAGTATGTGTGTTTATCTGTTTTTCTGAAGGGTGCTTTCTGAGAAAGATCTTTTTGTGCAGAAAATTTCCCTTCATTTGCACTGGCTGTTGCCAGTTTTCCCCTTAGGTAGTAAGCATGACCAGTGTTATTTCCAGTTTTGCATGAGATAAGCATAAAAATGAGATTTCAAACTCAGCAAAACAACATCTTGGCTGTCGGTTCCTTAAATTTACCTCTTCTTTCTGAGGCAGTGAAATGCCTTAAGGTATCCTTCTCTGTGCAGCTCAGGGGGCTTGCATCTCTCTTTTCTTCCATCTTCCTTTCACCACAATCCCAAAATTCCAGAAGATGAGCCCCAGCAGGGCTGCATGGGACTGGCTTGGATGCAGCTGGTGTGTGCTGTCAGCACTGACTGGGAAGCAGGAGCCTGGCCATGTCAGGAGCTGGTTCCCCTCTGAATACCCAGATGGTGCCTGGCAAAGGAGACTGAGGCAGGGCTGGCCCTGGTGGAAGTTGTGGTTTCCTGAGCAGTGACCTGGATGTGAGTTTTATTGTGAAAGGGAAATGTAAGCGAGTGAAAGGAAGCGTTTTCACTTTACTTGGCTGAGGCCTGAGGCAAGGAGACTGCAGACTGATGGACAGGGAGGAAAGAAAGAGCTCTTTGGTCAAGGTCTTCCCAGTTGCTCAAGGAACAGCTGAAGTTACACTGACTTAATTGCAGAGGATATGACATGAGAGAAGAGGAAAGCTCAGATGATTAAACAGTGGATGACTTCAGGTCTTTCAGAAGAGCACTCTCCTAGCTGGTGATGAAGGGCCATCAGGGGAGATGGTCACCCATGGTTTGAAAATGGGTTTGGCATCCTGGAGTACTGCAAAAACCAGCACGAAGACCAGCATTGGTGGGTCTGCAGTGACTGGAGGAGGAGGTGGCTGTACCCCAGCAATGTCCCCACCATCCATGGGAGCCATCGCCTTGGCTTCACCGTTGGGACAGAACAAACAGCTGAATGGGTATTACAGATGTGATTAGCACAGGAGGGAAAGCTACAATTAGGGGTGGTTAACAAGTTTTAGCCAGGGTGATACACAGAAGAATAATCTCCTTTTTCCCCTGCGTTGAATTTCTTTGCTGAGCTACAAGAACCACTTTCTAGCACAAGCTGCTTAAACTTGGGAGTTCAGCTCCATGGCAAATATCACAGCTGCTGAATTTTGGATGGTACCAGACTCTGCATTTCATTATCACTACATTTGTTATTGTGATACAATTTTAAAACAGCATTTAAGAGAGAAGTCTGGTCCCAGATGTTGACAGATCTGGCCAGGGTTTTGCATGTTGATAGCTGGATTCACTAGCTGTTGATAGCTAGTCTTTCATGTTAATGTGTGTGATAAACCTCTCATGTACAAGTAGATCTGGGGCCTTTATAATTCTGCAGCAATTTAGAAAAAAAGCCCCAAAGTTCCACATGAAGCTGGCTAAACTTGAACTGTGGCATTGCTTCCCTGAGGGAGCTTCCCATGTGCTTTGTAAAGCAGGGGCCCTCATTCATGTCCTGCAAAGTGCTCCCCAGAGAGACAAAAATGGGGGACACAAATATTTTGCCTCGAGAAGGGCTCATATTGCCCAATGGAAATTGCTTGAAAGAAAATATTGCTTAAAACTCCTCCTTCCTCACCATCTCAGGTGAACAACAAGGAAGGAAACTGTTTCTTATTGAGCTTTGAATCAAGGAGCTGCTGCATCTTCTCAAGGTCTTTTCATGCTGTGTTTTGCCAGCAGATCAACATTAACCTGGCTCTAGCACCTGTAGATCAGTAGACTGTCAGGAAGCAGAGCAGCCACACTACAGGCTCCCACAGTCAGCTGATCAACTCTGATCTCTTCATTTTTAATGAATAGTTTGTAGCAGTTATCCTGCAGGGCTCAGTCAGTCAGAATTGCTCTAAATTTAGGCCACAACTAAGGACCTGAGAGAACTGTAATCAACAAGATAAATAGCTGAAGTCTCAAAAACTTGCTAAAACACTGACTTAGTGCTTAATTAAAATTTTAATATGCTTACAGAAAGTAAAAACCTAAACCTGAATTTAGCAATTCAGGCAGCGCAGTGAGGAGCTGTAGCTGGAATCCACCAATGTGACAACTGGCAACCAAGATGAAGATACACAAATCAAGCAAACATCCCTTTTTTGATTATTTTTTGTCATTGCATACGTTGTTCAGTCTGCTTGGCCTGTCCTGTTCGATCTACCCATGTGTGTAAGGAAAAGAAGCTGAATTGACTTGTTGAAGACATGTACCCCCTCCAAGCTGCAGCTTGGTTCTTCTCTTGTTGCAGACTCCTGAGTTAGCTCCAAATGACTCTCTTTGCTAGCAGTCACCCCCTCAGTCCCACATGCTGATCTTCCCTCCTCACAAGTCACTTCTCACTGATGACTTTGCCAACCCGCAGAACCTTGCTTATTCCTCCTCTCATGTAGCCTCTTTGCTGGCAGCAGCAGCGTGTTTGCTTGGGAGTTGTCCTGGGCAATGCTGCCCACTTTCCTGCATCCAGAAAAGCTGCTGACCCACAGGAGAACTGTGTCTGGGCAGAGACCATGCAGAGCCAAATGTCTGGGTGGTAACAGCATCTGCCCCGGCTGCTTTGGCTCTGGCTTTTTGTCACAGCTTCGGATGGCCTGACACATCTTCTGTAGGCAAATCAGAGCACAGGGCTTATCCAGCATCTCCCTCCCACTTATCCTGTGCTTGGTTAGCTGCCCTCAGTCAGCCCTTGAGTTGTGCCAAGTCAGGCCACAGGGACTTCTGGACTGACACACTGCTGTCACCAGCCCTGGAGCATCCATTGGTGCTGCCTGTGGCCCCAGCCTGTTTAAACATTATTTATGGCCCTGCCCAGCCAGCCAGTTTGCAAGTCTCTCTCTCTTGCAGAGGAGTGAGAGAAAGCCTCCTGAGATGGACACAGGCTGTGTCCATCTCAGCAGTGGTGTGTGGTCAGTGGGCTGCCTTTGCAACCACAGACCCCCCATCAACATGACACAGCAGCTAGTGGAAAGGGGCAGCTCCTCTGTCACCAGTGCCAGCTGGTGTCAGTGGGGCTGGCTCTGTGGCCATCTCAGGCTTGGCCTTTTAAAAGTCAGTGTCAGTGTTTTGCTGGGAGCCCTGCGTTATTACTCTGTTTTACCATGTGCTGCCAGCCTTCAGCATCTGAATCTTGCAGTTGAGGAGCAGCAAGTTGCATCCTGGCAGGGCACTTTCTGCTCCTTCTTGGTCTGTTTGCCCATCCCCAGTTACCAGGTATTACCCAAGAACTGGCATCTCCCAGACCTTGCTGTGGTTATGTACCCACTCACAAATGAAGTTTCTTCAAATGGAAGTGAATTTGCTTGGAGCTCTGACTCTACCCAAGTCTGCTTGGAGCTCCTGGGAGCCTTTGTTCAGGTTCTTTCTCTGTTTAACCTGTGTGTCAAAACATGTTCCAATTAGCCTTCATGCTGTCCTCACCAAAGAAAGAAACCTCTCAAAGGTGCTGTACCAATGTGGATTTTTCTTGCTCAAGTTAGAGGTGAAACAGGCCAGCGAGAATTCATCAGGCACCAGGAGCTGCTGTTTTTCAGAAAGGCAAACTGCTGTCAGTCACAGTGGCTCCCCACATGTGAGGCCATGCAGTCCAGCTCCTGCTGTGCCCTAAGCTCAGCAGAGGCCAGTGGATGCTCTGATGCCTCTCTAGGGGCTGCAGCTCCCAGGTCCAGCAGTGGCCAGCCCATCTGTGTGCCAGTCATGGGCTGTCAGTGCCAGCTTTGTTTCCTGACACTTTATACAGCCCAAAATCTGCCGAGCAAAGAGAAGACAGTTCCCTCTTTCCATAGAGTGTATTTAATTTGCATGTTCCTGTTCCTTTCTCAATCAGCTGCCCTGTTATTTCAGGCTGGCCAAGGAGCTGTGCAGTCCCCCCCATCTCACCACTGCCTTGGAGCAAGGGGAGGTTTGGGCTTTCCTACTCTGCCCACCCACAAGCACCTTCCTGGAAGCTCTCCTCAAATTCAGGTCCTCCACCTCTCCAAAGAGCACATCCCAGTGAGACCAAGGACTTGACATGTTTTTAACCATTCAGTCCCTTTGTGAGGATTAGCCAGCCTGGGTAATGTTTGCATTTTACCCTTTCCTGTCTGCTGTTTGTGGATTCACTTTTGGAGCTAATATCACTGTTTTTCTTTCCATTTTCTCTCCAAAGGTTGTCCTGAGCCACCTGCACTCTCTGTATAAAATAAGTAAATGGCCTTGACTCTTTGCAGGCAGATGGTCTATCCATCTTCTGCCAAAACTTTGATAGTGCCATGAAGAATCCCTCTGCACTAATGGTGCCAGCACAGTCCTTTACATCCCTACTGGAGGATTTCTTTGTTCCTCCTTTGCACCACCCTTTTGTATGTGCTGCTTGTAACCAAAGGGCTTGTGCTCAGTTTCTCACAGCCCACAGCACTCCTCAAGCTTCTGTAATGCAGGCTCTGAGTTCCCTCTTCTGTTTGAGCTGAAAACTATTAAAAGCCACTGAGAACTTCAGAACCAGCTGGCTTTTGTCTAGTAGAGTTCCTGTTGTTTTTTTTTTTTTATTAATTCTTTTTTTTTTCTTTTTTTTCCACTGTGTTCACATCCATCACTTACAGCTAGGGAGTGAAACACTGCTCCAGTCTTCTGTCAACTCTCTCAGGAGAAGGCTGGGCTTTTAGCTTTTCCATTAAACCCTTATCTTTGATGCCTTTGGTCCTAATGTTCATTGTTCAGCATTCCTTGAAGCCAGGGATTTTGGTTCCTTTCTTTGGGTTTTTGCTTCAGTCTGCTCAGCATTTTGTAGCTGGTGTTCCTGTATTACCCTCCTGGGGTCCACTGACCTGTTGGGCTGAAAATGAGCAGAGAAGACATGCCAGTGGTTTTTAAAGATGCACCCAGACAGAACCTACTTAACTCTGAAAGTTTTGAGCTTCTTTTCAGCTCAAAAGAAGAACAGGCACTTTTCCATGCAAAGGTGTGTTTTCATGCAAAGGTGTGTTTTCATGCCTACTGCATCCTGCTCTGTCTGGGAGGGGACACTGCCAGGTCAGAGCAGCTCCACCATCCTGCTTTCCTCTGGCTCTGCACTTCCTGGCTTGGATTTCTCTGCTCTTGGCCCTCTTACAGGTGTGATATTCACTCAGAGGTAGATATTGCCTCCAGCAATTTATTTTACCAGTCTCATGTTGTTACTTGTGGCAACGCCAGTCATGGGATTTATTTTGCCTATTTAGTCTTCACTGTTTTTCCAGGTTTCTGCTGTGGTTTCTCTTGATTCAGACTGTCGAGCTCTTGCTAATTTTGTCTTCCTCCTCATGGCTTCCCATTATTAGTACTGTGCTTGGAGTCCAAGTGGCCTTCATGCCCCAGATCTGCAAGATAAGTAAACTTAGAAAATCATTAGGGCGGACTTTGACAGCTCCTGTCTCCATCAAAGACTAGGATTAAATTAAGTCCCTTTGATAAACTGAGCTGATGGGCCAATTTGGATTGCACATGTGGTATTATGAGCCTCGCGGGGCTTATGATTAAAAGACATGAGAGAACACAATTATTTAGAGAGCTACCAGGAGATTGCCATAGCTCACTAGTCACTTCTTTATCTGAACAAAAGAAGAGCCCAATTCTCCAGGGCGACAGGCAGCTCCTGGGAAGTGTCTGTGAGTCTCTAATTGCTGCGGGAGGCGGCAGTCATGCTTTGATGTGTGCGATAACACTGCGGGGGTGGTGCTGGGGAGAAAGCCACTCCGACCATTTCTGTCCACAAGGCACTTGGTCCAGAAATGAAGCTTTCCACACAGGTGGCTTCTTTATCTCTTTTTACAATTGCTTGGGGTTTTTTTTCCACTGTAAACTGCAGTTGCCTTTGCAGCAAGATAGAGCTCAGCTGGGTTTCTTTGCTGGACTGTGATCAAATCCTGACCGGCATAGGGAGCTCAGTGCAAACAGGGCTGACTCCCTGCACCAAATCTTCAAGGCTGGGCTGGATCCTGACCCAACAGGAAAAGTCATGTTCACTTAGGCTTTGCAGCAAGCCTTGAAGATGAGAAATGTCTGACTGGACATAAATACAATTTTGCCTGTTTTTTTTTTTTTTTTTTCCTCAGGGTCAGGCTACTGAGTCAGGGCTGGATGGCGTATGTAATTGTAGCAAGGCTATTTTCTCACTTTTTTTTTTTTTTTTTAAAGGAACATTCATGCTGCATTTTAATTACAACATTTAGAACATGTCCAAATAGCTTGAGCTCAAATTGATCTTGTTTTTCAGCCAGGAAGCTTGTTTTTCATCTATTATTATAATAAATGTGCTATTGATAATAGTTTAGGTGCAATACAGCAAAGCTTTGTGTTATGCATCAGCTCTGGAGGCTCAAAATTTTCCTATTATCCATTACTGACATGACAGTTTACAAATATTTAACAAACAAATTACCAGGTTTTCCTTGTTCTCTCTTAGTTTGCAGTCTCAGTCCTTTTGACAGCTGAATTCAGGATTAATGATGATCTTGTTTAAGACGATTGTTTGCTAGCAAACAAGTTTATTCTCTAAACCTACAAGTACAGTAGGAGACTGTACACTGGCACTTCGAATTAAATCTCATCCTCAAAGCAAATTTTTTAGCTTTTGCCTGGTAAACCCTGTTAATAATTTCCTAGGTTATGTAGTCATTTTAAATATAGACACTTAACATGAAGGACTGGCAAAAGGAGTATTTTTTCTCTGCCAGCCCTGAGCTTGCTGGGTCTATTCAGGCTGTAAGTGTTTTAAAGTCCTTTCTGAGCACAAACAGGGGAGCAAAGATACCACCTCGAGCCTGTGTGGAAAAGAGACATCCAGAAGGACAAGCTGGATTTGGTTTTCTGTGAAGCACTGGAGGCAGCCCAGGTCCTCGGAGTGGTAAAACACATCCACGCTTTGCAGCAGCGTCTTCTCCACGTGCCCCAGGTCTGAGCATGGGGTGAAGGGCACAGAAAGGGCTGACGGCCAGCATCTGCCTGGGAAGGTTGTTTCTGCTGTAGATGGCTGCAGGTGAAGCGAGGAAGGTGCTATACCCCCTGGGAAAGCCTGATGCGTCCCCAGGGGAATCAGGGGCATCTTTTGGGAGAAAACACAGTGCCGGAATAGAGACTGAAAGAATATGTGAAGCACCCCCTTCAGAGCACGTCCTGGGCACTGGGCCATCCCTGCCCTGTGGTTTCTGATCTTGGGCTTTGCATGCACAATACAGGAATTCACTGGTGTGTGGGCCTTGCTTTGGAGATGAGAAGTGAATTTGTTCTCAAGAAAAATCACCCTTTGTTGGCAGAAAATCTGTGAGTTGGGTTCCCCAAGGGCATAGTGTTTGAAAATCACAGATGATTAAAAGATAACACATTTGAGGGTTAGTTTTGGTTTTTTTGCTTAGGTTTTTTTGCTGTTGTTGTTTGTTTGTTTTGGTTTGTTCTTGTGGAAGATGTTTGTTTGTTTGTTTGCCTTTTGGGTATGACAAACTGAATGCCACACATAAATTTCTCCATAACTGACCTGGCCACAATTTTTTTGTTTTAATGCAAGAAAATCTGAGACTCTCCTTAAAAGAGAAGGCCTCCCACCTGAGTTCTAGAAATACCAAATGTCACACTAGCAAAAATGACTAAAGTTGGCAAGTCTGAGTGTAGTTTATCACATTGATCTTAAACAAAAATAAGCCAAATCAAAACAGACTTGATGAAACAGAATAGAAGCATGCTTGGCTTGAAATAATAATAAACAGTATTTCTAAATTTTATTTAATAAGCAGTAAAACCACAGAGTCACAGTGCATACAGTCTGTATGTGCCCTCTGCTAATTGCCCATCGTTGTTTGCAATGCAAGCACTCATTACTCACTTCCCTTGGAACCAGAGTGGCCAGCATGGAGCAGCAGGGACAGGAACAGGGGCACAGCTGAGTATGTCAGCATCTCTGCACATGTTTTCAACCCTGGAATAATCCCCATAATATGTACATCTTAGGCTGGTATTTAAGCCCTCATCTCACTTCTTTTTAAGGCTTGCTTAACACTTTTCCAGTTGATTGATACAGCATCAATCACAGTAATATGCCAGCTATGATGTTCCTGTTAATAACTGCTGAGGAGACAGGTGGTTCAAGGCCCTGAGCTGAGCACAGGCATTTTCCTTACAAATACCAGGGAAGATTTACTGACAACAGCCACTTGCAAAAGGTGTGGGGCAGCAGCAAGAAACTGCCCATCATTCCACCCCCAGGCACCTCCCAGTTTGGGAATATGCCTGTCACTGGGGTTACATCTGCAGCCTTTTTCTGCCCTGGTGGTTAAGGCTTTGAGGAAAAACATGCTCATGTGCAAGTTTGTGAATTGCAGCTACCAGCTGGACACACCAAGGGTAAACTGGCTCCAATTACCTGCTTTGCTTACGCCAACTGCCATCTATTACAAATCAAGCCACTCACAAGGAACCAAACTATTAAGCTGCTTTCTCATAATCATTAATTATAAAGATACCATCACTCATGTTTGTAATCTATGAACTGTCCTGTGATAGCTGATTTACTTTTTTTCAGTTCAGTGAATTGTGTTGGTGAGGCTGCAAACAGTGTTGGCAAGTGATTCCTGCAGGGATCTGCTCCTGCAGGTCTGAGCTGGTGAAACCCCCTTTTCATGACACAAAGCCAGCACAGTGACCTCACAGGTACAGATTTACACTCCCCCCATCCTCCTGGCCACCCTGCACAGTCTCTGGGGAAAGCTCAACCCAAATGTGTCCTGCAGGAGTAGGTCAAGTAAATATTTGATACCCTGACAGTCAGTTTAAGGAGAAGCTTTCAGGACAAAAGGATGTCATCCTAAAGACTTTCTCTGGCATGCTGAGCACCCCAAAACTTTGCTGGGATCCATCACTGTGTGTACTGATTTCTCTTCTCATTTCCCATCCCTAACGTGTTTAGGTTCAGAGTGGCATCACAGTGAGAGGGGCTCTTAAACCCCTCCCAGGGCAAAGGCAGCAGCTATGGGGAAACCCAGTGTTTTTTCAGCCCTCTCCCAATTCATCCTGCTGGTGTTCAGCCTTCATTGCACACCTCTGCACTTTCCTGCTGCTGTGTAGGGCAGCCAAATGGGTCAGAAGAGGAAAAGCCCTTCAAAGCTGCTCATCCCACCAGGGTCACTTGCTGCCCAGGTTAGTCATGATCTGAAGACTGAGCTTCCAGAAGAACTTGCCACCACAGCACCTGGGACAGTCCTGCACTGCTTTCACCCGTTGCTGCTTTCTGGACAGATGTGTCCCAGCTGCTTGGTCTCCTCGGGTGTGCACACGAGTCCATGCGTGTGATGGGATCACTGATCGATGCTCCACAGCCATCTGGATCTAGGGAAGAAGTGACAAATCTCCCCCCCACAACTGCCACACCTTCCATGAGATTTTGATGAATGAGATCTTTATTGGCTGCTGGGCTAATTAAATAGAAGTTGCATCAGCTTCTAGCTGACAGACTTTAATTGCTCCTGAGCAGATTTTGAGAGGACCAGATGAATACGAAAATAAAAGGAAAGACTGTGGATTGGATCCAAGGATGTCTCTGACTGCATTGTGCTTCAGCTGGAAGTTTGTTCCACCTTTCCCCTGGGGAACTGGGATGGGACAGCGGGCTCCTGTGCTGCAAGAATGCTGTCAGAAAAGCAAAAATTAACATAGATAGAAAAAAGGAGATAATATCCTGGTTTTAGATAAGAGTTTCTGGAGTCTTATCTTTGCCCCAGTCTCTAGCTTTGGCTTTGAGTACCCATCCACTCTGTGTTCCTGTTCCCATTTGTCACACAGGGCTAACACCTGCCAAGGGCTGAACTGCCTGGGATGCTCTGATACCACATGTATTCCTGAGACTCTTTTTCCTTTCTTTTCTCCTTTCCTTTTGTTTCATTGCCTTGCCTTGCCTTGCCTTGCCTTGCCTTTCTCCTGTTTCTTTGAAGTCCAAAGACTGCAAAAGGTGTGTGAGGCATCCATCAGCCCCTGTAGCCAGGCCCAGCCTTGTGCAGTTCTGCTGAGAGCTTAAGAGAAAGGTGCTCCCCTCCAGCAACAAGGATTTTGAGACTTTGAGCCTGGCCATTCATTGGTGCAGGTCCTTTGAAGACAAGAGGTGCTGTGTGTGTCCCACAGTGTGTGCTGGCTGCCAGCAAGGGCTGCATGCACAGCCCTCTTGGCCCCTTGCTGCTGTTTCCCTGTGCAGGAGCAGGGTGGGGGCTGATCTGCATCTCTCTCCAGACTCCTGCCTAAACCTCCAAGTGGGGTATGGGGGATGGCTCAATAGGAGAGTCACTGAGAGAAAAAATTTCTGGGTACCCAAGCTTCAGGTTGGTGCAGGACAGAGATGGACCTGGTACACAGTAGATTAGAAAGTTAACTGAAATTAATGACCAAGGCCTCAGTGGCTTCAGTGTCATGTTTTCACCAGTGGACTCTGCAGTCTATATCTGGGCACATCCAGCCTAAGAGGCTTAGTTTAATTCCGTGCTTAATTTATGGCATGATGGATGAGTTCTTAGCATACAATGCACTTAATTCCATTTTGGGCTGATTTATGTTGTGATGTGAACTGCATGTGAAGTTTTTAATTCAGTAGGTGGTGACTCTGATCCAGTATATGGAGTGTGACGGAAGAGATGATAAATTTGATTCCAAGGGTGATACATCAGTTTTGGTGTGAAGTGCATCAAATTTATCACGACACATTGGTTTCAGTGCATGACACCCCAGTGATGGCAGTGCCAGGCCCGTTAAGTGGGATACTTTCACTGCATCACCAGTGGTCCCCCACATCCGCCACCTCCTCAGAAGAAAATGGCCCTTGCTGTTGGTCTTTGATTTGATTTTGCAGGACTTGAAGAAAACCAGAAAAATGGCCCATTGGGTGCTGGTCAAAATATTTGTCTTCAATTTAATACATGCATCAGTTAAGTGCTTTTGATATCCCACCTAATTTCAGGTCTCAGGAAGATGCTGCTGCTCCTGGGAACCTCAGCACCAACCAGCAAATTGGCTTAATTTTAAGTTTGTTTCTTGACTCAGTATCTTTGCTTTTAACTCAGTGTCTGGCTGATCTACACTGCTGAATGAGGATGTGGAGTTTGAGTCCACTCCAGGAGATTGGGCTCTTCAATAATTGGGCTCTTGTAACCTCTGAAAGGTGTTTAAAAAAACCACCCCTGGAGAAAACTCCTCCTCTTCTCCCTCACTCCTCACTGGAGATGCTTCTGGGATAAGACTTCCAGGCTGAAATAAACCCACATCTTGGTTAGGAGTTCCTAATGGCATTCAAGCAGCAATTGTTTGGGACTTGGTGCTGGGGCCTGAGGGGCTCCCACACCGTGGTACCCAACTCCTTCCCCATCCTCACACTCCATTACACCAGCACCACTGAATCCAGCCAGGCACTGCAGGGCATGGCAAATCACTAAGGCAGCCAAGAAAGACATGAGAGAGGTGATGAGAGGATTTGGTGACAAGCTGACCAAGAAGTAATTACTTTTCTTCTTCTCTCCTCCTTTTGCTGCCACAGCCTCTGTGGCAGTGAGGATAAATGCAGTGTTTTAGCAGCAGTGAGTGGCAGATTCACTGGGCTGCAATTTATAACACTGTCCTCCCCAAAACCTCACTGGAGGGCATTATGAAGTTAGCTTTATAAAGGGGGATAAAATTATGAGAGGGTCACTGTGGAAAAGTGTTTGGAAACCCTCAGAAGAGAGGCTGTTTGCTTCTCTCCAATTGTCTTGTTGAGCTCTGAGGGAGGGTTCGTGCTCATACACCAGATATTAAATTCAATCCAGTGAGAAGGAGCAGATGTTGATGTGCCAAGCCTGTCTGCCACTACATCTAATGCATAAGGATGGCTGAAAAATCTTCCATCAAAATGTTTTGATTTTTCTTGAAGCAAAAATAAACTTCTACTGGAAAAAAACCAACAATGAACCTTCAGGGCAGAAAACTTCTGGCTGAGAAAACTTTGTCTTCAGACTGTTGATAAAGGGTTGCTGCTGTCAGAGAGGATAAAGAGGAGGATGTTTTTCATCAGTCATGTTAATCTGATCCATCCCTGCATGCAGGCTTGTGCAGACAGATAAAATAAGATCCTGATACGCTGATGAGCCAAACGCTATCAGTTTCCAAGGAACTTTGAGCTGTCTGGATGGAGAGGCAGGGGATGGATTTGCTTTGACCTTACCCCCTGGTGAAGGGTGTTAAGCACGGGGAAAGGCACTTGGGCTAATGTGCATCTGGTCTGCCTGGAGGGAGCTGTTTGCAGGCTTGGCCTGTGCTCTGTGCTCCCAACACCTCCACAGCAAACAAGTGTTGCTCCTGCTGCTCACAGCCCAGTCCCTGTAGGAAGAGGAAGCTTTAAGCCCCGTCTTCCACTCTTCAAAAGGGTTAAAAAACCCACATAAGCACATGGTTTACATGGTTAAAAGAGTACAAGGAGGGGAAATGCTAAAAATCACTCCTTTCAATAGCAAAAATGCTCATGAATCTGAACTCATATTTCAGCACCACCTTGCAAACAGCTTTGTTCATGACCATGGTAAGAAACGCTGGGTTTGGGAGGTTGCTGTGCCTGCTCCTCTGTCTCCCACACACCCCTCTGGGAGGAGGCTTGTGCCTCACTTAACCCTGGCCAGGGGGACCAGACAGGCTCAGAGATGCCCCCACTGCTGCCCTCCACAGTGAATCTCACTGTCTGAGCCTGGTTGGAGCCAGCACCAGGAGAGGGGCAGCAAGGCGCATCCCAGCTGAATGGCATGGATCCTGCTCCTGCACCCCAGCCCACTGAGCCCCTGACACACACACTCCTGCAGGACCATGGAGGAGCCTCCCAGCTGCAGAACATGTTTAAGTTTAATTCTTTTAATTTCTTTGTTTATTTGCTTTGCATGGGAGACAAGGCTGCTGGTTTATAATGTGGAACAACCATTTTAACTGAGTGAAGTCAGTCCTATCAATCAATTGTCCTCTCCAGAGCATTAACCAGTCTCCAGGAACCAGCAGTTTTATGATACCTTTCCATGTTACTCTGGGTGGCTTCTGGGCCAGAGTCTCAGTTGGTGTAACTTGGCCTCACTCTCCAAATCCAAGTGATTTACATTGTCTAATGCTGCTATGAACTTCTACAAGTCTGAAAATCTCAGGTGCCCTAATTTTTACTGAAGAGATCATATGTTGTTTCAAGATGTTTTAAAATACATTTGACAGAGAGAGAGCACACAGGTCAAACTGTATATCCCAAACAAACATGTTTGTCACTCCAAACTAAGTCCAGGCCAAAGCACTGGAAGAAAGAAGGTCCCTCTCCAGTAGCATGTACTTCAAAGGCTATTGGTCCCAGTCAGCCAGGCCCCCTGGAGGCTCAGTTTCCTCTCTTTGCATTGCTAAGGCTCTCAGCCGACTTGATGGTTTTCCTCCAAACCCTTTGACTACCATCAACAGTGAGGCTGCTGGCACTGCAGGCTGATAGGATGGCTCCTGCCTCCTCCTTGGTTCACTCTAGTCCACTGTTTCCATCCATCCATCCATCCATCCATCCATCCATCCATCCATCCATGCATCCATCCATCCATACTCTATTTAGAGTGCAAGATCCTGGGACAGGGACTGTCTTTCTTTTTTCTATTTTACCCCGTTTCTTGAGTGGCAGGTTTTCATTGACTCACAAATACACACGAAGGGAATTTCTGCCCATGATCAAAAGGATATGGTTGAGCAAATATTTTTTCAATCTGATTAAGGGTGAGCCCTCACTTCTGATTTAAACTGCAGTTTTTAATTTCTGATGGCTGAAATGAGGGGTTTGTGCCTTGTGAGCCACACTGGGCACCCACATGGCACCTCCACCATGGGGTGGGCATCACCACTGGGCAATCTCTTTATCTTCCTACGTGCAGGATCGCTCATATATCTCATGATCAGATGGTCACTCTGTGCTGTTGGATTTCCTGGAGATGTTCAGGACCTGGGTGATTTGCACCATTTTGTCTCACTCCATTTCCCCACACTGCTCTGCTATAATTTTTTTTCACCAAGAAGAGGAAAAGATCTGAGGACTCTGAGGGATACTCATCCTCTGCAAACAGAGTGCAGTGCACACTCAGATGGACATGGGTCTGTCCTGGCTTTTGACATGTTTTCTGTGCAGATAGAGCTAAGCTTAGTTTCACCTATAAAATTTCCCATTCCTATGAGAGGATGTTTCAGTTAACTGATAATCCATGATGATGAGTTTTCTGTGAACCATAGGTGCTGGGAGATTTGAAGAGAGTGTCTGTCTCTCCCTGTGACACGGGGCATTTGGGAATGGCTGAGTTCCAGCTGTTTTCTGTACCTCAGCTTTAAAAGGGTGGAAGTTATAAAATTTGGGCAGTTCCTTATTTGTTTTGAATCAGCTTTCCCCAGTTTCCACCACCAGCATCTGGCTTTGGCACATTTTTAATGTACAGCTTCAGCTTGCACACAAAATTGAAATTTTCAGCCACACGGTGCAAGCTTTGTAAGTGGTAATTGCATCAACTTAGGATCAATGGAGCAGAATAATATCTGCCCACTATTAACGGCTTAATAAAATTAATAGTGCTGGCTCTGCCATGAATTACTTTAAAATAGAGATTGTAGGATAGTAATGTAAACAATCATTGATTTTTCTTGGGAGAGTACTGTGAATTAGATATGACTCTCTTCAGTGTGTAGTTGATACCAGACAGTGCAGAAAGTGTATCTGAGTACCTTTAAGGTGGGTGGAGAGGGAAAGAGTGAAGGGCCCCTGTGGCACTGGGGAGGTGATTAGATAAATGAAACTAGCCCAGACCAGAAGATGAAAGCTCGGAGCCTCCTGGCACTCAATATTGCTGCCATCCAACCTGACCCAATTAATAACACATTAGTGCAGGACAGGTCTGTTCAATGGTTCAGGTCTGTTAATTGAAATAGGGTGATTAATGGCATTAGAGGGGATGAGGAATACTTAGAAAAATGACAGGAGTCTGCAACCCCGCAACGGAGCTGATGCATTACTCGAGGGTGAGGGAGACGGGAGGTGGCTTTTATTGCCATTGAGATCCTGCCAGCATCCCAGCACTGAGCTCAGTGTCAGTGCCAGAGTTGGAGAGCTGGCAGCTAGAAGGGCCAAATCCAGCCTCAGCCTTGCCCATGGGCAATGGGGAACAGCGTGGGCTCAGTGGCACTGGTGCCCATGGGGTCTCCATGCTGGTGTCCGGCTGCATCTGGATCTGGGGCAAAGGCATCTGGAGTGAAGGTTGGGCTGGGTGTGGAGTCACCCATGTCATGGGTGCCAGCACCCACTGCTACCCTGCAGGGGGACACTGGGGCCCTGGCAGCAGCATGGCTCTGTTCCCACTACTCACATACAGCCAGCATCTGCATTTCTCCTTCCAGAGGCCAATCTTCCTGTCAATTCCAATTAACCCCAGCGCTGACATCTCAAGGACAGCTCTGGAGGCAGCTTTGCAGAGGAGCAGCAATTTGGAAATGTGTCGTGGGGTGGAGATGGCACTTTAGAGCCCAGCCTTAATTACATCAAATGGCCAGAAAGAGCTGTACAGTGGTTTGAGCTATTGCCATTTGCAGAATGATTCTTCTGCAAGATTCCCTTCAGTCCTGCTCTCATCCTGATGTCTTTTCTTTAAATCAGTGCCTGTGCTTGAACTTGAGGCTCAGTACAGGGGCAGGTGCGTGTGATGCACACCCTGGGTGTTTTCCTAGCAAAAACAAGTCTTCCCTTCTCCCAGTTAAATATGCACCCTGCAGCTGGTGCATGAGTGTGCCAGGGAGGGGGCCAGTGGGCTTTGCTTCCAGGGAGCCAGGGCAAGCAAGCAGCTCATCTCAAACCATTGCTCCCCAGCTGTAGGGAATGAAGCACCATTGCTTCAAGATCTGCTCTGCCCTGGTCCTTTCTGCCATTTCCATCAACCCCATGAAAGCTCGAGGAGAGGTCTCCCCCTGTGTTTGGGCCAGCCATGCACCCACACCTCCCTCCTGGTGCCTCTGTGGCCCTGAGAATTCACACCTGGTTTGAAATACGCAATTCCACAAGCTTTTAGAAGACAGTGTGGCTAATGGGGACAGTTTGGGCACCTTCATTCCTGGCAGAGGCTGGAAAAGCAGCAGACATGCTGTGTTTGTTTTCCAGTCCTCAGAGGGAAAGGGACAGAACTTCAAGAGCATCAGCAACACCAGGGAGAAGCGGGTTCAGAAGGACAAGCCAAAGCACAGCTTTTAACATGGGGAATAATAAATGAATGGAAAGACCCACAGCGCTGCAATAAAACATCCCTTAAATCCTTTGTTTTCATTTTTGATGATAAAGGAAAATCATTAGGGCTCAATTAGTCATGAGAGACAGGGGTCCTTCTGCACTGCACCGGCTTGAGAAAGCGCCTCCTGTTCAAGAGCACACCCTCCCCATGCAGCGAGCGATCATTAAATATCAAACACTTTATTTGTGCCATTTGCATTGCTGATTGTGCCCTTGTGCGGGATGGGAACTCGGCGGCGATAATTGATGTACATGGATTTAAAAGTGCCTGGATCTCTTAAAAGAGGCAGGGAAATGAAGGAGAAGCTCTGAGCAGCGGCGGCTGCCGGTGCTGCTTCAGCAGCACAGCGGGGTAAGAGGAAATGAGAAGGGAAGGAGTGACAAATGAGTTTAGGTGACCCTGACACGAGGACATAAGGGTTTGGGGTGCATTACCTTTCATTTGGGGATGGAGAGGAGGGGACTGGGCGGGTGACAGCCACTGCCAGACCCATGATGAGACAAAGCTGTGCCACTGGTCCCAGCTTGTCACTGGGGTGACCTGGTGCTTCCTCCCTGCTGTGCTGGGGGGAAACTTTGCTGCAGCAGGCTGTGCACATGAGCACAAGGCCTTAAATATTTATAAAGCAACAGATGATGTCGAGATGCTGGGCAAGAGACTGAGAAGGTTCCCAAAGCCCTCTGCACACTGGTCCTGCTGCAAACCCTTGCTAAGTGCCTGCTGGAACTCTTGGCAATGTCAGCACGGGGCTATGGCTTGCACTGAGCAGACAGAGGACACCCCAAGAGGAAATAAAGTAAATAGCTCATTAAAAAATCCTCCACATCAGAACAAGCTCCCCAAACCCTTCTCTCTTCCCAGAAGTGACCGTGCTGTACAGAGGCTGTAATTTGTTGTTGTCACCGCGGGAAATGTAAAGCACAGCAGCGGAGCATCACTTACTGCTTTATTACCCTTCCTGCTCCCTTCATTTCTTTGCCGAGACTGCAAATGAAAGAGCAGACAAGTGGTGGCTGTGCCACTGTCCCTGTGCTCAAAGGCGGGGTGGGCAGAGATGGCCACAGAGGCAGAGCCCCAGGACGTCCCCACAGAGAGGAGCTGCTGCCAGCACAGGGCACAGAGTGGGGACGAGCACACAGGGCTATGCCTTGTTTTGGCACACGAGAGCCTGTGATGGGGCAGAGAGAGCAGCTCCAAGCAGTCACCTCGGGGACAGGGCACACACTGGGGACAGGCTCTGGCACAGGGTTTCAGCAGGAGCAGGTTGGCCATGGGGTGGGGTCAAGTACTGGGAAGGAGATGCTTGTGCCGCCACAGGCGCGTGGACGGCTCTGGAAGGAAAAGCCTGACTGAACCTGCCCAGCCTACAGCAGAAGGGACCTGCTGTGGCTCTGGGACTCAGGGATTTAATTTTTTCCTCTCTGTGCAATTTTTTCCTCCCTGCAAGCAGAGACTGCAGCAGGCTAAACAAATAAGGGGCTGTAATGTAATCGTAGACATATGCTCTTGAATTCACATTTAGAGTGTAAACCATAATATTTTTGTTTATTATTTAATTACAGAGCTTGTAAATGTAAATGGATTTAGACCGTTAATTTTAGGAAGCTTAAATTACCTTCCATTCCTTGTTTAATATTCAGGTGGACAACTTCCATGTCTGGCTGCAGCACATTTGGGGTGTGCAACAGAGCTGGGTGAGCCATGCATTTTCAACACCCTGTCTTCTCATTTGTAGAAGTTGGGCCAAATTATGTTTTACTGTACAGTGTCTAAAATTAATTAAGTGGCAGAGCATAAGGAGTTGGTTTCAGTCCTTCTTCCCCCAGCAGCACTTTGCAAACTGTGATAACCTCCCTAGTGAAAACCAGGAGAAAATTGAGCCCCCACTTACTGGTTTTTTTTTTTTTTTTTGCACCTGAAAGAAAAATCCTGTATTTCTGGAAATATTCCCCTATTAGAAATTGTTTGCCTGATATTAATTGTGTCAGACAAACCCCCAATGGTACAAGGCCTCCCTGGCTTGAAATGTGAGCTCTGTTCCTGCACAGTATTGTGAGCAAGTGGCTCATTTTGAAATTTGTCAAAAGGCTTGAGCACGTGTATGGGACTGGTGCTGGAGTATGCCAAGGAATTGCTCCCATTCAGGGTGACTGAGGCTCCAAAACACTAAAAACTGAGCAGAAACTGCTTTTGAGGCCTCGACTCTGAGCCCCCTGCTCTTGGGGCAGCTCCTGCAGGGGGTGGTGGGGTCACTCCCACAAGAGCAGGGCAGTGCACACACGCCCCAGAAGCCCAGAGTCCTGAGCCATGTGTCCCCTGGACACACCTCCTGGACATGCCACCAACCAATGGGGCTGTTAATTAGGGGAATTGATTCCTCGCTCAGGCAGGGTGCCAGCAGGAACACTGCCACTTGGGAATGAAGGGGTTATTTAGAAAACCCCATTGCTGGGTGTTGTATCCCCCTGCCAGCTGAGCTGTTCAAGTCAGGTATCACCAAGCCCCTGGTGTGCAGGCTCTTGCCCCAGGAGGCACAGCATTGCTGCGGGGGTTTGGGACGTGGCCCTGGAGGTCCTTCCCTGCTGCCTCCCTGGTGACCCCCTCATTGTCTCCACAATGGGACCGAGGCAGGTTTAGGGATGCTTTGCTTGTACCCCATGAGAAGGGGCCTGAAAGCAAGGTGCATCCTTTTCCACTACGACCAGAGGAAAAAAGTCATTCATTTTATCTATTTGGAACTGTAACTGAGGCTGCTCATCCCGTGCAATTCCCATCTCCTCCCAGCATCAGTGATGTCTGCAGGCAGCTGGTCAGAGCTGTGAGTGACTCCACAGAGACACTGCACAGGGACACATTTAAACCTCTTACCTACCGTGCAGGCAGACCCCAGCCAAAATCGGGGAGGGGGGATGCAATCACATCTGTACCTTATCGGGCAAGTGCACTCTCCCACCTGGCTTTTGAGCAGCAAGTTATGGATAGTGTAACCTCCAGGTCAGCTCTTGTAAACAAAACTCCTGCTTGTTCCATGCTGAGTACATCATTTCTCCATGAGAAGAGTCTGTGGAGAGCCCTGCCAAGACTGGTAACATATTCTCTGGATGTACACCCAGGAAGAAGTGTGTAACTTCTCTCCCTCATGAACATCATGTTTTAGCAAAGCCTGGTGATGGTTTTGTTTTCTTTTGTAATGTCATTTGATTTTAAACCGCTGCATTCAGGCAGATGTACATTTGGCATCTGGATAGACGATACAACATAAAGTTAGGACCACATGATTCCTATCCATCTGGATTCACCATATAAATAATCAGAGCAAAGCACCTGGAGAAGGGAGGTGAGGGGGCTGAGCCCATCAGCAGCAGTGTGCAATAAACAGAATAAGAAGATGTCAGAGTCCACACGACAGGTCAGCCTTGATCCCTCACTACAATTCAGTAACATAAAAATACCCCTGTTTGAGTCTGGGCTGTTTACACAGCTGGAGCATAAATATTTAGATTTGCAAGAGGAACGCTTGCTCAGCTGAAATCGTGAGATCTCTGGAGTCAGCAGCGGGGGGTGTAGAGAGGCCCAGCATTTCCTTGGAAAAAAGAAAATCGATAATAATTAAAGCAGGGAGCTCTGCTTCCACAGAGAAGCCGGCACTTATGTAAAACTAACTTGGCTCATGTTCTTCGGGGGTGTGAAAACCTCCCCGTGAGGGCTGGCCAACACTGACAAAGCTGCACAAGGGCCACACGTGGGGACCTCATGGACACAGGGGGTTGATGCGTGGGGGGTGATGGGGAGGGTGCAGATGTCGCTCTGAGGACTGGAGGTCCTGAGGGAGCCACAGACAGCTCCATGAAGCCAGTCCAGCCTGTGGGACAGCAAGGAGTTGGACCAGTGCATTTCCTGTCTGTCAAGTGCTCTGTGAGTGACGTGTCTGACATTGCTCTGGCCAGGAACCACTGTATTTCCATAAATTGCTTTTTTCCCCCTTGCATTTTGCTACCATAAAGTTGGCTGTGGACCCAAGCCCATCTTTTGGCCACCTCTTGCCAGGGGAAAGGAAGGCTTTCACTGCTCTTCAATATTACACAGACAGGTAAAGCATCCCCCACCCCAGGGAGGGGATGGAGAACCAAGCTGGGTCCTTCCCACTGAATGACTGCAGCCTCCTTTCCAGAAAAAAATGTTTAAGTGGAATTTTTATCAGGTGAACCCTCACTTCATGAAAACCATAAGGTATAGCAGTTATTAGAAAGAGGATTTCTACTAATGCATCTGCTGCATATTCATTATGTCAGGGCATCTCCATGAAGAGATTTGCAGAGGAAACCAGCCATTCATTTCCACACATAATTCCTCAATAGCCCATTTGCTTCAAAGACTTTTATAGACTTTAACTACTACATGAATCCTCAGATACTTATTTTTTAGGCTCCAGGGGATCCATTGAAACAGAAATTCGTTTTCTGAAGTTTTATTACAAAGGTTTTGCTCTGGATAAAAGCTTCCTATTATTTCCAAACTTCTGTTCTCCACAAAGATGACTTTGGCAGGTCTGTTCCTATGGCTGCCACAGGGTGCGAGGCATGGGTAGAATTTTAGGTCCCAGAAATAAATAATATATTTCTGTTGAGAAAAGCTCCTTCCTTACCCTCACCACTTTTAGTAGTGTGGACATTTTTCTACAGCTATCCAAATGCACATGAGCTGGGAGCAGGAACCCTGCTTGTTTCCGTGTTGATCTCATCACCATCTGCCTTGTCACCTGACCCATCTGGGTAGGCCAGCCCCACCACGGATGGCCAAAAATGCTCCAATAGATCCCCCTTGTGTCTCCAGTCCTGCCTGAGCAGTGGTGCTGAGGAAACAGCAGTGGGCAGTGGCTGGTGGAAAAACCTGAGGGTAGCTGGGATGTTGGCCCCTGGCCAGCAGGATCCCACCTGGACAGAGAGGCCATGGAGATGGTGAAACTTAATAAGAATTAGGCAAAACAAGTAATAATAAAAACTTCTCTCCCCATTTCCATGATCCTTGTGCAACCTTTAAGCCACACAAGGGCAAGGCAGATTCACAACACTCAGGGAACATTTCATACATCAAGTGCTTTTTATGGGAAGGAGCCAAGTCTCTTCTCATTTTGCTTTCCTAAGGGTTAGGAGTTTCCAAAAGCAAATCAGATGCCTTGAAAAATAGGCTAATGTGAGTGTGGGGATGTCACACACATCCACTAGCAAAACAGGCATTCAAGGGAGTCCAGCAGTCCAGGTGTTCCTGGCTTGTGTAGCTCCAGGATAATGGTGACCTGTGTAAGCTGGAGCAATCAATGTGCCTTGTTTAATAAAAATATAAACTGTTTGGTGCAATCCTGCTCCTGCTGCAGTCTGTCAAGATGACATTTCAGTGCCTCAGTCTTCAAGGAGACACCGAGTGAAGTGGGGTATGGAGATGAGGCCAACAGAGAGGTTGAGAGGGGAGGATTGGAGGAGAGCAAACATGGCCACACCAGCCAGGCTCCAGAGGGAAAGCCAGATGGTCACACTGCAGCAGCACTGACACAGCTAAAGGAAATATTTAGCTGGACTCATTTGCCATGAGGTGTCACTGGAATTAAGAACCAACACGTCCATGAAGGATGAGGTGCAGCCAGCACTGGGCTTTATAAGGGGTTTAAACCACCCCACTTCAGGGACTGAGCCAGCCACGTTGGAGGGAGGGGAGGAGGAAAGATGCTGTGGGCAGACAGGCACTTTCTGGCTTTCTCCATGGAAAAACGTGCTGACAGGAGCCACGGCTGTGTTTGGTGTTAGTCTGCCAATGTGGAGTCACGGCAATGCACCCAGGATCACCGCTGGCAACTGTCTCCTTATGGACCCTCTACATCAAACCAAGCTTCCTCCTCCACCCTGCTGGCTTGGCCTGTCAGGGCCATGTCCCTGTCCCTTTGCTTGCCCTGCCCCAAGCACCCTGGCAGGGCTCCATGAGCAGCAGTGGGACCATGGTGAGTCCCATGGAAAACTGGGCAGCCATCTCACCATCCCTGCGCCCATCCAAAGGACATCTCCAGACCTTCACAGCCTGATAGTTCTGCCTCAGAAACTGCAACTGGCAGTAAAGCAGGGCAATTAGCCCTAATCATCCTGAATTATCACAAGTCCTCCTCCATCCTGGCTTGTCTGCCTCTCCTCCCCCTAGAACTTTGCTCTCTCATTAATCGGAACAGAACCTTTCTGTCACCGCTGATTGCATCGTCCAACGTCAGCTGCCTGGAAGGATAAAAATAAAAGATGGAAAGTGTGTGCTTTTGGTACAAATAAATAGGTGCCAGAGAAGGTAATTTAATTATGCAGTGATTGAATTAGGTGGAAGAAACTGCATTATACCCACAAAATATCTGCCCTGATGATCGATTTGAGGCATGGTCCCTGTGTGGCCAAGTGATGGGGTTTGGTTGGGAGGGTTTGGAGCAGCTCCCATCCGATGCCGTCGGGATCATTGTGGATACCTCATCCCCCTTTTTGGCAAATTTGGCTGCTGGCAGAGTGAGGCTGGCATTAAAATGCTCTTGTTGTTCACTACAGATTTTCTGTGCAAGAAAAAATTACTTTAGAGTGGATGAGCCTGATGACTGGGCTGTGTCCCTCCGTTACTGCATCTTCTGTGGAATTAAATGGAACAAAATGGAGCAATAATGGACAAAAAGGAAGAGCTCACCATGGATGTGTGTTACTGAAAAGTAAAAGCTATGAGGAGTTTATATGAGAGGGAAAAAATATGGATTTATAGCCAATAAAGGGTCTCAGGGAGGTCCCAGAGCCAAGTGCCCTCATGAGGTGCCACAGCCCCAGCACACCTCTAATTAGGATGAATTTCCCTTCTGCCAGAGTTAATGCATTATGTATTGAATCCATTTGTGTTCATTTGTAGCAAATAATTACTTTTAAATGTTATAATTCATTTGGATTATTTGACTTCTCTATTAATTCTATAAATAATTGTTTAAAAGAGTGTGTTGAGGTTGGTGGAAAGCATTCCTGTTGTGTTGTTGACGTGGTGGAGCAGCTCCCTGTGGTAGGACCAGCTGGTGGATGACATGTTGGCACCACCAGAGACCCAGCCTGAGCCCTCCATCCCCAACAGCTTCCCACTGCCCCTTGGGGACAAGGGACACACAGCACATTGATGCTGGAAATCACCACGCGCCTCAGACTTGGTGCCTCTCTCTTAATTGTTAGGAAATGCTCTGATTTCCATGTAAAGCCTCACCCCTGTCCTTGCTTCCCCTTGCTGTAAATTTTCTGTCCCATGACACCTGAAAGCAAAAGCAATCTTCTTAATCACAGCACTACAGAGCACAAACAGAGGTACAAGGTAAGAGGCGCAGGGCAATGAGCTCCTCTGTTGTGTGCCCTTCAATCTGGCTTGATAAATGGAGATTTTGCCAGGAGATTTTTTCATGCATGAGCATTAAAACGGGTGCAAGGCTATTTTCTTTCCTTGCAAGGTGAGACAAAGGAGCTGTGCTTTCCAACTCAGCAACATTAGTCTTTATTTCAGTGGGGGAAATTAAATAAATTAATCTGAAAGCAGGAAGGAGGGAAAAGCCTTCAGAACAGTATTTAAAAGAATTATTTCTGGGGTTCTTTGTGTCCTCCTGCTGTTTCAGCCAAGTCTATAAAGCATTAGGGAAACACATGCACCCTGTAAGCATCCCACCAGCAGTCCCTGGCTGGGCACCCGATGTTCCAACTCAGCAAGCTGCCAAAATTTTTAAAAAGTAACCTGTCAATTAGCAGATTCTGAAGAATTTAGTCTGGGTAAGTCCAAAGGGGGAACTTAAAAGCTCGCTCTGTTTAATTTGATCAAGGCTTTAATAACATCTGGCTGGATTAGTACATGGGTACTGCCGTGCTCCCAGGAGTGGGGCTGGGCCTGGCCTCCCAGCACCCCATGTTTGCTGTGCTTGAGTCATTTCCCCACCAAGCTCATGTGTTTGCAAGTTAAAAGGATGTTGTGTGGTTTCAGTGGCTCCTCTGGGAGCTGGGGGTCCTGCCAGCACCTGTCCCCCTCACTGGTGCTGAGAGGTGCGAGGAAGGTGGAGAAGCCAATCCTGACAGAGCCACTGTCCTGGGCTGGGGCAGGAGGGGCTCTGTGGGGTGGCTGAGGGGCCCAGTGGGATCAGGGGGTGTAGGGGCAGGGGATGGGGGCTCAGCCCCTCTTGCATCTTGTGCCATCACGTTGTCTTTCTGTGGTGGGGCTTCTCCTGGGAAGGCATCGCACACCTTGCAGAGAGGGATTTCGCCCACCCTTAAATCATGGGAAGATGATTTAAGGAACTGAAAGCTTCAAGCCAGGGCTTCTAACTGAAAAGACACATTGATTTTCTGTAGCTGATGGAATAAAAGAATTACTGTGGCACAAAAAAAAAAAGGAAGCAAACTTTGTTCAAAAAGCCACCTTGGCACGTGCTGTGCATCGGTGGGGCTGGTGTTCCCGGGAGATGATCCTTCTGCAGCCCCAGCCTGCACAAACACGCTGGCATGGTTCTGGGTGCCCTGTGGTGGGAGCAGGCAGGGCCCAATGCCCAGAGGAAAGCAGGGCAGTGATGGGAAACCAGGTCCCTCCTTTTGGGAGCGCAGAGTCTCTACTCCACTCTGGGGTTTGGGGACCAAACTGCATCCCTTAAAAAGGGGTACAAACGCCAGTGGCCTGAGGATGGGGAAGCAGTGAGCAGGGGTCTCTCTCGCTCCGGGGGCTCTCCAGGGGCTGGCAGCAGGGTGCTGGAAGGCTTTGCTCTCCCTGCTATGGAAGCCGCTCCCTGGGTGTGAATAATTGATCTCCGCCTGGCCCGTGCCCCAGTCGGCCCGCACGGAGTCCATCGCTCCCTTTCTCGCCCGCTTTTCCCGGTGAATATTTCATCCCTGCCACGGCGCGGCTGAGGCTGCCCGGGCTTTGGGGAAGCTCCAGCCCGCCTGCCCGGGGGAGAGGCTGGGAAAGGGCGGCACACCGCACAAAAATGCCCTAAAATGTGTCCCCAGGGCGCCCCGGGCGCTGGCAGCGATCCCGATTTGGCGGCTGCATCTCTCAGAGAAGGGTGGAAAGGCAGGAGGC
This sequence comes from Eulacestoma nigropectus, assembly GCA_013397775.1. Classification (NCBI taxonomy): domain Eukaryota; kingdom Metazoa; phylum Chordata; class Aves; order Passeriformes; genus Eulacestoma; species Eulacestoma nigropectus. The sequence continues at coordinate 1,653,410 of VZTE01004350.1, read as the reverse complement.
TGCGGGGAAAGCAAAGCGGGGTCGCTCTGCGATCCGCAGGCACCGGACCCTTCTCATGGCTGGAGCGGGGGGATGCCCCTGCGGGCACCACCCGGGCTGGTGGCAGCCCCTCACCCCGGCATCCCCCTACCCGACCCTCGGCTTTCCCACCGGCGCCCAGGAAAGCCCCAAACACCATCCGCCAGAGCCCTGAGGAGCTGGCAGCGCTCCCTCGGCCCTCCACAAAAGCACTTGTTAATTCCCTCTTCTCCCTTAATTACACGAAAGCAATGACCGTTCTATCATCACTTTACAACGCTTCGGTTTAAATCCACTATTAAGGCAGGAGCGTTGTGGCTCAGACACTTTAATTAACATGAATGATCTCACCTTTGTCCACAGCATCTTTTTACGTGTTATTATATCAGGTAATTGTTAAACTATTCACTGGTTTGGAGAGGTCTATGCTTTCATTAAAATGTCGTGCTTTTCCTGACCCAGCAGATTACCCACATTTTCACACTTAGAATTTTCAGGTGATTTGAGTTAAATCAATCTGCAAGAAACCAGATAAATTATTTAAAGCACTAGTGGTCTCAGACTAGGAAATGGGATTTGGTCAATGCTTCTCCAAATTTTAGAAGTTTCAAGGTGCTCCCAGAGCTGGCTGGGAAATCAACTCCCTATTGACCAAAGCTATCAAAAGAACGAACTGAATAGTTTAAATTAATTTGAAAACTCCCCACACTTGTGGGAAAAAAAGGGCATTCATTAATTTTACACATACCCTTTCTTGTTTCCTCTCTCACCAGAAAAAATGGCTGGCAGAGAAACCAGGGGCTCTTCCCTCAGGAAACAAAAGCCCTTCCAACTTTTTTGAGCTTTTCAGAAATGCTGCTCGTGGGTTTTTTTTCAAGTGAAATTACATTGAAAATGTGGAACGATTAAATAAAACCCAGCCCAAACCCCCAGCTGATAAGTCCTTTCAGGGCACACTCTGATGTGGATGAAACTTACTTTTAACTGATTTTGACCACTTGAAAATGTCTGTTCTCTAAAATCAGGGAAAACTGAAATAATTTTTGTGCAAACAATTAGGACTGGCTAAAGCATCTTGCTTGCACCCTGTGTCAGCCCTGAAGGTGGGCAGTGATTCTGCTTCTGTGCTAAAACATGGCTCAGGGGGCTGCAGGAGGCTTGTCCTTCCCAAGAGCATCTCCAGCTCCTGCCTCCAGTGTTTGGAGAATGATCAGGTGAGAGCAAGACAGGGATGCAGGCACAGGTTGAGACTTTTGCCTCAGCTCTTCAAGGACCAAAGCACTGGGTAAACCCTGAAATTTGGTCTGAACACCTGAACCTTCATTTCTTCCTCTTCCTCATCCAGAGTTGCTTCTTAGAAGCAGCAGCAAAGCTGAGTTCGGACAGACAGGGGAGAAAATCCCACGGCCACTGGCCTTCCCCATCAGCAGCAGGAGCATCACCTGTCCCCAGCCCATGGCAAGCACGGATATCACTGGAGCAGGAGCACCTGGGGGCCCTCATGGCCTTGCCCAGACTCACCTGGGACACACACCTGCCCAGGGGCACTGGAGCTCCTTGCAGCTCAGCCCGGCCACCAGTCCCAGCTTCAGCCTCTCTTCAGAAGGGGTCTTGCTTTATTTCATCCCATCTCACCAGCCTGGAATCTGTTTGCTCCCATCTGCCGGACTGTGGTGGACCCTGGATCTTGCTTATGTCTCTCTGTGCATGGAGGTGTCGATGGAGCCTGTTCCCAGCCCTGCAGGACTGCCCCCCATGGGTGAGGATTGCCCCCAACTCCCAGCTGGATCTGCTGCTCCCCAAAGGCGAGTTGTTGTGCTCTGGATGGTGGTGAAGGTGGAGCTGTGTGCAAGCCACGCCATTACACTGGTGTCAACCTGGGGAAAAGGGCTGGAGGGCACCTTGCATTAAGGGACTGGCTTAGCTCTGCCACCTGTGTGACCACCACGGGTGTGCACCTTTCCCAGGGCTGGGGCGGGTCTGCTGAGGTGTCACCCATCGTGTTGGAGAGGAGCATCTGAGCCATGGAAACCACGTTGGGTCAGGGTTCTTGTGCTGTCCTGCCTCTGAGAAGAGCCTCTGGCACTGCTGGCCTGGGGGCCACGTCTGTGGCTTCCAAACCCACACCCAAGGAGAGAGAACGGGGACCGGCTGTGACCCGCAGCCCAGTGGATGTGCCACCTGGGGACGGGGCAGGGAGGTTCCTCTGAGGGCAAGGGCAGCTTGGTGTGGCAGTGATGGGAGTCATGGTTAACTGGGTTAATTATATTCATGTTGCTAGGAACACGGTGAATTATGTTAATAGCAGCATCTGGGGAAATTACATCTTCATTAATTGGTCCTGATTGCTGTTTGGCAGATGCGAGATGTTTCTGACTTTAACATGCAGGACAAAATTTATTGTAATCAGCACATGCAGTAAATGCACAAATACTGTTATCATGCCTTGCTAATTGACTCTCTGAAGAGGAAGGGATGGCAAAGACTTGCATGGCCTTGCTCTCCTGCCCCAGCCAGGACAGGCTTGTGCTCTACTGATTCCTGCTCTACTGCTTCCTCTGATAGAGTTTTGACCATTGTTTTGAGTTAATAATGGTAATAACACGGTTGACAGACACAGGAGAGCAGTCACAGGGCTGAGGGTGCTTCTGTTGATGTGTCGCACCCTGGAGTTGGCCTTGTTGTTCTCTGGCCTTGATCTGCCCAAAAGGCTCCTCCTCATGGATGTAACTTGGGGGCAATTGGGTCTATTCACATGCTTGGAGTCAAACGCGTTGGTGATTTGGAGACCTTTGATCCCGTCAGGTCCCCAGCAGGGAGGAGAGGAGGCTCACCCAGGCAAGGCTGTCCTTAGGGCACCACCCCTGGGTGGGAGATGGGCTGCTGGTGTGTGAAGAGACTCCAGTCACGGCCAAAGCAGGGCTGAGCTACGTGCAGTCTGTGACACCAATCTTTGCGACGCTGCAACTTTCAGTCAGGGCAGCAGCAGCGAACAAGGAACAAACCACATTGCAATGAGCTATCGCACCGTGGCAGAAAGCTCCATTCTTAACCGTGGCAGAGATCCTAATCCCTTTGGATAACCCCCCAAAGCTCCCAGCAAATGCAGAGGCAATACATTACCTCCATGGGGAAGCACGGGCTGGAACTCAGGCAAGGCACCGAGTCCCTCGTAAGTTATGAGGCTCGTCTGGGGACAGCAATAAGTTGTGTTACGGCCTTGCTTGCTCCGCTTTCTTTTTTACACACCACCATCTTTCATTTTAATAGTGGTTTTCCAGCCAGCTTTGTTAGGCCTGCTGCTAATTGGGCTGGATTCATGTGTCCCACCAGGGCATAGGACAAGCCTGGCACTGCTCAGAAGGGAAAGGTTTTACTGCCTGGTGCTTTCAGTGGGCATAGCCCAGGTTTTGGGGAGCATAAGGAGGGGATGTGACAGGGCTGAGAGAGGAATTCAGGAACAAATTTAACTTTCTGCCTGCCCTTGAAGCTCATAGGTACCCTCTCTGAGGCAGTGATGGGCTCCACATGAGTCAAATATCCCCCAGGGAGATGCAAACCTGTTTTACAATCAATCTTTCTGATCTGGAAAGATGTGGGGCCACCTCTTTCACTGTGAAATTGGATTTAAAAGTTCTTCAGTGCTGAAAGTATCAGATTCAGACCTTCACAAGGTGATTTTCATAGGTCATCACAAGGAATGAGAATTCATTGCTGGGACAATTCCACCAGAGCTTTGGAAGCAGCGAAGTTTGCACCCTCAAAACCTAGAGCTAGGTTTTACTGAGAATCTGTAACAGGTGCTGAGCGGGGGGCTGGCCATGTCTTTTCCACCACACTGCCCCTGTAAATAAATGCAAGGACCAGGACAGCTGTGATGCATGAGAGATTTGGCTGCAAAGCAATGGTTCTGCCTTCTGGGACACACTTTTCCCCACTCCAGAGCCCCCCAGGTCCCTCAGCACCGGGGCACTGGGAGGTCAGAGAGCTCCAGGGTTTCTGCTTGTGGTCTCTGAGCCCCTGGGAGACTCACAGCAATCCTCTCCCCACCACTGTTGCACAGCACTTGCCACCTCTGTCCCCACTGCCCTACAGTTCTCCCTGGAGCCCTGGGTGCTCTGGTCCTGCCAAAATGGCTGTCCCAAGGTGACCAGAACTTCCAGCCCCCAGTCACCTCACTAAGATGGACAAACCCCAGTAATTAGATGGAGAAATTAATATTTAGTGGGAGCATCCACTTGGGATGTCTCCAAAAACACAGCTCTGAAATATGTGGCTCTTTAGTCAGAGATACCATCATTCCACTGCCCCTTCAGCCTGTGCCAGTGCCCCCTCATCTTGCTGTGGGTCAGAACTCTTCATCTGGAGGACAGAAGAGCATGGTACAGGAGACCTAGGATCCTTTTCCTCCCCCATCTGGATGAACCAGATGGTAAAACCAAGCCACTTGTTTGCAAAGGTCTTTCCCCATCAGCCACCGTTGTAATAACACTGGAAATGTCAGGAAGCTCCTGTGAGAGGGAGCCTGCTCATGCCAAACACCAAAACAGTTCGTATTTGTAGCTGAGAAACACAGCAAGGAGCTTACTAGTTGGCAAACAGACTGAATTGTAGCACTGCTTTTATTTTAAAGGGCAATTAGCACTGTAGAAGGATTCTCTCTGCCTCTTCAATATGCCGTGTTTGTTAGTTAAAAGCTCAATTTATGGTTAATGTTACATGATAACATATGTCACAGCTCTGCAGTTGAGCTGCTCCGTGGCATCAAGAAAACTGTGCCAGAGCAGAAGTCCTGAGAGAGGCAAATGGGAGCAACAGTGCTGTGAAACCCAATGGTACCCACCAAAATGTAGTGGGGAGGTTTTCAGGAGAAGACTGAAACTCTGGAACATGTAACTATTTGGGATTTTCCCTTCCTGCTCACTTGAGAGCTGAGACTGTTAGACCTGGGTGTGGTTTTTGCAGATTCCTTTCAGTGAGGGTGGTGCTCAGGGCCAGTGAGTAGCAATGTCAGACAGTCCAGGAGAGATAACCCAGGCTGGCCCATGGGCCTCTGTAAACCTGCTACTGGGGCAGGGAACACACAGGGTCTCCACCAGGCAAGTGGAACAGCCTGGATGTGTGTGGGGAGATGAATGTGCTGGTCCATCCCGCTGCTTGGACTGGCCCTGGGCTGGAGCAAGGCTTTGACTTCAACACCAGGCACTGCAGTGTCCATCTCTTGCTGTCACTCAGCTAAAGCAGAGATGACAAGCACGTAACCACTGTGACCACCCTGGTGATGGCTCCAGGCTATGATCTCAACTGCTGCCATGCCCACTGCTGACAGTGAGTGGGAAATACTCTTTCTTGGGGGAGAAAGTTTTCTATTAGCAGTTGCAGAGGGCTAGCACTGGGTTCCTGCTCTTCTTGGAGACAGACTGTCACCAGAGAGATCAGACATCATTTATTTTTAACGCTATGAATATGTAGAAACTTGTCTGAGCTTTGCACGCAGTGGCCATGAATTTAGAAACGGCGTCAGGAATCGTGGCATTCGGCATCCTGCGAATCGGGTCAGAGCTATAAATTTCTCTTACTGGTGCACAAGCCATTTGCCATACATGACTTTCTGAATTTGTGGTCATTTCTCTCTCTGCCCATGTGCAGAGTGTACGACTGAGATTTTATATTGCACCTCTGAGACACAAAGTCCTTCTGGTGCTTTTGCCTTGCATCCTAAACAGCCTCACTCACTCTTCTCCCCGTCCCCTTGCCTTAATGGCTTCTGGCCACAGCCTGGCCCCTAAATCATGGGCTGCACCTGGACAGGCATAAACTGCAACTGTCCCCAGACAGAGCGGGTTTGATTGGAGTGGTGAGGGATGTGACTGAACACAGCTCAGCGTTGGGAGAAGGCTGCTCCTACACTGAGCCTGAGATGGGTCCTCTGGCACAAGCATGGAAGGCGATCAGGCAAGTCCTGCAGAGACCCCTGATGTGTTCAGTGGGCCTTTCCAAGGACAGTCACGTGGAATACAGAGGGAGGGAATATTCAGCATGGATATTGTGGGGTTATGTTAAGATCTGTGTGTTGGGAGGCAAGCTTAAGCTAAGCAAGTTCACACTGTGGGGACTGAAAGGGTGCTGCCATCCTCCTCCTCCACTTTACTGCCTGTGCTTCTCCTCCCCCACCTCTATCTGTTCCAGACATAAAAGCTTTTTTATTGCAAGACTAATTTTGCTCAGTGAATTAAAATGAAGCCTTTGCAACCCCTCCTCCCCAGTGCAACTGCTCCCAGCAGCAGTGTTCTCCAGCTGGTCCCAGCCCCTCTGGTCAGCCTGGGAAAGGCAAGCCCAGCAGCAGGACATGAGCAGGGTCTTGCTAAACCCAGCTCTGCTGAGATGTGCCCGTGCCTCAAAATGGGTCTGCCCTGTTCCACAGGCAGCTCCCTATGAACCTGGTGAATCACTAAAGGCAGCAGATGTGACCAAGATGTTTCCTAACTGATTTTGAATCCCTTTGTCACAGCAGTGCCATCACACAAACAGGAACTGTATCAACAGGATTGTTTATTAAATTCTGGTCTGGTTGCAAGGGTGCAACCCCATTGAGACCCTTTGGTGTAGAAACATGAAACAAACCCCGTGGATTTTCTCACATGTTGCTGAGACTGGATCTCACCTGCAGGTTGCCCTTGAGCATCATACTCAGGTGTTATCAGGGTCTGAGCCCAATTACAAGAGCAGAGCAGGACACTGGAAACTGAACATTTGTGGGTCACAGATGGAGCTCATGTGGCCTCTGCTACTAACTCACAGCCATTCTTCATAGCCAGGGTCTCCAGCAAACTACATATACAGCTCTGTTTCCATCAAGGTAAGGTTTCTGTGCTTGTTGAACATGAACCTTTGAGCCTTTTCAACTTAATCTTCTTCCAAGTGTATTAGATTGTTGGGGAGATTTTTGAAATGGCAAGGTTTCCTGAATTTCTGATCTATTGGTGCATATCTAGAGCCCTTACCATAATTCATCAGGCCCTGCCAACATGCAATCTGAATAAAAGCAGTGAGAAAGCACCTTTGCTATCAGGATTTTTCAACTATAAATTGGTGGAAGCTATCTTTGTGAAAACAGCACTAGCTTCATGTGTTTAGCAGGGAACACACATCAAGCAAAGGAAATACCAGCTGGAGGGCTGGTGGTGCAGGGTTATGGATATGGGATCAGGCTGATGATAGAAACTGGTTTGTTGGTCTGTAGCAGACACAAGCAAAGAGACATTTTGAAAGCAAAGGTTTCATGGGAGCTGTCCCTGAAGCTGTCTCTTGAAACTGTGGTTAGGGAAAATGCCTCTCTGTTGCCACCATAAGCAGAAACCAGAACAGGTGAGAGCATCCCGGAAGATGCCAGCAGCTTTCTTCACAGGTTTTGTTCAAGCCTCCATGCATAGCTTCAGAGTTAACAAACCTTCTTGCCTATATTTCATGTCCCCTAACTTTTCAATCAAAGAACAACCCAGCCTTCAAAAACAAATCCAAGGACTATTATCCTTTGAAGAAATGATGATCTTGTTCAGCAGCCATTTACAACCAAAAGAGAAAAACTATTACATTTTGATTGTTACAGTAAAGAGAAGGACAGAGGTAAAAAGTCATAGCTGTTTTGCTTTGTTCCTTAGAGATAGAGGACTGTGCACATCTGGCTTTAAATAAATAATAGCAGCAACCTCCCAAAGGCCCTTAATCTCCCAGCTTCAAGAGCTTCTGAACTAGCTAAAGGCTACTTTCTTGCTAAGGGCTTTTGTCTCATGCCAACCTAGATCCTTGTGACAAAACTGAAGTTATTTAGTGGAAGGGAGGAAGTAGATGCATTAGTGAGTGCATTGTCTCTTGGCTGAGATTTAGGTTTATTTGAATTTATTATTTCTAATGTAATCAACTGATTGCTATTCACCATTTTACTTTAAATGTGGTCAAGGACTGCGGCCTACAGTCAGTCAATCTATCTGCTCCCACCCTTGGCCCCCCTCTGCTATGTGACTGTGTCCCAGCACTGCCTCTGTTGTCTATCATCAAGCCATACTTGTTTCCCAGCTCAGAGCTGTAGAACACTGTGACGATCCCACCTGCACAGCACAGTGGGAGTGTGACTGTGTGTGCTCTCTCTTGTTCATAACACTGAGCAGCTCCCTGACTAAACACACCTTTCTCTTCCCAGCCATCACTAACCAGCTATTCTTCTTTCAGCTCAACTTCAACCTGCACTTAACCATTAACTCTGTCTATCTGTACCTAAAAATTATTTGAAATGGAACACTCAATTATTACAGATCTTAAACACACAGAACAAGGCTGCTGTTTGATTTCTGTTTCAGAAATGATAAAGCACTCCAGCATTACACTCTCATTCTCTCCAGCAGCAGCTGAGCCACTAAACTGACGACACGAGGATTAACCAGAGAGTCTAACAAGTCATTGGTAGAAAGGGCTGTTTGTGGGGTGCATGGACTGCAGTCAGAATCCATTTGATGTGCTGCTGTCTCACAGTCATTAATCATTAGCAATCTCTTCCTCTTGCAGGGTAATTTTCCAAAATGTTCTCCTTCATTTTCATGGAGAAGATCTCTACCATCACTTTCAACTGCAACTGCACCCATCACATTTGTTTTGTGAGACTGTGGTAAAACCTGAATAAGATAAGGCCCAAAAGGTATCTTCTGCAGCTCTTCTGCTTTGGGTGTTGAACAGTCCTGAGTTAGTAATGTGCAGCCCTCTGGTTCACAGCCAACTTCCCTTCTCCTCCTCTTGCACAAGGCGTTTGTCCTCTGCTCTGCACCAGCACTGCTGGAACGTGCCTGCCCTGACACACTTGTCTTCTGACACTTGAGGTATGCAGACACTGCTTTATTCAGGTACTGAAGATTGATTTCATGGGATGTTGCCTCAACCTAAGAAAACACCCAGAATACACTCAGTTAAAAGGAGACATATTTCAATTCAGCCTTGCGTGATTATCTTCCATGAATTACTTTTGCTACATGAAGGGATGGAACATAAAATTATTTTTCTCAAAGCAGCATAAAGACTCAGGGGGAGCTAAGCAAAATGTCAGTAATTCTTTGTTATTGCTGCTATAATGGGAGCAGTAGAGGGCTTACCTCCGTGGGATTTAGCCAGAGATCTCCATCACTGGGATTTTCTGCTGATTTTATGGCACATACCAGCATTCGAGTTATTGCCTCTTCTACACGGGCTTCATGATCTGCATCCTGCCTCAAGAGAACAGAAGGTTTTAGGAGATAGATTAGCTCATGATTCTCTGCAGAAAGCTGAAAGATCTTAGGAAGAACATGGATGGCCTTAGTTTGAAAGCCACACTGATGTATGTGAAGTCAGTGAAAGGTTTCAGACTCTCTTCCTGTGTACAGCCCCCACACAGGTGGCAGCACAGGCTTTGGTGTGGCTGCTCATGTGAAAAAGGATTTGCAAAAAACAGTATGTGTATATAATCTTTTCCCTTCTCAGTGTTTTGTTAATTGAATCTGGTGCTTGAAATTACAATGCAATATTAGCATTTAATTAATGGATGCATTTAAACAGCTCTCTTTAGGACTAGAAGAGCCTTAGAAGTACATAGCACATTTTTATATCTACATATTATGTCTAATTAAAGTAATTAAAACACACAGGGTGTTATAGCAAGGCAGCAGCTATCTAGGGGCTACACAAGCACAAAAGTGAGTCTTAAGGAAATTTAAGAAATATTTTATCATGTAACAGCAACTGACAAACTGCTGCACTTTTGGACATCACCAGAAGGAAAACCATGTTTCCTCTGAAAGCTCTCCTGCAAAACTAAAAACTAACTTGCTCTTAACAGGCTCTTTGTTTCAGGCCTTCACTTCCTGCATCATTCCCCTTGGACAGCTGGATACTAGTTAGGTTAGGATAGCAGAACAAATATAGGATCTCCTTTTCTTTCTTTCCCATTTGCGTTTCTTGTATACGGAAGGGAAGGGTATGTGGAAAGAATGGTAGACTCTCCTAACTGGACAGGTGGTTTGGTTATCTCAATGACAAGTACCTAGAAGTGGATACATACATTTGCTTTAATTGAGATGCTTAGATGTGTTAGTTTTGGAGGAAAGAGGCAACCTGGTCAGCCCACAGCCCTGATCAGTCTCACTGTGGATCCAGGGAACCTGTCAAGCAAACCACACATCTAGCTAGTGCGAGTGCTGAAGGCAGCAATTTGTCCTGGAACCCTAAGCAGAATTTGGATAGAAGCAGGGGGAAGTGCTCTTGGCATTTTGTGGCTTTGGATGCTTGGCTTTTTAATGGTCTTGTGTAAAAAGCCACCAAAATACGGTGTTTGGTATCTACATGCGGAAATTATTTAAGATGTTGCATTCTTGATATTCATCCTGGCCTGCTGAATAACAGGGCTGTACTGATTGCATGACACTATGTCAGAAAGCAAGAAATACTTTTGGGTAGCTCACATCCAGCCGAAAACAAATTAAATTTCTACTCTAAACTCTCGCCAATATAATTAATGGTTTCACTGGGACTGTAATTGTTGGTGTGATTCACATCTGTCAATATGAAAGCAGCTGGTAACAGCTGCGAGCAAGAACTGCTTGGTTTGGTAATGGAAATGTTCTCAGAACTGTCTTTTAGAATCCATGTCAGAATTTATTTTTATAGATGGATTGCCCAACACCTAAAAAACAGTGCTGCATCAGCTGTAGGGATGATTTCTGTAAGGAACTTTCACCTGGGCTACAATAGCCACATTTGCTCATGGCAGATATCAATATTTGGGGTGTGTTGCTTATTAGCAAGATCCAGCAAACACTCCTCTGTTTATGATGCCACACAACCACTGACTCTCACTGTCACCAAACAGGATCATGGTGACTTCTGCAAGACCTTTATGACAGGTCTAAAGGCCATAGAGTTTAGCTCCACTTTTTTTTTTCCCTTGCAACATGTAAGAACAGCTAGAAATGTTCAGGCTCCACCCCAGCACCTGGGAGCTACCAGCCAAGCTGATCCCATCACTGCCTGCTCCTCCAGAGGGGGACAACTTGTGAGGCACAGCTTAGGGCACAAGTGTGTGTGGTGACATCAGGGTCTTCCCAAGCCCAGGGCACACAGCCAGTTCCTCTGAATTACCTCGAAGGCTCAAATTCAATGCAGGCTCAAGTGGCTGCTCTACAATATGGTTGGTGCTTTCTCTGGCAGTGGAAACAGCCTGACTGCACTTAGGGCTATGCAAGAGTCTGGTCTGGGCTGTTGGCCTGCTGTCCTTGCTTAATACATAAGTTTCATCTGGAAAATTTCTCCATGAGGGAAACACTCGAGTTCCTCTGCTCTGCAAATGCTTGGTTTGATGTTCGTATGAGAACTGCATTGTGTGGTCTTGGAACAGCAGCTGAACGCATGTGTTCTTTCCCCTGCAGATTTCCAGTCTAATATAGGTTTTAGAAGCAGGAAAAAAAAAAAGCCAATGAGTATTTTAGTGAGGCAGCTTTCACAGGCCATTTCAAAAGGTCTTACTTTTTAATATCAACCTAGGATTAATAATAAAGTAATTTGAATCCGAAAACCTTCTGGAGTATTGAGATGATCTAGTGGAAGATGTCCCTGCTTATTGCAGGGTGGTTGGACTAGACAACCTTTAAAGGTCCCTTCCAACCCAAACTATTCCATGATTCTATGATATCCCTGGAACCATCCCATATATACTGGTTAACATGAGCAAGAAAAATCAAAGCCCGGGGAGAAGAAAATTAATTAAATACTTGAGGAAATCCAACTTCAGGCAAATCAAAACTATCACAGAGGAATGAAAACTCAAAAATCCTCTTCCCCTCCCTTCCTATCACATTAATCTGATTTAAATTCTAATTTAGCTTTGCACATAAGCTTGTCCTTGAGATGAAGTTGCTGGTTTTTTGTTCTTTATTCAGCACAAAGCTGGCTAGACCTTAAGAAACTGGACATGAAAAGTTTAGCTTGTGTTAATTGTTTACCTGATTGAAGTAAACTTGAAAGGGGATTTCTGCTGAACTGGGGCTTCAGATCTGGAACCCTGAAAGGTTCTTCAGGAAAAAAATGTATCCATAAGGGCTCTTCCCTCCCCAGCCTCTCAACACAACATTATTATATTATACCAAGAAATTCTGTCCCAATAGGACGGAACCTGGCAGGCAAGGCACAGAAATCCCTTGGAAGTGCTACATCCCCATGTCATTAAAAGGAAAATACCAGTTCAATCCAAGAGTTTATGCTGACAGTGACAGGATCAATGGATTCCACATAGTGCCACCAGTGCCTTGGAACGAGCAGGACCTGGAATTGGAGACATTACGTTAGGGTACGAGCAGAAGCCTGAAGACAGATAAGGTGTTTTCATTTAGGTGATGTGGGGTGCAGAGACAGAACTGAGGCAAGGACACAGGGGCGAGGGGTGATATTTATTTCTCTCTTTTAAGGAGCCTTTTCTCAAGACTTAAATGCCCACTCTATCAATACTATCATGTAAGAAATGGACATGATCCAGAACTACCTTTCATCCAAACTCCTTCCCATATAGTCCCAAGCAGGATTATAACCTTTAACTGCTGTAGGTAAGCAAGTCCAGCAGTACAGAGGGGGTGCAGCTGGTGTAGCAGTACATCAGGGCTTTAGAGAGAGTCTCATCCAAGCAGGAATTCTTTTGTAGACTCTCCAACTGAGCAGACTTCCCAGTTCCTTTAGGACTGCCAGCTGGTTTCCCCAAAAAGCAGATATCCCTATGCCCATCTAGGTGACTAGGTGACAAAACATAGCTTTAATTCTGGTAAATAATCACCAGTATTAAATTTGTCACTTTTAGTAGACAGGCTTTTAAAAGAAAATGTCATGGTTTCTGGAACAATCTAGTATAGATCAGAGCTTTACAACAATATCAGGATGATAGCTGTGACATAAAATTGATTCCAACCCATGGTTTTTATGGTACAAGACATTGATGTTGTTTTGATGATAGACAAGCTTTGCAGGTTACTGAACATTAGATTAACATGGAGCTATCAAGAAAAGCATAAAAGATATTTTTTGACAAGTTATAAAAATGGTCAGAGACAGATAAAAATATACACTTCACAATGGAGAAAGTGAAGCAATGATCTGTATCTGAATTGCAGACAATTCTTTCTCTTGGTAGACACAAATTACTTAGAAGAATGTTCTGCTACCCAGATAGCCCTGCGCTTCATTATATCAAAACACGGCTAATGAGAAAATGTCTGTGGAGGAAACAATGGCACCAGTCCTGCAAACACTTACAGGACACTTGGAACACTCATTTTTTGGGCCAGATGACAAAATGTTCTCCACAGGCTTCAATTTAAGTCAAACAAAAAAAAGCACTGGCTCTCCAAAGGTCAAAAACATTTGGAAATTATTCTTTTATCCGGTACAGCATACAGAACAGAAAAGGAAGTCAGTCAGCGGAGAGTCATTATTTTAAAAATATCAGTAGTTAGTCTTGACATGTAAGTGTATGAAACCCTACAGACTGCAGCCAAAACATGTTTTCTACACTGAACAAGTTTCAGAGTTTTGTTTTTATCACCAAAACATCCACTTTAAATGAACAGTACAGCTGCATTAGCAGCAACGGGTTTATCTGCAAGGAAGTGCTTGCCTAAGTTTCACTGACTGCAAAATCATACAACCCACCAACCAAATGCTCATCTGCTCTACAGGGGATCTTACACTGAATGCTGCTAAAGAATCTGGGTGCCCTCCAAGTGACCGGGTGTAATGAAGAACTCTGGAAAACTTTGTTTTCCAGCAGAAGAAAGCAGAGCTCCCGTAAGCGGCCGTTTGCAACAACAGGACCCTTCCTGTTAGACTTGTGTAGGAACAGTGAGCTTCCAACATGCTGGAAAAGTGGATGAAGACACTGGGGAATTGGTGCAGAGGGACTACGTAGCAAGGGAATACGAGCAAGCGACAAATTAAGGGAAGGGCGTAAATGTTTCAGTAAGAGATGCTGCCTGGAAAACCAAGATGGAAATGAGGCATGGAATGTGCTGTCTCCACACGACTCACATGCAAAACAGAGACAGAATTGCTTTGGAGAAAGGAGGTACAGCCAGGAGCCCCCCAACTTGTCCTGTGTTTTCAAACCAAAGAGGAGGAACTTGGTCGTTCAGAGACTAATCAGATTTCCCTTGCCAGCAGGTTAAGGGTAGTAACTGCAGAGTTGTGTCTTTCTGCAGCTGGCACTGTTTGCTGATGCAATTTATAAAAGAGCTACAGAGCTGCGACTCAGAGGCAAAAGAGGTTCCATAAAGACACTTGCTCTCCCTCTTTTATCGTTGAACGAGCTTATGCTTGTTAAAATAAGGATTTATAGCAACAAGAAATTTGAAAATTATCAAAAAGCAAAAGGACTAAAACTTTAAGGAAGATGAAGAAATAAAAAAAGGTAATTAAAACCAAAAAATACAGCTGGCAAGTGAGCAGAACTAACAAAAGACAAAAA
>VZTE01004350.1:1607836-1638833 GCA_013397775.1 Eulacestoma nigropectus | reverse complement strand
AAAAAAAAAAAAAAAAAAAAAAAAAAAAAAGCCAGCAGAGAAAGAGATAGGATTCTTCTACATTTACAAACTAGTATTCTTCTTGGTTTTCAAATTAGAAGCAAATACACCCACAACAAAATGAAAACAAACCAAAAAACCCACCACTGCCGCCTCTAATGATCAATTCCACAATAAAACAAAGCAGACTTCCATATGTTTATGAATATGGGACACAGATTTAGCTACATTCCTATAGGAAATGTGAAAGTAAGCCACAGTGAAACAACACACACAAATGCAGCAAACATTTTACAGGGAAAATGTAAAGTGCAATAGCAAGACAGAACCACTCCAAGCTAAGAGAGAATCTTGTGCTAGCCTGCTTTCTACAGAACATATCTAACTTTATTAGTGCTGGGAAGATACTGATCTAAACAGTAACCAATCAGATAATTTTAATATTTAGGCTAGTGACAGCCAAATATAGCAAATGAAGTTAAAGTAGGACAGAAATCCCAGAAAAGATAAAATGAAATGCTGTAATGGGAGGAAGGAAACCAAAGGAACAGTTGGGAGAGCAAGTGGAGCAATGCTGAAGTCTTGTACAGCACAGAGAACAGAGCAGGTTTGAATTCTCAGTGGACATGATTAACGTGATACAGTGCAAAGGTAGGGCAAAGGTGGAATCGCTTCAAAAAGAGAGCATACCCTGAAGTGAAATATTATACCAAGAAATTTCTGCTCATTAGAAAAAGGTATTTAGGTAAATGCACACAGAAAGGAAGCCAGTGGGATGGGAAGATAAAGAAGTGGGGCCACAGGGGGACCCAAGGAAATCCCAGAAGTGTTTGTAACCATGGAAATGGGAAATAAAATGAAATAGATGCAGGCATAGTCAATTCTGTGGGAACACCACCTGAGGACTCTGTGTGAGCACTGCTGCCCCAGCCTCTGCCTCATCCCAGGTGGTGCCTGGCTGTCCTGGTGCTTGGAAAGCGCATCTCATCCTGCCTCCCTCCTCCCTCCTGGCATCTTCCCACCTACTGAAACGGAGCTCAAAGGGCCACTGGAGTCAGAAATACGGGCACAGCCCTGGGGAAAAGCACAGTGAAGAGGGAGAGAGTGGGGCTGTATCAGGCCATGTCCATAGTGACCTAGGCAAGAGAATGAAGGAAGCTCAGGGAAGAGGTGGAGAAATAGAGTCAGGAACTTGCAGCTTTGACCTTTGGTTTGCCAGGCTTTTGGGGCATTCATGAGGTTCTCCATATGTGTTACAGGTTGAACAGCGTTTTTATGACCAATCCTAGCATAAATTCAGCTCCTGGACTCTTCTGCTTCTGTGATGGAGATGATAGTTCTGGTGTCTTGAGGTTGGGCTGGGCTGTCTGCCTTCTCCATAGGGTGACTTGGGGCCAGCTCTACAGTCTCCCACGTAAAAACTCTTTATTCCTTCCCCAGAGCAGAATTATCAACTATCTACTACGCATAATGCTGTGGCCAACTCTGAATTCTCTTTTACTAAAATCACTTAAACTCTTCTCCAACAAAAGTAGGTTTTTTTACTCTAACCCTTTTTAAAAAGTCTTTTGTATCCTTTGAGCTGGAATATTACACTGCCTTTGAATTACTGCATTTCTTGACTTACTAAAACACTTCTCTTTGGTATCAATGATATTCTTCTTGGCTATCCAGACTGTCTGTTCTGCTGTTCCCCACTTTAAGCCAAATCTGATGTTCTCACACCCTTTCTTTAAAGGCAGCACACAGGGAAATCCCTCTCTGACTTAATGAAGATTTCTTCTTGCTCAGGGTTGGGTTAGAAGTCAGAGGTTTTCCCGTGCTGTTGGGAGCTCTGGTGCTGAGCAGGATCCCGTGGTGTGTTAGATTCTGCAGCAGGAGCACAGAAAGAGAAAATCCTGCAGCCAAACACAGGAACTGAGTGACAACTGTATTTGTGGACACGCAAATGTATTTCTTTAGACTTTGAGAAAGCAGGTAAGCAGAAGCAGGGGAGGGGAGGTTCTGAGCAGGAGACCATGGTGAGAACCAGCAAGCAGTAATGTTGATTTTTTTCTATAATCGTTTTTTCCCGTCCAGTGACAATATTTTTCAAGGCTGGAGGGGGAGCATCCTTCTCAGACTCCATGTGCCTCTTAGACCAGCTCAGTTAGGCCTTTCCTTTCACTTCCCCACTGCAGCTCCTCTGGCTTCCGGCTGCACTGGGGCACAGGGCCAGGACACAGGGCAGAAGAGCGCTGCCTCTAACAGCACCTGGGGTAGCATGAGGGGGAATGGGATTGCTCATGGCAGCCCAGGGTGCCAGCTGCTTGCTCTTCACTAGGAGGGCAGGTGTGTGGAGCCTTATGTGTCTACCTTCAGATAAACTCAGACGTACTTTCTGGTCTTTCTACCATTGTCTAGCTATGTGGATATGGATTAACAGGGAGATGGATTAAGAGCAATTACATTAGTGAGCAGGAAGGAAGCCAGAAACCAGTGAGAAGTGGGGCAGAGGAAAGAATGATCAATGATTTTATACTTGTACAGCATCTCAGTATTTTGTAGCCTTTTCAGGTGGTATTCATCTCTCCTATTTTTAATCATCAAAAAAGTTAAGCATCTATGTGCATAGGATCCTTCTATAGCCTGTGCTGAAGGACAAGCTGGAATAAATATTCCTGCAGGACTGTAATTTTGTAAGACTGGAAGGATGAACTGCCTTGTTGAGGTGCCAGGTGCCACTGATGGCAGATAGGACACCTGTCCTGAACAGGGTTTAAGCTGAGGGTGACAGATCCCTAACTCTCGTATCACTTGTCCCAGAGCGTGGGTAGAAGATACTAAAACAGATATGTTTTGTCCCAGTTGTGGTCTTTTAGGGAGTATTTGTATATTTGAGAAGAGTCAAGGTGTTACTAGAAATGCTGCTCCATACTTAGTCCTCAGCCTTGCAACCATCACACAGGTGACCAGGTCCAAACATTTATAAGGAAGCCATACATTTGTATGACACAACTTGAGCTTGTAACCTTGTGGATATAGTCATGTACTGCTGCAAGCCCTTCAACTACTCAGCTGCCTATTTGAGTAAGCTTAACATGTAAATATTTTCATAATTTGTTTCAGAACAGATCACTAATGTATAACCAGAAGCTGTGTTAAAACCTCTGTCAAAATGCAGCTGACAGCCATTGGTCAGGTATAGGATGAAACCTTACAAAACCTAAAGTCTCAGTCAGCTACCAAAATTCGTAACAGAGGGTCACCTCTGAACAATACAGTGGAAGGGCACAAAGGATCTAACTGAAGCACACTGTGCACTGGCACAGTGTTACATGAAGGAATTCTGCTTTCAGGCAGACAGGGTGTAGAAAAATGGCTGGTAGCAAACATCGACCAGAAGGTGGCATTAAACACATTAAGTTTTTGATATTCAAAGCTGCACTCACCCTACATGCAGCTGCTCTCCTGAATACCTAAGAGCACCTTTGTCTTCCTTTTTTCAGCCCTTTATTGTTACAAAAATCCAAAATGTCCTGCATACCCTCTGGGAATGAGTGGAGATGCTACACATTATCACAAAATAAAGATGCCTACAAATTCTGCAGTAATTGGGCTAATTTTATGAAAACCACTGTTAAGCAAATATCAAGACATTATTTAGGAATCCCCTCCCTTGTTAATAAAGGAGTTCTTCTAGGTCATTCCTTTCCTCTCCATCAAATGGCAGCAGTTCCCAGCCACTTGCCCCATAAGCTTCAGGATGAGATCCTGGCAAGGACCACACAGAAGGCACTGATAAAATGGATGAAGGCAATACCTCACGCTCCATCACTGCTTCTACATTACTTTCCCCCCCAAGAAATCCAAACAGTATCTCCTTCATGGAAATGCAGACAAATTGCATTACTGAGCTGGCTCAAGATCTTTATTCCTAGCAAGATTAATTTGTAATTGCTTTAAGCCTAATTAAAATTAAGATCATATTAAAGGTTCACTACTACACTTGATCATTGCAAAGGAGATTATAAATTCAAATTCAGTATTGGGGATCAGGGATAATGCAGCACTGAATGGATGTGGCATTTTTATCAATACTAAAAATTTGTTCTTTGTGCTTTAAATTACTGAGTGCTGGAACCTTACAAAGTGCTGAATGTGAAACTAATGATTTGCTTTAGGAGTGTGAGTATGACCTAATGTAGTGCAAACAGTGAAGGTTGATCATACATGCCCCATTTGCATCTGTACCAACTGCAGAGCATACACCTCCAGTTGATGGGTATCATCCTCTTGTTGGAAGCCACTATCCTGCCCCACTCTGCCTCCTCAAAATTAACTTAATTAGCAAAAATCCATTCTTTAAATTGTTGAAGGCAGCTGGGTTTGCCAGTTAGGGACAGGGGAACGCTCGTACAAGTTGCTGAGCTGGCAGGTCAAAGGAGGTGACAATATCTAGTAGGAGAATGGTGAAAGGGCTCCAGAAGCAGCAACTCCACTGTCGGAGCAATGACCATTGCAAGATTCCTTCGGAAGGGCCTGACAGTTTGAGATGTGCAGCAGTGCGTTACAAGGACATGCACGGCTGAACAAATGAAAAAGGGTAATTCAGACTCCAAATACAGACCTTGTTGATTAAATAAAGAAGGACACTATTTACAGCAGGAGACTGGGAAACAAGAGTCCTGAGCCCTGCTCTCACACTGCTGCTGACTGCCTGTGTGACTGTAAGCCAGGCACTTACAGCTGAACCTTCTCACTAAAGCAGGATTAATAATATCCTCACAGCCGTGTAAAGCACCATGAAACCTCTGGACGGTGTGCACTCTAAATGCAAGTATCATCATTAAAGTATTTATTAAAGCAACACGTGAAGGCTATTCACTACCAAAATATGAGTTCCTTTGTTAGCTCCATATACTCATTAACCAAATGCATTTTGTGGAACATACTGCTGTCAGAGTAGACAGGTCAGAGTTCAAGAAAGTTCTGAAGTAGACAGATTTGAGGTGGTTTCAAGAAACGCGGTTGTATGGAATCAGGCCAGCTGATTGAACTAGCTCTCCAAATGCCTGCAGTTTTTGCACAAAAAAGTCTAGGCAAATAACTGTCAGCAAAGAAAGTTCCTGTGCTGAGAGAAATCTACAAAGTCTGAATGTGGAGTGAAGGAAGAGGAAAGTTCCACAGTCAATTTGTTAAGATTTCCTAGCCCTTAATTATCCAGTTAAATAGAATATTAAGTAATGTAAAGCTCGTATGTAAATGGTACCTGTCCTGGACTGAGTGTAACAACATGGGCTGTTGAGTTCCTAAACTCGGGAAAGCGTTTCAGATCAGGGTTGGAAATGTTGACTTTGCTGAATATGCTGGATTCCTCATATGGGATCCTGGTAGGATAAAGGAAACTGGTGTCACCAGGTGGGAAGAGGTGCCATCTCTTCCTGAAAATAGAGAGAAGATAAAAATGTATTCAGTGCATGTCACTTGCAGCAGAGAACTAAAGGCAGTAGCAAGGTTTTCAATAAAACATAAATCTGCCTCGCTGTGTGAATCTCCTACGCAGTGAGAACACAGCCAGTGCTTACAGGCTGTCTCCTGAAAGTGTTTTTTAAATATTCCACTTTTTAATTTTTTAACTGAAAAGATTTACAGCTTCTCACCAATCATTTTTAAAAGGCAGATAAAATAAAATTTAAAAAACCTCTCCCATCTGGTTTCTCCTTCCTCCTTTTTACATGCAGCATTTACAGATGCTCAGAGCATTAAAAATTGCTCTATAAACTAGAGGAAATAGTTTTGTTACAGACAATGTATTTTTGTTCACTGAATGAAAAGCTTTCAAAATCCGTACTTGTTTTGAAAGGAGGGCATGGTGTGTTTAGGATGGCAATAGTAAAAGGGTATAGACATTATCTTCTGTTTCCTGCAGTACTTACACGGCTGTTAGTCATGAACCCCCCATTCTTAGTAAAAGTCACCTTGATGTTCCCATGCCAAAGATGGCATAAATAAAAACGAGACACATCCATAGGCATAAGCATCCTTAAACATCTGTATTTTTTTGTGTTATCAGTACCACATGATGAAAAGGTGGCTTTGTTGTGCATTTAAGAACCCACTGGTGTGACTAAATGCCAGATGGAGCAGGACAGGGCTGTTCTGCTCGTGAGGGTACTCATATGCCAGGTTGCTCTCTACACGCCCGAAGAAGCACATGAATGCACCACAGTGCAAGGCCAAGCAGAGCTGGGACCAGACTTTGTCCTCAGGAGCTAATGTCTCTATTTCACTTACGTAGACCAGACCAAAGAGAAAAAAAAGAATATGCCAGAACTGGTGGTGCCAGTTTTATGGGTATTATAAATGAAATATCTTAGCAGGAACATATGTTATTTAGAAATAGAAGTTTTATATGGCAGTATTTAAGGTGATAGAAATAACCAGGAGGAATACACAAAGAGAGAATTTATTACATTTAAGAGGTGCCAGACAAACAGTACAACATGAGCAATGCACTAAGCAATGGAAAAGTAAAGGCAGCACTTTACAGCACAGCTGGACAGCTTGTGTAGCTCTTCTCTTTGTTTTGGACTCTAGCAAGGGCTTTTCTTTGTGTCCTTTCCCTTGGCACTCACTTCTTGCATTTTGTCTGCTGCTTCTGGTTGGCAGTTCTAAGTCACAGATCTGAAAATGGGAGCAAAGCAACCAAACAGCACAAAACCAGAAGAGGCAGGAACAGAAGAGAGAGGAATAGCAGGATAGTCAGAACTACAGAGAGCAGCACAGATGCAAGTGCCATAGGCTGCTGATATTTCTTGGTAATTACCAAAGCAGCTTCTGGATGCAAGCATAAAACCACTTCTCCTGAAACTCAAGTCTCATTGCAACTTTATTTTGCCCTCCAAGCTAGATCCTCTGAGGGGGCAGAGAACGACTAGGTTAAGAGGCTCAGGGTTAATCCTGCAGGCTCACGACAAACCAATATCATAAAGCAAAAAATTAAGAAGCCTGAGGGATGCAAGGAGGAAATTCAAGATAGCAACAAAGGGCTAAGGAGTTGTCCCTGGCTTTCCTGCAAAGGCAAATCTATTTAAGTTTAGCATAAGCTTATATTCTGTTACAAAGCCTGTCTTGTTTTTGAGTCTCAAAAGGAATCCTTCTGCTCTGAAGAAGCACAGGATTCACAAGCTTGTGGAAGTTTGCAATCTATTTAAAGGCTTTGTTCTGAAGAGGAAAACAACTTTGTCTTTTCAGACTGTGCAAAGACTTTGGATTTCTTCCCCTGAGAGAACAAGGATTTTGTTCTACTTGAGGGGGAGGAAGTGCCTTGGGAAGGTGGACAAAACTGCTACGTGACACTGGAACTCTGGCTCGCGTTCAACATCTGAAGGTAGAGATCAAAGAGGCTTGGCAGGTATTGCGTCTGCTACATCACCGTACTTATTAGTACACCCAGTATTTAAGTGGATCCTTAGAAGATATTTAGGCATTTAAGTCTCATGGTTTTCAATGAGATTTCTGGCTCCTGAATACACTGAAGTGTCTGGACTTCAACGCACAATGCTTACTGATGTGATCTGAAGTCTATAGGACTGGCTGCAGCACAGCAGTACTGAGGGAGGCTTCCAGAGTGTTTCTGCTGCACATCCACCCAAGGACCTCAAGGCTGTTCACAAACATGAATGAAAACCCTAAAGAGAGTTACCCTTCTTAGGGATAAGATGATAAATTCATTTACCTCAGGCCTTAAAGTCAGTCAGCATGTGGCACTGCCCAGTTAGAAGGCAACACGTTCCAATCCTGCACCTTAATCACACCACCACCACGATTTTACTGTTTGATAAAACGTCAGAGTAATTAAACCCATTGAAAATCCACTAGCAAGTTACTCCTTCCACTCTATACTATCAAACCTAAAAAGTGTGTGCAACTTGTTCTGTTACTGTAGCACCACTCTAGTAATAATAGTTAACAACACAAAAACAAAAAAACAAACATCATCCCTGATGCCAATATGCAAGGAAAGGAGAAAAAAAAAGCATGGAAAAAAAAAAGACGCATGCAAACAGGCAGAAAGATACAGCAACGGCCACATGCTCCCAAATGAGTTTGGAGCCTCAAATGTCCCTTTCAACTTTGCTCACAGCTGGCTGCTCCCATCCTGATGGTCCCCTTTTAAATGAATTCTAGCAGGCTATTAAAGGCTCTTGCACAGAGAATATTGTAAAAGTCTAGAGTAGTTTATTTCTATTTTGTTTTGGGGCTTTTTATTTTTAACTCTTTTATCTCCTAATTCCAAATTCCTGAATTCGTACCTACTTGGAAGATTAAAGTGTTTATAATTGGACCATATAACACACAGACCAGAAAATAAAATTGTATTAACTCCATGACTCAGTCAAACCAAGGCCCTGCAGTTCTGCCATTTCCTGTAGAACAGTTATGATGCTCTTCAATCATTGAGAACTTAGAAAATTAAAATAATTAGGACCTAGAATTAATACTAAAAGAGCCCAAAACTAACTTTATGCACAGTATAAAGTTAGTATATCTCCCCTGTATTTGCTGTATGTATGTCCACTTGTTACCTTCCTTGTACTTGCAACACTAAGTTGCAGCCGTAGGAGTCCAAATGGCAGGGGGTGTTTGCTCCTTCAGAACCAATCCACAGTGTGCTCTCTTTTCCACTTCTTCCAGGAAAACCAAAGTCAGACCACCTTACATCCTACAGCAACAAAAAGGTTATTTATGTAAGCTGTTGAAGGGATTCATATCCTATCCTTAGTTCTGAGAGTCTCCTGTCTTCTTCCACTGCTCAGTCACTCTTTATCCACTGCAGCTGTTTTTCCTCGGTTGGGTTCTGGAGCATGCATACTCTGTTCCCCTTCCTCCAAAATTCTCATCCTTGCCTTTCATATCACTCAAGTTACTCTTTTGCTCTACAGAAGGACTGCCCAAATTCTCATGGCCACATGAGGCTTCTTTTCCTTTTCAAACACTCTTTTTTATCTTTCTCCGCTCTTAACCATCCACCCAAGCTCAGGATTGCTTTTAGAAAAATTCTTATATATATTCTTCATTTAAAAAGAGAATGAAAGGAAAGAAGGAAAGAAAAATCCCTATTCCCTTTTCAAACAACTGATAATGCATGTGGAATTTTTGCTGTCTCTTTGCTCCTATCTCAGCTTTCTCCACATAGTCTGGGAACATAGACTTTACCCCATCTGTGACCCAGTGTTATGCTGGGATTTTGAAGTTTATTATTGTTTAATGGACACATTTGCAATTGCAAAGGCAGTAAACTTAAAACAACTTGATGACAGGGTGAGGAAGGGGAGAACAGGTGTGCGTGTATTATGAACACAGTCCTGGATCTCGCCAGCCCGTTGATCCTCCCACAAGCAATCCCTTGGGGATGACAGTTGGAAAGAGGCACAGTGAGGTATTTTTCAGACAGTCCAAGGGTTTTGCAGAATGGTTCTGTACAGCTTGGATAAAGCTTTCCCATGTACCTACAGCTCACCCTGCCACCTGCAGGGCCTGATCATTCGTTTATTGGAAAGCACTTGAGGAATACTGGCCAGAGATTCTGGTGACTTTTGGCTGGAGCCCCAGACTGAGCCTTAGGAAACAGAGATTAAATTTCTGGCTTCCTGATGGTCTTGGGCAAATTGCTTCATCTCTGAGTTTTATTTTTCCCATCTTGAAAAGGAAGATACCAGTATTTGTTCCATTTCAGTAAAGCACTTTGGGGTCATTCACATCCTTGAACTTTAGGAACCTAATTTAAGCTTGGCTCCTGCTCTAGTCAAAGCACTCTCAATCATGCCTTGGAAAAGCCTCTCTCTTTCTGCTGTCTATAAAGAGAAAATAGGAGTCTAGGAGTCCTAGTTTAAGTATGTAAGCTTGCTGCTTGCAGACAGGTGGATGACTATCCTTTTTTAAGATCTATGGATGAGGAAAACTACAGCTAGACATTATAAGGATGACTTCACCATGACTCTGTATCAGGAAACCCTCAAAATGAGTGATAGCCTTCCCAAAAATTAGGTGTTGCTAAAGATTCTGAATTTCAGAGTTATTGATTTTAAAGATATCATTTGAAAAAAATGCAGAAGTGTAATATAAACATTTGTCAAAGACGGCAAAAGATCAAAAAGAAAAAGTTGCTCCTATAGATTTCAGCAGGCATAAAATTTGAAATTCAATACAACTATTTCAGTGAAAAAGTTGAGCGTAACACCATTTCTACACTTTAATCTCACACCTAAATAGTTTTTATATTTTGTTACAATTTAAGTGAAAAGAAAGCACACATAATCAATATTGGATTTAAAAGAACTTTTTGAAAACGCTGCTGCTGTAGTAAATAGTTGAAGCAATTATGGGTAAAATAGTTTTTAACCAATGAACTGAAAAGGAACTGGTAGTATTACTGAAATCTTGTCACACTGGGTTCCTTTTCTACAATAAAAAGCCACAGTAAGAAGAAATGCACTAAAAGGTGTTCCAACCATAACAGATGGCACATTACTTGTGATATATATTTATTTCATTTGCTGCTTATAATGAAGTTAATCTGTACCCGTATGTCACTTTAAAAGGTCTCATTTCTATTTAAACTTCATGCATGTATCTTGCTCCTGATTTATATCTCAAATTCTGTAATGAAATATCAACTGAACAAAAAATGTAAGATGCTAGATATTGCTCATAGATTAGAATAATGGAATCATTACCTTAGCCCACACAACTGTAAATGATAAACAGTGCAATCTAAATTTCAAACAACTTCTAAATGGCCCTATTAATCACTATAAATAACAGTGCAGTTGGCCTTTTTTTCCCCTTCAAATAACCTTACGTAAATCTAAATAAAATCTAGAAAGAAAAAAAGGGGTTATCATCAAATTCCCACAAGAATGGAAGAGAATTTCTACTAAGAACTCTTTTGGCTGGTATAAATTGTGTAGCAGTGTTTCAAAAGCCATATGAGTCTGGAACTGATGGATGCATTTCTCTCCCATGCCTGTGAAAATGGCAGATGACACACAACATATTTGCTTGCATAACACCACCAATTTTTTCCCTCCCAGATTCTGCTTTTCAAAAAAATCCATGGCATAACCATTACATGTGTCTATTCTAAAATTGCAGTACAATCTGCTGTGTGTTAGGTCAGGTGATCAGGTTGTGGCATGACACCTGCACAGAAATGCAACTCCTGGAGCCTCAACTTTGTTCTTGAATGGGGGCAAGAGAAAGGAGGAGGTAGGAAAATGGTTGTTTCCTTCAAGTGTGTTTTTATTGACCGAAGGAAGCAGCAGGTTATTCAGGTCTTTTGAGCTGCTACTGGCTTGTGCCAGAAGACACATGGAAATGCTGTCTGTGGAGGCAGAAAAAGAGAAGACCAAGACAGGACCACAGATAGAGAAAGTTATGCAAAGATCTGGGGAAGCCTGAAACATCCCTGGAGCTCCCAACTTAGTTCAAACAACACAAACCAGCCCAAGGTTATGTGATCCTGAGTGTGTTTCAGTGTGCTCAGGAAGGGAAGGGGGAAAGAAAGGTAAGATGATCTCTGTGTCCAATCCTTACCTTCCAACCCACAGAACAATGGGAAAGTCTGAAAGTCTGAGAAAAGACTGATCACTGAAAACCACCAATTTTACTGGCACAAAAGAATAAAATACATATAAGGCGCATGGGAAATGCTTTCTGAGGAAATAATTAATTTGAGGAGGCTTATCAGTTCATACTCGTTGTCATCCCAGTGATACAGGGATTTTGCAGGGAATTATGATTCCATTTTCACCTTTCAAAGTATAGAAATGAATAAGGCTTTACTTACTCTTTCTTTATATCTTTTGAAGAAGTACACCTTTTGTATAGCTATCCTTAATTTTGCCCTCTTACAATTTGCAAGGAGAAACAGCAGGAATGTAGATGAAGCAAGACATTGAAATAGGAGATAGGCATAGAGAAAATAAAAGGAAACACCTTGGGTAGTTGTCCTACTATGTATGGCAATTACCATAAATTACGTACTTCCATGGGCAGGTTACTTCCTGTATTTCACTGCCTCCACAGAAGCTCTCCTCCTCACAAACAGTTAATCTAATTATATTAAGGGAAGGAGATGTGCTATTTAAGAAAATGAGCCACAAGGCAAAAACATGGAGCAAAGCCATGTTACAGCCTTGTTACTACAAGGGAATACATGCCATCAATCCTCCCTCCTGAGTGGAGCTGTTAATTTGGGCACCATTTGGGTACAAGGTGGATCTGGCCTAAATGGGAAGGAGAGTGCTGCCAACTTGGTAGTTCATTTTGTCACTTGGGGTGTTGTTTCTAAACTTATAAGGAGGTCCAGAATTTTAGATGGCTGCCACTTGGCAGATTTCAGTTAACCTGAGAGGCAATAGCTTTTATTCCAAAATTTTAAAGTAAGTGGCCAAAGGAGCAGAGAGGGATAGCAGCAGAGGTTTCAGAAGCTACATTAGATAATTTCTAATGAAATTAGATAATTGATTAGATAAAATCAGCTAGGAAGAGATAATATTAATGTTTTACCTGGAAAACTTCTGGCTTGTCTTCAAATATTCTGGCAATGTATTTGTAGTCAGCATAAGCCCAGTATTTGGAGTAATCGTAACAACTGAATGGTCCAGAGAGACAAGAAGGCTGCCCACAACTCCAAGCCAAAAACTCCTCAAGTGTAGCTTCCACATAGCTACAATTGGTTTCAAACTGGGGAACTAGAAAAACAAAAGAAAAATCAAATATTACATGAGCATTGAGCATAGAACCAGTAAAAATGTTAATACACAGTTTCTCTCTCAGCTCTGGTTAAATGCAACATGAGATAGGAAGTCAGACTAGGTAGCTTGACTGTGGTCAATAAAATGGTTCTCATGACCTAACTCATAAGTAAAGTCTGAGACTATTGCTTTTTCATTAAGGTTTAATTGAATGGCTGTTACCTTGAACTTGCTGTGAGACAAAAGCAGACCAATACTTAGTGTTGTTCTTCAACACAGTAACTCAATAACACATGCTAAAGTTTTCTAAGTTCACTAAACAACTTTGCTTCATCTCCCTTCCTAAATGTGAGTTGCAAACGTCCATGTCAAGTATTTATGTATCCTTTATTTTGTCTCCATAGATTTATGCAGATGGACATATTCATCTTACCTTTTCCCTAAAGGAATAACCAAACCAGCCTGGTCATGCATAGAAAGCGAGTTATGGAACCACACTCATGCTGCCAATGATCCATCTAAAATGCTGTGTGCCCTTATTTTTCATTTGGGACTGACAAAAGCATATTGCAGTGTTCCCTGGCACACACAAAAAGTGTTTACCAGCAGGGTTTTGCTCCCAACATGCTTCGGTCAGGCTGACTGATACAGCCTTTCAACTCAAGGTCAGGTCACTTGGGAGGTCTGCAAGATAACCCACATCACCCCCATATATTAAAGTATACTTTAATTTCAGTTAATCAGATGTCTTCATTTCCTGCTGCCACTAATCGTGCCATCTTCAAAGAGACTTATCCAATGTTTAAAAACATATTAATTAACTATAACTACTACTGGGGAAAAATTACTGCAGCCTGCATGAATGACAATGACAGAGTTGCAATTTAACCTTGTGTAACTTGCATAGAGCTGCACAGAAATGGGATCCTTTCACTGTTGCGCAGCAGCAGCTCTTCGTTCTTTACCGCTTTCATTTTGTTACTGCAGCAATTCTCACAGAGTCTCATACAGCTTTTACAAACCTTTATCACTATTATTTTGCTATTTTCCATTGTAGTAGCATAGGTAGTGGTTTCCTTCCCATGACTACCAAATCATTAACTAAACATGTCAGATAAGCCTCGTAATTTAGCAGTCTGTAACCTGGGTCTGTGCACTGGAAGGGCTCCCTACCTAAGGACTCCACACAAGACATATAAATCACCTGCAATTCACAAAATCACAACCAAAACCCTCTGTATTGGATCCCATATCTGTGTTGCAGTCCCTCTCCTGATACCCAGTTATTAATGCAATGTGTATCATTTTACTAAAAGGTGATCTGACAGGAAAATTAGACAAAAGATACAAGCACTATTGAGGGTGCCTCAATACCTGTGTTACTTTCATGAGTACAAAGAGTACTTAGGACACAGCCTATTTTCCAAGACAACTCAGAAGCAAATGTTTTAAAGGCAAGAAATATGCTCTTTCTACCTCACAGCATATTTCACTCTGGGTTTCACTTAAAATCCAACTATGAAAGGCAAGTCTATCTTGTAGAATACAATCTCCTCAGGGCAGAGTTCTTGGTTTGATTTATACCTTGTTCAGTACCAAGGTGTGGGTGCTTATGGAAAAATAAATAGTAATAAAAAACATATTTGGGCAATCTAGACAGTTTGCTTAGCTGAATTTGTAGGCTGCAACAAGGGTGAAAATGTTAGCAATGAGCAACTGAAAGCAAGAACATTATTAACCAGTTTGCTAATACTCAGTGACTAAAAGCTGACGGTGTTTTGTAATTGACAAATTGCAGATTAAGCCATGCAAGTCTAAAGTAGGCTGCCAGTTCTGTCTGATGACATGCTACCTGAAGGCATAACACTCCTCCTCTCTCCCCTAATACCACAGATTGAAATTGGAAGGAAGGAGAGAGGGAAAAAGTGGCTTTGGAGAAGCAACTCTCCTCCTTAGTTAAGGTCTGGTTCTGACTGTTGCCAAAACCTCTTTTTCTCAGAGTATTTGCAATGTATACTAAGGAAAAATGTAGGAAAAAAGGTGTAATAGCCTTAGAAAACACTTAAAGCTCCATTAGGAATGCAAGTGAAATGTCTCCTCCGCTTCTTTAAAGAAAACCAAACCCTTATTCACAGCTGCTGGGGAATTAAACAAATAATCCAAGCAAGGAATAGCCATTTCATACTATAACAAATCACAGGCATAGTCACAAACAAAAAAACCTGGCCATGCACATCCAACTCCAATAACCACTTCAGATCTCAGCTTTATGCAACATTTAATCAGTGTACAGTATTTGTACTGTATTTTCAGCCTCCTATTCAGCTACTGAGTCTATAGCCACCTTTGCAGTCTCTCTCTATATCAAACCTCAGAGACCTGAATTTTTTTGCCATCCTTAGTGGTAAAACCTCTTGGCAAGATGGTCAAGTTGCAGTCCTTTCCTATCCAGCTGCGTATCTGACAGCATCAGCTCTATCCAGCATCAATAAGAGAAACATCCTCCAGAGATGATCTGACTCAGAAACTGATCAGCATGACAACTTTTTGTTCTTTCAAGCTTCTTCACACTAAACTCATTGTTGATTCATTTCACTGTGGAACTACTGAAAATGGTCAAAACAAGAAATGGCAGCTTTCTTCTTACTTTGTGCTGGTGTGCTCCAGGTAGCTATCAGATAGAATGGCTATAATGCTGCATTTTCTCTGTCAGAAACAAGACTTCTGTAGCTTTGGCCTATCCTTTATCCCACATCAGAAAAATAAATCTTTTTGTGTGGCTGGAACCAGATGGGTAGGGATTTCCTGATTAATAGCACCTTCATTGTTCTTGTAATGAACTCTGGTATTCTCTTTGAAGGTATCTTTGTCAATGCTTAGTCCTCTGATCGTATTCTTTCCCCCTTCTTATGGACACAAACTGTTTAACTTGTGTAATCAGACAGAACACTATCAGAGAGAATACCATTAAACACACATCTAGGTAAAAATAATATAGCAAATAATATTGGTAGCTCTCACCTTTTTCTATGTTTCAAATGCACCATCCACATCCATATGCCTCAGGAAGTTACAAACTAGTAATAAAAGCAAATACAAAGTTCATGCAACTCCCACCAAATTGCCCCATTTGCAAGTCTCACTTTTGTACATTGAAGAATTTTCAGCTTGGGAAACTCATCCAGGCTGCAGATGTGGCACTAGAGAAAGATGAAGAGTTGCTGTAGTAAGAGGTCTCAATTAATTTTGAGTCTTCAAGATGAAACTCGCAGTTCAAATTACCTCAGAAACTCTGAGGCTGCCATTTCAGAGTGTCAACAAAATGTGCCTTTAAGCAGGAGAGTGGATTTTTTCTTCTACATTTCCAACTCTATAGCAGGAGTGGTCCCACCTAGTCTTAAGGCAATAAACCTATTGTGAACATGGAAGGAATATTCAGAGAGAGATCAATGCAATTTTAATTGTATTCTAAAATACAAATTATGTTCTCGCTCTAACCACATGACTGGCTCTGTTTCACCTAGGAAAGTTAGCAGGAACAATAAGAGAGGCCCTCATTAAAAGTAGTTTTAAGCATGCAAGAGTGAGATTAACCACCTTCCAAATGACAGTGGCACATGGAATGTATTACACTATTTCAGACTCTGAGATGGCTTGGATAATGGCTTCACTAATATATTCTTACATTGCAAATTTTTTGTAGCATCACAGGTCTCATTCAGTTACAGTATAACCCCTGAAGGCTGTACCCATCTCCTTGAAGACAATTCTAGCCCACATTACATATAATGGAGGTTCCTGGAGACAAACTGCATAGGGATAAATGCCTTTAGGAAAAAGCAAAATGCAGATGGATGCTTCAAGATATAAATTCCAATTTAAATCCACTCTTTATCTCTAGTGACTACAAGTTATTGTTAAGTGATGACTCATATCTACTTAGTTGGTAGCATCAATCTGTGACTCAGCTACATAACACTCCATCAGTCCCATCAGAAACTCTGCCAGTTGGCACATCCATCGGGATCTCAAAAAGCGCCTACTAATTAATGGAGAGCAGGACCAAAATTATTCTTTTACGTTGTAGGCCTTGCATGTTATAACTGAGATATATTAACAAGGTACCAAGGAAAGTGTCATTCATATAGATATACACACATACATACATATATATATATATATATATATATCTATGCTACACCTTCTCTATTAGCAAGTAGGATGCATTTCACACATAGTGCAAGAACTGGGTGGTACCTCACTGAACTACAGAGATATTGCTATGAAGATGTGTACCAAGGTTTTAATTCTACGCCTAAGTTTTCCCATCTGTAGAAAGTGAGTAAATAACATCTGTTCCCCCCAGGAATGGCATAGAAATCATTAATCCATGCTGGTAAAACGCTTTGAAATCCTAACATGCCAAGCATTTTCCCTCTAACACTTCTGTTTCATCACTTCTCTTGCAAAAATTGAACATGAAATAACATGGTCGTGATGCTGTGAAGAAAGCAAATTTCACAGTGTTAAGTAAGATAGTATGATGTAATCCTACCACTTTCATTGGAACTGGCAGATCCTCATCTGGAGTCTTTGTGCAGACTCTACATTCCAAGAAAGAGAAAGTCCAACTGAAAAAATTTAGAAGACTACAGAAAGAATAGCTAGGTGGGGTCTAAAAGACCATGACATATTAAATATTTCTAAAGAGGATTTTTCTGGCCTAAGGGTTAAAAAAAAATCCTAAATGTAGTCAAGATACTTTATAGGCAAAAAGGAGAAAGTGCATGGCAAAATGTATTTTGGTATATCTTTGGGACAGCAAAAGATGTAAAGGGCAGGAATAAAGCAGTGCATAAACCTTTCAAGTGGAGAGCAGATCGCCACCTTGGAACATGTTTCTTGTATCTTCCCTCCATGGTATGAAAGCCTGTCTGTCCATGGACACACTATTGTGTGGCTATAGACAGAGATGAAGTTGTAGTATTTAAAATCAAGCTGGAAAATTGTCTTTCTCCCATGGCATGTGAGGGTTAGCAGTGAAATTACTGCACTGGTGTCAAATTATTTTCTTCATGCTTTATACTTCTATCGTGTCTTTCATCACAGAACCTTAAAGTACTGAAAACCACCTAAGTCTTAAAAACCTCTGGAGGAAGGTGAGAATTACCACCACGACAGATAAAAACCCCAAATCAGGCTAATTATTAGGCTAATTCCTTAACACAGTCAGGCTTATGGATACGGAAGCTCAGCTCATGTGAACAATCTAATCATGCGTAATTCCAGGACCAAACACACACACTACAAAGCAAGGAAGGAAAACTGAGAGGCTTGATTTTAAATGCTGGTGTTACCCACCAGACTTCCTACTAAGAATAATCCCATGAGAAAGACAAGGGAGACTTCTACTGCTGGCCAAATCCCATGTCCTAAAAACAAAGCCTGCAATGAAAAGCAATACATTAGAGAAAGAACGGTTATAATGAAAAGGCAGATAATTGCAGGACCTAAAAAAGAGACTTGTGACATTAATGCCTGTCCACCTCATTCTCACCTAAATCCACTGTCTTCAGGCCCAGCCTAAACTGGATTGTCCTTCCCTCCAACACAGCAGAAAGGTATTTCACATTCCAGTGCAGGGCTGGCCAGTCGTCAACCATGTTACAGAAGACTGCAGGTTGCTGTAGAGACATCACAATTTCCTTGGTTTTCTCAGGAGTAAATGGTTTGACATCTTCACCTATGTAAAGAAAAAAAACAGATGGAGAGAGATGATTTATCATACATGAAGTGTTACCTACCGTCTTCCATGGGACAGAAAACATTAAGAACTAAGACCTCCTTTGTTTATGACTGATTGTTTTATTACACTTGTAGAATTTTTAAAAATCAAATTTGTTCTGCAAGCACTGGAAAACTAAAGTTTAAAGCAGTGTATTAGCACATAAAATGTAAAGCAAAAAATAAAAATAGGCACATGCTTAGAATTTTCACTTGTATCTTGGGCAATAAAGCACTGTAGCCAAACTGCATAGAAATAGGCTAACAATAAAATAAACTTGCAAATAACGTCCAGAGTTTAGAGAACATAAATTTCATGAGTAACAGTCTTTCTGCATGGGATTCTTTCCAAAATTGTAGTGCATTGTCAGAGATAGCAAACCAGCTCCCCATGCGTTTGCTTTAAACCAAGGAACAGCAGAACCAACCAGCAGGTATTTTTGAAGTGTTTTAAAGTTTCATCAACAGAATTTTAGAGAAAGGAAATTGTGCCGATCCAAGAACTAAACTAACCCAAGATTTCCATTTATTCCTTTGCTGTTTAGAGATTTATATGCCCCACTGAAACTGTCAAGCTGAAATGTTGGCAATCTTGAATTAACTCAGCACTTTCAGAACAACTTTTCTTTAGGGACATATTCAGAAGGAAAATCTGGGGTTTTAAAAAAAGAATAACATCTCCATAGAGCTGAAGAGATGGACTACAGCATCAGATCATTCATTTTTTTAACCTCTATTGAAGTTAACTCATCCGGAATTTGTATCTGTATAATGGCTAAGATTTAACATATTGAATTGATACACATGGCTCCCCGTGACTTCCAGCAGTTTATTTAAAACAAACAAACCAATTCAATCACCGTATTTAGGGGTCAAATGATGGTCTGGCATGTACAATGAGTTAATTAAATACAGGCCAAGAAAATTTCCTTCACTGCTGGGTGCTAATTTTGCCTGTAGCTCCTCCCCATGTGTGGGAGATAACAGAGAACCAGCCAGTCGCACATGGGGCAGCCCTGTGGTGCCATCTGGGATGGCTGAACACAGAAGATGACCCACTGTGAACAATGTCACTGAGAAAAAAGACGCAGGATTAATTCAAATGCAACAAAAATCCAAAATAAATCTTTGAAAGCTGAAGTGGGAATGGCAGGAATAAGAGGAGTCCTGTGCATACTATGTGCTGTATCTCTGGTAACTTTTTTGAGTCCTCCTTCTTTTGACAGGGTTTATACTCTCACAGAACTGTGCTTTTTAGTTTTCTAAATTAAGCTGCTATCTTCACACAAACTCAGTGGGAGGTATTGGGGCTGGGGTTTCCTAGAGTCAACGGATCTCTTCTTCCACAGACTTCCAGGGAAACCGAATCTCTCACTTTCCATTTACTAAAACTCCATTGTGAAGTTTTAAAACTAAAGACCTCTGGTATTTTATCTTCATGGAACATAAAATTTTTAAATGGCTTCTCTTTCCTAAGGTACATGACAGGAGGGAGCTTGGATTTTGGTTTGTTTTCCACATTTCCTCTCATACGCAGAGCAACACTTGACAGGATGGTGTTGCTGTGACACAGAGATGTCTCTGACACTTGGCCTTCAGTCTCACACTCCGCAACTTACACAACCAGGACATAAGGAGGCCTCATGGGGACCGTATGTCTTACCATATGGTCTTCCCTACCCCCGGGAGGAGGCTCTGGGGCTTTCCAAGGAATAGGTTAGCATACCTAGAGGGAGCAAGTCCAGAGAAGGCAGAAAGACCATCTGCAGACACAAGGGCACGTGCTGCTGCAGCCACCAGGAGCTGCCTGGAGGCATGGCAAGAGGTTAAAGCTCAGCACGTTTTTTCACAGAGATTCTGTTCAAGAGCTAAGGCAAGACTTGGTCCAGATCTGAACACTCCCAGGGGGTTTATAAAATTTCTGTCTTTCACCAGTGCAATTATAATATCGTACAGAGGTGGCTTTCACCATGTGGGAGCTGGCAGGCCTCACCTACCTTTCAGATTTTCCAGCTCATTAAAATGAAATTACTTCTGCTTAGGCCATGTTTATCACTGCATGACTGTCTTTTCGACTACTCAGGGTTTTTTTTTTTTGGTTTAAGGGCAGTACATTTAAGTATTTTTGAGAATATAAACCCAAATAAATGCAAGAAACTGGTGACACTTGTTTGGAGGATTTTGTAAAGCTGACTATTATTGCAAAAGCTTCAGGTTTATTCTGTAACCTCAGCCAACAGTTGGGATGTGCTACGAAAGCAGAAATTTTACTGGAAGAGACAGGAAGGCTCTTTGAAGCCAACTGTTGATTCTGTGTGGCTTTCTAATGTGATTTCCACATGCACATCATGCTTTTGCAAGGTGTGGTTTTAACCACAGTGCATACACACACAGTGGGAAGCTCAAGCTACTGGAGAGTAGGCCAATGCCAAACAAAAAACACAATTAGGCTAAACAGCCTCTCCTCTGCTGAATAATTGTCATGTCACCATGTTCAGTTGTAAACATATTTCCCTATAAAATCAAGAAACAGTGAAAGAGGACAATCTATCTTACTAAGATGCTAGTAATTCCTATCTTCAAACAGTATTAAAATCATTGTTAAGAAAGTATATATCTTCTCCTGATAATCACATACAATACATATGATATAATGCACAGTGAAGTTTGAAACATTTTAGAAAATTAAAGACTAAAATAAATATACATTAGGGGTTTTTGCAAAGACCAATGGAGATTCTTGCTAAATCTGTGTGAAGAATCTGTGTCTTGATTCACCGTTACGTATTCCTTGGTGAGAACAGAGTCAGCTAAACATAATTCTCTCCCTATAACACTTGTCATGCATATCTAAGTGCCTGCCAGAGAAAAGACACATTACAAAAAGTAAATATTATATACTACAGCAAATAGCTATTATGATAATTTGGAGAACTCTGTTCAAGACCAAGATTTCTGATGGAACTATATGCTGTAGGAGTGGGAAAAAGTAATTAAAAGAGATATCTGAAGATAGAAGACCTGAAGAGAGATTAGCAGGATTATAATTTAAAATAATCTTTTCCTCAGTTGTTATCATAGCTTCACAAAGACCTTATAAACTGGGCTCTTGCTTCTTGCTATTTTATAGCCTGATATTGATGATAATTGATTCAGAGGGAAAACCTGAGGTTGTGTAACATATATAAGCACATAAAGTTTGGATATAGATGTGCACAAGTAAAAGGTGAATAAATAAAATGTGTAGCAAAGAAGTAAAATATCCATTGCACATCTTAGGCATTAAGTATCAAATTCCTAGGGGAGATTGGGGAGCAGCATAGAATAGAAATGCATATTCCCTTTGAAAAGAAAAGCTCTGTGGGAGTCTTCATTTTCTCAGTTGTACTCTGATCCACAAGAGAAAAGGAATACTTTAGCTTAGTTCTTTCTATCAGGCTCAACAAATGGTGTGACTTCACAGTATAAAAGGAAGCAGGAATAATTTGTCTCATGTTTTGACTTTACCCAAGGCATGTACAGAATCCAACCAGGAACTGAAAAAACAAACCAAGTTTTAGCTCAAGTTTTGTAACTGTGGCAGCTTATATAATTGGCTAAAAAACATAGGTGTTCTTTAGAAAGGCAACACCTTGCAAAATAGAAATCTTCCAATTAAAAAAAGAAAGCTCTCCAGTTGTCTTTACATAAAGTACTGTCAAATATGAAGACTCATCCAGACTTAGCACTGAGGGCAGGTAAAAGAAAAGTGATGAATTGGCCAAGTACTCTCCAGCAGACTTTGTGCTTCTGAAAGAGAAAATAATTTAATCTTTCTGATTATCAATTTTTCTGAATAACTGAGTGGGGTTTGGGAATTAAGAGTTTAGCACAGCAGGCAGTCTAACTAAAAGTGGACTTGATCAAAGTTGTTCAGAAGTTAAATGTACTGTCATTCATTTAAAATAATTTAGCAAATTATAACAGTTCATTAGTGCATGGCTGTTGGCTTCTGCCAAAACACCCTGCTGCTTAAATATGAGATTTAATTGAGAGGTATTAAAATTATTTTCTAAAACAGGGAGAATAAGGAAATCCTGGTAATGTATTTAGTACATACATCATCAAATTGTTTTTCTTGCGAATGTGTAATGCTCCCTTTTCCTTACTTCTTTCATTTAAAAAAATACAAAAAATTAAAAGGAAAAAAACCCATTTTGAATACATTAATACAGAGCAGCCAGGTGAGTAAAAAACGTCAACTAACCTCCAGAATCTTAACTATTCAACAACCAGGAGTGGGAAAAAAGAAGGTATGGGGGAGGATGGGCAAACTCCCCAAACCAAATATAAGTGACTTGGTTTGGAGGTCAGACTTAATGGTTTCACAGTACATTAACTGTGTAAATTGAAAAACAACTTTAAATAATCTGCATGTGATTGCAACGCTATGCACTATAATCAGCCTACTCTGGGCAAACAGAATGCCTCTAAATATACACGTGTAGTTTTCAGGATAGGCTGCACCAACATCTAGGTATTACTTCCTAGCCAGCTATTGCTGTTGCTATTAGTTTTGACTCTGGGAATGTTAATAACTGTAAATGCACATAGCCAGCAGGCAGCTACCCTAGATTTGCAGATGTTTTGGTTACCGAAGGAGAGGTGGTAGTTGCATGGAGACTCTCAGGACAGACCAGTCTGCACTGGTAAGACCGGCACCTTAAGCTCACGCTGGCAGCCTGCAGCCAACACACCTTTCCTTCCTTTCCGCGTCTGCTACTGCGGAAGGAGGGCAGCCAAAGAAAGAAAAGAAAGAGGCCAAAAGAGGAATTTGGATTCACTTTCCAGTGCTCCTGTGGCAGAGCTTAGCATCTTAGAGTTTTTCTTACTGGAAGTCAAAGTGACTTCAGACATGAAGTAAGATAGGAGGGTGGGCCATGCCCAAACCTCATCTTGTCCTTCTGATAAAGCAAAGGGAATTGCTGACAGACTCCTCTGGGGGGGAATAAGGGCTGAGCCCAGAATGCAGCACTGGGAGGGACTTCCCGCCCCTGCTCCAAATGACAGCGCATCATCTCAAGCATACGTTTAGGAAATTCTTCTCCTAAATCCCCTAAGGGTCTTCCTCGAAAGCTCTTCGTGAACCCCTGGCCAGTTTCTGCCTGATGTCTCTCCTCCATCCTGCACTGCAGGTTTAGAATGCAGTTGTGCCAGTTTTCAGCTAATGAACTGAATGTTGAATGACATCAGCTCCTCTGGTCTCCTCCAGTAGAAGAAATGCTTGAAGGAAAAGACTTTGGTCTTTGACCAAAACCTTCCACCAGGGTGTAAAAAGATAAGATTATTTTTCCTTAAGCTAGACTGCCAAAATTCCAGTTTTCTGTCACTCTATGGACTGTAAATTACACACACCTGCTACTGAGGAAATTCAGCAGCCAAACCATGTCTTCCCAGTACCCCACTGGCACTGATACGCATTTCTGACATTTCCTAGTAACCAGAAAATTTAATACAAAACTTAATACTAATATAACATTATAATTGAAGGTAAAGGAACTGGCATGTCAGGGAGTTAATGTGTGTATTTCTAAGAAAAAAAAAAAAAAGGATTTGTTCATATTATAAGCTTATTTGTATTTCTTTTTCTATTCCTTGTCAGTAGTAAGTACAAAAGCACTACTGTTAAATAGATGAATACACTGTATAAAATTCATTGTCAGAACCTGTAATCAATTGTGACTTTATTGTTGTTCAGTCCTGCAAACTTAACTGACAAGGACTTCAAAATGGCAACAACAAAAGTATCTAAATCTTCTAATTCACACCGTTTTCCCATATGCTATTGTAGTAAACAGTCAATAGTGTTCTCAAAAAACGTGTTTTTTTTCCTACAAGCCATTGTAATAAATAGTAATTAATACAGTGGAGCCTTTTGAATTTGATCCACAAAGGGGCTATGATGGTAGTATACATTACTTTGTTCACAATTATACTGCACAGGATACAAATTATGATTAATGACTGAGTCAATGAAAGGTACAATTAATTGTCAGAATGAAATTATACTTAAAAAGAGTAAAAGAAGTTTTTGAATTACATAAATTATCGAATCGAAAGAGACCCACGATGTGAACCTCAAGAACAGTTTCTGAAATGCACAATAAGGGTATTAGATTCAGGGATTGCCATTATTATAGGAATACTAAAGATAAAGGATGACTATTATTCCATTGTTTACATAATTCCATTTCTTTCAGCATGGGTAAAACAAGCAGAAGTGTGTTTAATCTTTGCTTCAAATTGCTATTTCTGTTTATAAAGGTTCTCATGCTGCAACGTGAATTTTGTCTGTGAAAAGCTGTTAACAGTGTATGTTTTGAATCCTGGGGTTCATATAAAGACTGTAAAAACATTGCTTTGACATAATGTCAAGGATACACTTGACCAAAACAGCTCACAAAAATGTGAACTACCGAGGTTTTCTAATTTAATTTTCAACCTTAACATTTTGTTCATGTTAGTTCTGTTTTTTTAAGATAACTATTAAACATGAAAGAACTCTTCCTCTTTAGCTGAAAAAGCTCAGCCTTTTTACATAGAAGCTCATATTTCAAAACTTTGTAATACAACAAACTGCTGCTAGTGGTGTCAACGTATCTTTACCATTTTCCCTTCAGAGATTTCCTTTCTCTTTTCTTTTTCAAATAACAACTGCCTGCGAAGTTTCTTTCTCTGTAAACACCAAGACTAAATATCAGAAAAGATCAAGGACTGCAGGCCCAAGTCTCTACTTAGATCTCCATGAATTCCTGTTCTAATCAGCTGCACCTGCATTTCTGGAGACTGAAGGTGACCTTTAATTATACAACAAACTATGACAGTGTTGCTGCTTTGAATTTTGGAAGTTTCTTGCAATATGCAAAATCTACCAAAACTCAGTATTTTTCAAGCTATCAGTTTATATGGAAAACTCCTTTCAATAGAGGAGTTTCAATATTTTCATATTCTTTTTAAACATTAACATCGCTCTACTCACCACTGTCTGATTTAATACTAGTATTAGAAGGAATGATGTCTTCTATGTCTGGTCTTCAAAAGCACATGGTACATAGAAATTTAAGATAATTCCCTGAACATTAGCAAAATAATAAAACTGCAAAAGGTAAAGTTGCACTTTTATACCAAGATATCCAAACTACCTTACCATTGCTCTTTTTTAAAATACTCTTAGAGAACCCAAAATCTCATGCTACTGTATCTACTACCAAGAATTTCATTGTATCTGCGATCACAAAGCGTAGAATAGTTTAAACTTTATTCGTGTATGTCTCTGTTCAGAAAAGCACAGACATAGAAATAATCAATTCAGCCTCTTCTTTCTATATGGAATTACATGATAGGGTCACATTTTCAAAGAGACAAACAACATTTTGTGAGCTTTATGTCCTCAATATGGATTTGATCCCAAACACCTACCCAGACAGTCAGATCTTCAGAAGACTCATTTGCAGAGCTCACAGCATACCTATCGTATGACAGCTAAACGTGACTAGACCAACAGAAACAAACTCCCTAATGTCTACATTGGTAATTATAGCAGAGTGGTAATTAAGTTACCCCCTGCTGCTTCGATGTAAGACAACAGGAGAACAATGGCACAGTCTGATAGGAAATGAGAAACACATGCACCAGAGACACAACAGACAGACCAGCACCAGAGCACCGTAACTATCTCTTTTTGCTGGCATCAGAGACAATGAGAGCTGCACTGAGGCAGTCCTAGCCCAAGGAGACGGTGGAGATTTTCACCCCGTATTTCTCAATTTAAGCCTAACATCCTCCACCATCCCTGTGGCTCAGTTCATTTGCATAATCCTCAGGTTTTCAGGAAGAGAGGAAGCCATCAGTCTTTGAAACTGAATTTCCTTAACATAACCTTGCTGTGTAAAATACTCCATTGATGTAGTTTGCGGTTACTTGCACATGGTGGCCCTGAATAAAATGAGAGAACATAGGGGCAGTAATCTGCTGAAGCTGGAGTTCCAACATAACCTCCCTAAAATGCCTAAGACACGGAGCCTGAAGGCTAAGTGAGGTAGGGAAGTAGCCAACAAAATTACCTTGATGAAAGACATCATGTAGCTTCCACCTCCCCCTCAAAGAAGATACAATCATCACTTACATGTTCATCATTAGGCAGGTGATGAAAGGCAGAACAAGCAGAAATGGAGCACGAAATGCTTTAAATGTGCTCAAAGCCCAAGCTGGATGTGACTTTTGCATATTCCTTTTGAGAGCTGCAGTAAGGAACCTACAGTGTGGTGTACAGGGAATCTAGCGACGTGTGTCTTTCATTAGGCAGCCACAAAGGCAGACTCCACAAGAAAAAGGAGCTACCCCACCTCTCCCTAGAGAACCTTTCAATGGGCTCCGGCTCACCACAAACCTGGAATCATCTACACTACAAGGGTCACTTTGCAGTGGGAATATACACAGCCTGCAATCAAAATGTATAAATGAATTCCCCACTGGAAAACAATGAAGTTTGAATTTAAGAATAAAACTGTTCAGCTTTCATAAGCTGAAGATCTGTTTGGTCTGTATTTTTACTTCTTGTTGATACTAGAAAAAACAAATAGGAAGCACTGCAAAACCTGAAGGACAAGGAAATAATTTTATGATGTTAGAGCTGGAGTTTACCTACTTCTCAATAAAAAAGAAAGGCAAGAAAAGATGCTGGAAAGTACTGAATACACAGATTGGAAGGTGCCCAAACCAAGCCCAAGACAGAGCAGATTTCAAACAACCTGTTCCTGAGCAACAAGAAGAAAAGGGATGTCAAAACTTGAGGAAGGGAGAACGGGATTTGCTCACACCTCACAGGCTCACCTTCAGAGGTGTTTTTCAAGATGGGGTGTAAAAAACACACCCATTACAGCTCCCTGCTACACCAGTGCTGTTTATGGCAGCTCTGAAACTGCACTGTCACAACTCCAGCTGAAGTCTAGAAATTGAGGGAAATCCCTGGTAAAGAGGACTATTTTAGATGCTGCAAGGAATATTCAGAATTGGCTAAATAACACTTTTCAATCTTCGAATTAATTTTGGGTTCTGCCCATTTTGTGCCAAAATGCTTCTAACCTTTATAGGGTATGCAATCGCTTGCTGCTTGTCACATGGCAAGGTACGGGTTGACACAAGAAAGGACAAGATTGTATACGTGACACTAGGAGCTGTTGGGAGAGAGGTGCAGAACCAAGGGGACTCTGAAGTTCATTGAATCTCTCTGAAGAATGTCACATGGAGAGCAAATCTGTCAAAACCGTGGTGACAGGAGAGAGCAAATGGCACTTCCTAATGTGCTAGGAACTGGGGGTTGCCCCATGGGGGGATGCTCTCCTGGATTGCTGAGCTCAGCCATTACATGACAGATGTGTTTTAGCTGAACTAGACTCTCCAGATGCCTCAAGGTTGTAACAAACCCATCAAAGCCTCCGTTTATATTAATAAGCCAATCTTAAATCGGCACACTGCAGGTGCCAAATTGTAAGCAGATCCGCCAGGCCTGTCTCGGGGATGGCAAGAGCATTTGGAAGCAAAACCAGCCTCAGCCACGTAATTTTTGTCCATCACCACCAGTGTGTGAGAGCTCCAGGCGACCAACTCCTCCTAAGATGAATTCCAGAATGTTTTAGGTCAGATACAGGCAGACAGGCGTGAATACAGTCACACAAACACCCTCAGAGCTTGTAGGTTGGAAATGAAGGCACCTACAATGGACACACTATTGTGCTTAGGCATTTAGTACCTGGATGGGCATCTGTATCACAATTTTAGATCTAGCTGTCATTCAGTCCATGCAAGACCTGCTATAGACAGAAAAGTTATGGGCCAGGAGAGAAAATAACCTTTCTGCTTGCCTGAATGTATGTGCATTTCATCTGATAATATTCAAATCTCTTTAGCTACATTATAATGAGGTTAAAGCAAGAAAAATTTCCCCACCTCAAATATTACAAATGTCAGTAATGAGAACAGTAAAAATGTCACCACACGGAGGAAAGAGTGAAATTAGCATATTTAGAGGAGTATTATACCCATGAGTGAAATAATGCAATCAGTTAGCTGCAAGATAAAGCTAATTTGGTTTCCAACAGTTTATCAACAATACACTGCTCCTTTACATTAACAAATTTAACCGATACCATATCCTGCAAACAAGAATAATTCACACAGAATATTACATTGTGTTAATTAAATAGCTGGAATAGAAAAGGTCAGGCCATGACTGAAAGATGCGCATATGGGTTGTGAAGCTATGAAAAGATGGAGTGATTTCAAATCAAGCAATTAAAATAAATTATTTAAATCATCATTAAGTCAATAATAAATACACTTAGATATTTTTGAGCCTATTTTGACAACTCCTTTAGTTTGTTGCTGTTTCTCAGAAGTTTCTCTTCCTTGTTGACCCAGGAAAGAGTAAAAATATCTTGAAACCCATTGTAAGATGAGGTGGCTTGGATAAATTATCAAAGAGTTATCCTGCTTATACTCAAGTTCTCATTTGACTGTGCAGATAATGTGAGGCATGAGGCAAGTTTGGCAGTTAAAAGGACACCACAAAGCCCCACTTGCCTTATTTCTGGATGGGTTTCCTGCCACTAGAACCATGAAACCACCACAATTACTACAGTTAATTGAAAAATGTTCAAAGAGAGAAGTACTTTTTCACTTTGTTTACTTCTGCAAATAACAGCACTTTGTCTTTGGATGAATGCCACCAAATCACTTAAATTATAGTAGTAACATACCCTTTTTTAATTGAAACAACATTTTGGCATGGGCTAAACTATGCTGAGGTGGTAATGTATGAAAAAGACTTAGTAAAATGGGGAATTAATCTTATTTGGAGCCCCAAAGCACTACCGGAATATCCATCAGTCATGAGCAAGTCTGAATCTGACCCTATATTTTTACTGTACTTTTGTCACTACAGTTGTGCACAGCAGGCTCAAATTTGAGTTTGCTATCCTATGTCCCCCCATTATTTAATTGTGCGTGAATTCTATTTTTCCTGGGGTATTTCCTGAACTTTTGTAGACAAAATATAATTTTCTTTTGATCATAGTCCTGCTGATTTCAGTTAGCATATACTTCCTTTCTGCACTTTCAGTCTAGGAAACGGAGCTGTGTGGACTAAACAAAGCACGATGTCTTTTATGTTTTGAGAAGAATTTCATGGGAATCTGTGGTTTTGGCTGCGAAACTGTGGAATGAGGGCCATGTGTGAAATTCAGCTGTGCACTGCCCACCACATCAACAGTTATGACATTGACACTGGACCTAAAACCAGTCTGTGGGGATCCCACTGTTCAGCTCTCCCCATTTAATTACATGGGCATTTATCAAGCCGATTTCCAGACTTCGTGACAGAATGCCTAATCAAGCCACGCTGAAATACCCAATTTTTTAGGGAAGATGAAGCACTGTGCAGCATATGAGCTATTAATTTTATGACAAGTGCAGATGGTTGATATACAGATAAACTCTCTCATAACCTAATCGAATGAATACATACTTCGCTCTATTTAAATGATAATACTAATGAGCATAATGTCCCCCACATGAAGGTATATTCACCCGAATTGTTTTAAAATGGAGTTCAGTGCATGTTGTATCTGAACCCTACTATTTTCTTCCTCCCAGTTCGGACCATGGCTGATTTGTATCCACCAAAGCAACATGATTTCCTTCTCCCTTTAAAAGGATCGACACCCGAGGGATGCCCTGCTGCAGCACCTCCCGGCGCGAAGGTACCCACACTGCGGTGAGGGGCCCGCGGCCGAGAGGGACGTGTCGGAGGAGGAGCTGATGGAGAGGCTCGGCAGGCCCGCTCACGGCCCCGCTTCAGCCGCCGCTTCGCCCTCCCCGCGTCCG
The DNA here is from genome assembly GCA_013397775.1 of Eulacestoma nigropectus. Taxonomy (NCBI): domain Eukaryota; kingdom Metazoa; phylum Chordata; class Aves; order Passeriformes; genus Eulacestoma; species Eulacestoma nigropectus. The sequence continues at coordinate 1,608,384 of VZTE01004350.1, read as the reverse complement.
CCCTCGGCCCGGGCCCGGAACCGCGCCGCGCTGGGTCCCGGGACGGGCCGGGGCGAGGGGCACCTACCCGGCGCGGGGGGACGGCGGCTCTCCGCCCCGGCCATGCTCCGTCTGCTCTGCCTGCGGGGCGGCTCGGGCGGGCCTCGTTCGGCACCGCCTTCGGCAGCGGAAGGGGCAACGCGGCCCGGGATCGGCGGTGGGGCGGAGCCGGGTGGCAGCGTGACGGCCGGAGCTCCCCGGCCCTGCGGGTGACACCCGGGCGGCTGCTCCTGCGGGCCGCCGTGCTCCTGCCCCGGGCTCCTCTCCCCCTCTCCCCGCGGAGTGACGGCCCGTTGGCTTCCCCGCCCCGCACGCCTCCGCTGCCCGCTGGCGCGGCTCCCTCCCCGGGGGCGGCGGGCCCGGCTCTCCTCCGCGGCGCCGCTTCCCTCCTCCCCTCGCCGGCGGAGGAAGGAGGCGGCCGCCGGCCCTCCCCGACCGCGCATGCGGCAGTGCCGGGCCGGGGCAGCGCTGCCGCGCTCGGGGGCTGAAGTGTGGGTGTCCCTTCCCCC
>VZTE01004350.1:1555966-1607531 GCA_013397775.1 Eulacestoma nigropectus | reverse complement strand
GGCTTCAGCGGCTGGGACATCGCCCTGCTTGTCTTCTGGGGGCCCATCGGCTTCGCGCCCTGCTTCTTCTTCATGTGGCTCATGGACAAGAAGGGTGAGCGGGGCCGGGGGCGGCGGGGCCGGGGGTTCGGGACTCCCCCACCCGCTCCTGTGGCTTCCCCCGGGCCAGGCGGGGACGCCGTGGCCCTGGGGCCAGTGGCCTCGGCCTTAAAAAGGGTTGACTAATACTTAAAAGGCATCATGACTGCTGTTTTCAGTACACTGCCCAAACGAAGGCACATCACAGTCCATTCACAAGGAAGATACTTAAGCTAAACGGAATTAGGGCATCTGACGTTGTAGCTGAGGTGTGGGTCTGGAGGAGTGTGCTCCAGTCCGGCATTGCCGTCCAGCTGCTTGACCTGGAGATGGTCGTGATTTCTGGTTACCAGCTGTGAAGCAAACACGCGTTGATGTTTGGATCAAGTCATGTCATTGCTCAGGGCGGCCCTTGCATCGTGAAAGAAGTGCTTCATTTTTAAAAGCAGGCTGGACGTGAAGTCAGTGGTTTTCTTTTCATTGTGCAAGGTAGATAAAAAGGTAACACAGAGAAGTTGCGCTTCGATGTTTCAAAGAGGGAGCACAAGGGAGAGTTTCCTAATTTGTGTTCAGGCCGTTGCGTCTCGGTAGTAAACTTACGAAAATGGTGTTTGTCTCTGGAGGACTTCTCCAGGGTCTGCCTGGTTCCTCTGTGGTCACCTAGAGGACCCTTCCAGCGAGGTCAAGTACCTGTGTTTGCAGATTTCAGCTTTTGGGCCTAAATCCGCTGAAGGGATTTCTTTTAACTCCTGTTTAAACATGCCTCTAAACAGGAGATAGGCGCCAATGGACCCTTGTGGCTCCTGATCTTAAGTGCTACTTATTCCATTTATTTAGGAACTAATAGCTCATTTGTGGGAAGGGAAAGGGAAGAGGAAGGGAAAGTGAAAGGCAGGGAGAAAAGTTATATTTGAGAAGGCCTGTCTCAAAATTGGAATTACTTTCCCTAAAACTGAAGAGGCATTGGGGGAATAAAATTTACTGGGCTGAAAATACATTCTCCAAATGAGTCCATGGTGGCTGTACATCCAGTCTTCTCTCAAGCAATTTAGACTTAAGTTGGCAATTTCTGTCTAGACTGATATATAATAGTGTTGTTAATTATCTTAAAGTAGGTTATTTTGGTTTGTACAGTGAAGACTGACTCTGCTCATGGTATGAAGGAAATAAAGGTAAAAGTGAACCTGTGGTTAGAGAGCTGAGTCTGTATTTTTATTTCTGCCTTCTTCTATGAAGTTGATCCTGAGCAATGCAAAATAATACTGGAAAAGTTTTGAAGTAACTCATGGGAAAAGAAACGTTAATATTTTGTTCTCTTTTAATGTGATTAGTAGTGTAGTTGTGGGATTTCTTGGTTTCACATACAGGTTTACAGGTTGTTTTGATGAGAGTGTGTATAGAGGTGTTTTTCTCATTTCCTTAACTGATTGCTTCAGAGGGGTTTTTTGGTTGTTTTTTTTTTTTGTTTTTTTTTTTTTTAAATTTCCATGTTCATTGGAGGTGTGGATACAAACAACCCCTTTGCTCTTGGTTTGTTGCTTTTCTTGTTGAGAGAATATTGGTAGGTACCTGAATAGAGCATCTCAACTCATCAGCTGTATGCATAAGGAGTACATACGGGCACTGGAGCAAATTCTTTCCAGATCAGCAGATTTTGTGAGGGCCCTGATTGTTTTCTGATACTTGTTTCATGCTGTTTTCTGAGTCTGGGTGATTCCCACAGAGAATGTGATGCTTTTCACTTTGGAAGCAATGGTGAAGTCTTGTGACTTTGCTCCTCATGGAGCAAAGAGGAGAGCTACTGAGCCTGAGTCAGCCATGGGGCACCCTTCCACTGGAGGCGTGTTGTGGGGAGTTACCTGCTCTTTGGAGTACATGTGTTCCAGGAGGATCTTGACTACTACTTTGAAGCTGTAAAGTTGGTTGAATCTGATCTTGCAAGGGCAGTATTTCACTTGCTTGCTGTTACACCAGATTTACTCTGGAGAAGCAACACCATTTACTCTTTGACTTCAATCATCTGTCATTGGAGTTGGCTACTAAAGGAGCTGTCAAGAAAAAATGTATTTGTGAAGTGTCAACATGTAAAACCTGGCACGTATCAGAAGTATGACACTGTAGATGAGGCATGTCAGAATCTGAGAGGAGATTGTGCTGTTAGATACTCCTATACTTCACAGTCAGAGGTAAATGTAACTGATAAGTAGCTGCCTGCTGTCACATAAGTCTGATTTTGTGTTATGACGCTTCAGAAGAAGTTCAAGAAGTATCGGTCTTTTTGATTTTTAGTTGTTCATTGCAGCACATAGTTCACAACATAAATCTGTATCCATACCAGACTTCTGTTGTACATTTTGTGCACCTGCTCCTTGTTTCAATACTGCTTGTAAGGGTTTGATCACTTTTTTCTTCTTTTTTTAGCTTCTTAACTAATTGGAAGTTGAAAGATTAAATATTCAGGAATAGGCATGTTAATAGTTACAAGAAGCATTTCTTGGACTCCATGATCCAGTTCCATTATAGCTTCTCAGAGAAGTGTGGAGTCCTCTGAGAAGAGAGGACAGCAGTGTTTATTTTTAGTGAAAGGTGTGCTAAATAAGCTCTATTCTTCAGTTCTGTACAGAAGGGTTCTAGGAAGGAGGAATTAATTTTTTTGTTTTTCTTGTGACCTTTTTCCTTCTGGCCTGCTGAGGGTATCTCCTGGATTCTTTGTGAAGGCCTAGTTGCAGCCAACCCAGGCAAGGCAGTTGGAGAATGGGAGAATACGTGGACTGGGAAGGATGTATAGATGGTGTCACATCTGGCTCCCTGAGGAATACTACTGGCAACTTTGCCTCCCCAGAGGATGACCCAGAAGGGGTCTTGGTGCCAGAAACAGCATGACAAAATGCCTTTGTTGACTTAAGCCCATGTTCCTATGGATCTATAGGGATATCATGCCTTTTATGAAGTTGAGGATGATTTTTCATCAGGAAGGTGGTAATGGTCTTCATAAGGCTTCACAAAAAAAACCGTCTTACTTGAAGATCTGAACAGACTCAGAGTAGACATTTCTTGAAGGGTGTTCAACACTATTTTAGAGGGTCTTTGAGGCACTGGAGGAAGCCTGGATTTAGCCCGTGTCTCTATAAGCTGTGTAAATTGAAAGCTACTTTTTATTATTGCTGAGCTTTTGTCCTTTTCAAAAATACATTCTTTTTCAGATGCATAGTGAGGCTCACATACCACAGCTGACAGTTCTTTGGGGAATGAGCTCTGTTCCTGTTCCTTCCTCCTAACTTCCTCTGGCTGAATGGAGACTTGTGCCAGCCCTTGGGTACCCTTGGGGGGTTTCCATGCTCCTTGGCTGGGTGCCGTATAAGGACAGTGGTGGCATCTGTCATGTTTCTTAGTCCTGTTCTGGGATGGGTGCACGTTGAAAATCAGGAATTATATTTGCATGTCTCATTTTTGAGTATGTGCCATTTTGGGTGGGTTTGAAAACTGTTTTCTATGCGTAGGATTACAGGTGTTGTTTTGGTTGGTTTCTTAGTGAAGAAAGGTGAAAAGATGGAGGATGCCATGGAGCTACATGTGTCTTATTTTAATTTTAATTATCTTTAGAGACTTAATAAGACTGAAATTAAATGGGAAATTACTTCAGTGTGCTATTGGATGGACCCTTGTTGTTTACATGATTAAAATTAGCTACAATTTGTCACATGATGCTTGAGTGTTTGTGTACATTTTGTGCCTTGAGTGTTTCATTTCCTGAGAACTGTAAATACAAGCACACATGACTGTTAGGATGTTTATATATCTAACTTGAAATCAAAAGCTTACATACTTCCCTAGATCTGGTTCACCAAGGTGGTTTTATTAAGCTCCTAGTTATAAGGTGAGACCTAGAAGCAATATATGTCAGTCTTCATTATGTTCCCATATAAGCAAGAAGAGGCAATAAAGAATGAAATATTTTATAATAGTTTACATTAAACAAATTTAATAGAATGGTGATATTTTTAATTAATTTTTGGAATACAGCGAACACAGTTTATATTGAGTTTGAGGATGAGACATTACTTGTAAAAATGGAATGTAATCTATTTCTTGGTCCTTTTCTATAAAATTATATATGCTTATGTGGGTTGCATGGACAATCTTAGTAACTTTATTTTGCTGAAATTAAATTTACACAGCAATGTTATTCTAGTGATTGCATTATGAAGTAGAGAGAAAACTTCAATAATCAGATTCTGGTTTTAATCAAGATTGGCTTGTCCGTTGACACCATGGAAGTTTTTATTTGTATGAGTAGTTATTCGTTTCCTGAATATCAAACTCTTTATTTTATTGCTGTCTCCTAAGTCATGCATCTTGGTTTCCTTCTCTGAGACATTTGATAGTTCTTTCTCTTCCACCTGGGAATTTTGAGATTAAATCCTTTAATGCAGTCTGACAATTTTGTCATGAATATTGAGTGCAAGTACTAAATCGGCCCTTACTAATATAAAAATGTCTTAATAACTCTTCTCCATATAAAATAAACTACACATGATGGATAAACAGAATTATGCATGGCAGCTTTCATGTTTGGAGTTCCTGGATTGTCACTTGGTGCTGAATGCATAGAAATGCTGGTTTTGCTTTCAGGGTATCTTTGGATACCTCTACCTCACATACAGGGTCACTGGGACAGAAGGGAGATGACTTAAGTGAGCTTGTTTTCTGCTGAGATTTTAGTCTAGGAAGTGTTTGTGAAATGCCTTTGGGTTTATTTTGAGAGATGTGAAAGTGGATGCAGAGAGGAAGCAGATTGTTGTTCCAGAAGTCGGTGAAAACATGAATGGCCAAGTGAATCCAACAGGTGGGGAAGATTTTCTTAAGTGTTTCCATTGTGCTTGGCATTTCAGAGTCCTTCTCTGTCGTTCAGGCTTTTGGACAATATAAATACAAATTGGAGGGTGTTACTAATAACTTAGAAGAATTGCCGCAAATGTAGATGCTGGTAGGTTCCATTGTTGATATAGATGGATTATGTGATGTACTTTCCATGATGGCACTCACAAGAAAATGGGAGTTTTTGATGGAAGTATTCATAGTTCTGTTGTGTCACAGGTGCTTAACAGAAGGACAAAATAGGTGACTTGTGAACCTTGAAAGTCTGAGAATTTTCACCCTTGGCAAAGAAACACATTTTCATATCCTTTTTGTCATGATCTCAGAAACAGACTTTTCTTATCTCAGATTCATGACTGCAAGGTGAGTGCCCAGTATTTCGAAATGACCAATTTGATAATTCATGTGCTAAGTTCAAGCGTGAGCCTCAGCTAAAAACATTGGTAGGACTTGGCATAAGCCTGTAAGACTTTAATTAGTGACATCAAGCAAAAAGGATTTACACTCTTCAACAATAGAAGGAGTTTTTAGGCATTGTGACTTTGGTAGGTTAGTACAGCCTACAAGAAATACCCATGGGAAAACTTACAGATACGAAAACGTGAGTAGGATGGCAAGGGAGTAAGTAAGAAAGGAAAGTGTGATGCAGAGATGAGAGAGTAGTCTCATCATAAACAACTGACTCTACTTAGTATTTATGGTGTTAGGATCCATTTATTAGGATTATTGGAGAGATGCCTCTGCCCAAATTAAGGTGCAAATGAGACCATATGTCCAAGTCCATAGTGCGGATTTTATTTAACAGTAAATGTGAGGTAGAGAGAGATAGAAGAAATAAGAAAAAGAGAGGGGGAGAGGGAGAAAGGGAGTGACAGAGATTAAGTAGAAAGGTATCACCACCCATGGATCCAGACAACATCCTGTTGGTCCTCTTCTTCTGGTCTTCTCAGTGGTGGGTTTCACCATTTATACATTTTAGCAAACAATGAAATCATTTGGCTACACAGTTTTTTAATTCTATTTTTTATTCTATTCTTCTCTCTTGCAATGCTGATTAGTCCCATGCTTGATTTTTCTCTTCAGTTGGTGGGCTTCCTATCTTAAATGGGTGGGCTATGGCCTCCACCTGCTGGACCCAGTCAGAGCTGATTTTCAGCTTTTCAGCCCAGTTGCTGAGTTGGCTTGCCCTGTGGATTCTTTGTGTTTATTACCAGTGCTCCCTCAGCTTGTTTATCTCTTCCTAGTCTGAGATAATCAGAAAATAGTACCATCTTTATCTTATCTCAAGTTCCCATCAGGTGGCAGAACTTACTGTCCAAATTTCCAGGAATTCATGGAGGCATATTCAAGGGGGAGGGGCACAATGGGGTGGTCACAGATGAGCAGTTGCTTCTTTATACAGTTTGCCATAGTGGGCAAAGTCCTTTGGTGATCTTAAAAGTTTTTCAGGCTATTATGACCTTTAAGTCTCTTACAAATGGCAAAGGTTTTAGCTCCAACGAGAGCAGCAAGAAGCTGTTTCGGGTTGAATGAAAGTTAAATGTGAACTTAGTGCTTCAGCTAAGAAAGGAGCGAGGGGAGAATGCCTTGACTCATAAGAGTGAAAGATGCATGTATTTGGTGAAAATGCAAGTGGTTGATGTACTTGAACCAAATACAAAAGAAGTTTGAAGGAAAATTAAGTGCTTTGCTCCAGTCTGTCTATCTCATCCTGTAGACATCTACTGCAAGCTATTAATGATGTGTATTTCATTATCTTGTAAGTGATACTGATCCACACCTATCAAATCATGTGAAAGGGATTAATTTTCCTAAGCTAACAAATCTTGGAAGAAATGAGATGAAGTGTTGCTTTTCATGTGGAGAGATGAAAGAAGCAATTAGAGAGCTGTATATAGGTAAATCCCACTAGAGCAGATATTTGATCAGCTTGGTTTTACAAAATTTATCCTGATGAGTGCTGGTGTGCATATTTGTATAGACATACTTTTCCTCTGTATCATTAGAAGAAAAGAAAAAGTAAGACTGAACCAAACTTGTTGCCTTGTTTTATATACTGTGTCTACGTGAATGTCCACAGAGTGTTTGTGCAAGTGCTCCCAGAAGTGAGGATTCATTAGAGAATTGATTGGCCCACCCTCCTTGGAGTCAGGCATGTTGCAAAAGACCACTTGATACACAGTCATTAGCAACACAGAGTGGTTTAATTACAAGGTGATGAGTTGCATTAAGTTGATGCTGCTATGATTCATCATAGCAATGCTGGCTTGATTCTTAGTAGCACTTCTCATACCTCCTGCTGGGCCAGGTTGAGTTGAAAAGTATCAATCCTGGCTGTAGACAGATGTCCTCTGCCGGAGCTAGGTCTTTCTAGAGCTAGTGGGATTCCACCCCAGCTCTGATTGCTGCCATGTTTCCATACATTCTCTTAATACTGCTCTCCTTTACATGACTGCTGTGCCCTTTGCACTCTTCACAAAGGTCTTTGCAGCTGTGCAGGGGTGCTGGGACAGCTGTTTAAACACTACGTACTGAAGCATATCAGGAAGCTGCATGCTTGATTTGAAAGAACTTTTCCATGACGGAAAGTAAAATAATTGCATATAGCTCATGTGACAATAGTAATGGCCATGTTATCTGAGGATAACGCTCTTCTGAGGCTTTGGTGCACTGCACATACAAGCACAGTGAGCATGGGGCGATGGCCATAAACTAAAGCACCGGAAGTTCCACCTCAGCATGAGGAAGAACTGTATGTTGTGGGTGGCAGAGCACTGGAACAGGCTGCCCAGGGAGGTCGTGGAGTCATGCCTCCTCACTGGAGACATTAAAAATCCATCTGGATGCATTCCTGTGTAACCTGCTCCAGGTGACCCTCAGCCTTGGCAGAGGGGTTGGACTAGAGGATCTCCAGAGGCCCCTTCCAACCCTAACAATTCTGTGATTCTGTGTGTAACTTGATACACCGTGATGCTGGGAAATTGATGAATAGGGAAATTATTTACCAGTGTAAAATATGATCCCTTGCTTTTCTTATGCCAGTGCTAACACAGAGGTAAAGCACGGAAGCATCCCTGAACGGGGTCAAGACAGATAGGAAGATATTTTGTTAACAGTAGCTTTTAGAAGTTGACTACAGAGGGTATAATGCCTGGGCAGCTGTTCACTGATATCTCCATTGTTGTATGCTCACATATTTTTACTACTCCTCATAACCTTCTCTTGACCCAAGTTCTTTCTAATCTGACTACTTCTTCTGTACTTTTTACCTCACCTGTGCTGTGGTATGCCCATCTTGTCCTCCTATTTTCCTCTGTTCGCCACTCCTCTTGGTTGTTGAGGAGCAGGAGAGATTGAATGCAAGAAGCTCAAAGGGCTCAAAGGAGTGAGAAAAGCCCATGGATAGATGAGAAGAGGGAGAGAAGGGGAGAGTATGGAGCAAGATAGTGGGTGAAGTATGGGAGGCACAGATGCAGAAATAAGATCTGGAGCCAGAGGGCAAGAAGTGCATGTAATGGGCAAGGCGCAGGAACGAGCTGAGTAGGAGGTACAGGGAAATGGATACTGCAAGAGGCAGTAGGAAATGAGACTGAGGTAGCCAGCAGCAAATGGGGAGGGGGCAGATGCCTGCACAGCAGTGTAGGTCAACAGCATGGCTTTTGTGAACTGCCTTGAGAGGCGCTTTAAAACCAGGAGCTGGGAATCTCTTGGGACACAATTGACCTTTTTGTCTTAATTCTTATCTCCAACAAGGTCCCAGTGTTTGGCCTCTTCACAACCGGACCTCTGAACTCTGCCTGGCACTGTCTCTTGTCAGCCAGAGGATGAATTGGCCCTTCCTTCACCCCTGCCTTCCTGGAGGTGTCCCGGGCCACAGCCGCCTGCTCCCTGCGGGGCTCTCCGGGCGCTGCTGACGCAGAGAGGGCGGCTGTTCCTTCTTGTGTGGCTTTGGTGGTGACGGATGTCTGGCCTCGTGATGGAGGCACCAGTGGGATGCAGAAGAGGATGTGGCCCCTCTGGCTGGTATCTCTCCCCTTCTGGAAAGCCTTGTGGAAGGGACAAAAAGTGCTAAAATACTGTTTTGTTTCCCACTGCCTTGCTGCATTTTAAAAGCATTGAAATTTTGCCAGTTTCCTTTCTTCTGGGAGTTTTTAGTAGTGTGGCAGCCGTGCTACATAAAGGTAGCTGGTACTAACTTTTATAATGTGAATTACAACAATAATTTCTGTTATCAAGGTCCCCTAGGCTTTCTCATAGATTTTTGTTATGGAAGTAGTAAAGTACTTAGGAAAGTTGTATTGCATTCATTCTGTTAGGTGTATGTTTGTACTGTATTTATAATTCCAAGCTATTAGTTTAGAATTCTATTAAAGAGAAAGAAGAGTAGATCAGCTGTTGTTCTGCAAAAGCTCAATCTATTTCCTTTAAAGAAAACTGAGTCTTTTCTTCAAAGAATTAACCTGATATTTATTTTTCCTATCAGAAGAAACTAAGTATGAACAAAGAAGACCATTTTCACTTGGTAATGCTGAACTAACTCCACTTTACTGATTTCTGAATTCCAGTAAAACTGTTATACAACTGCATAAACAAAACAATTTTTATTCATTATTTTCAGCAGATGTTGTTTTTAGGAGTTAGTTTCATGATATGTTTTAGGTGTGAAAAACAAGTCTGAAGCAAACACAAAAATGAGGTTCATTACGTGTTAATAAGGTTTGGATATTTTCTGCATTGCTGATTTTTCACCTGTGCATTTTTTTGTTCTGATAAGAAATGCCTTGCTTGTGGGAAAGGAGCTGTGTAAAACAGGGATATTTACTAGCCTTTTCAGACTGATGAAACAGTGCATAACACAAGTTCTGAAATAATCTTCCCTGTTGTGAAAATTTGTAGTCTGACATTGTCAAATAAAAATATTTGGTTTATATAAAATATTTGTTTAAAAACACCCAAACCCCAAAAACCATGGTCAGTGCTGAGAAGAGCAGAAGTAAATTGAAGAAATATGATGTTTTGGCAGTTGTTTCATTATTTTACAAATTTTCTTGGAGAGTGTTTGAATTCTCCCAGTGGCAGCGTGGTATAGCCTTAACTGAGCAGAGCAAAGACCTGATACAAATTTCTTTAAGAAGTTTTTTAGTTATAATTATATTATTATATATTATAAATAATATATTCCCAGGGCCAGGGAAATTGTGGCTTGTCCTGCATTTTTCCTAGTGGTGACATTCAGAGCTATTCCATCACTTCCTGCCGNTTATAAATAATATCTTCCCAGGGCCAGGGAAATTGTGTCTTGTCCTGCATTTTTCCTAGTGGTGACATTCAGAGCTATTCCATCACTTCCTGCCGTAATTTCGGTTTTTTAATGCTTCTCACGTGCATGTGCTATTGTGGCTCTGTAGCTGTGCTGTAGCTGTAATTGTGCTGCAGGAGCTTGTGATCAATGCTCCAACTTCCTCAAAAGCTATAAATTAAGCTTTCTCATGCAGATTTTTAGTAGAGAGGATTTTTTAGATTTTTCCTGTTTTTAGAGCTGGAGATCTGTGACTCAGCCAAGAGGGAGTGACGTGTTTTCAAAGTGAGAGGTCTTCTGCTTTTTGCAAAGAATGCTGGTATTTTTCTGGAATACAGGACATCAAGTATAGCCACAGTTAGAAACATTTTTATTTTACTTCTTTATTTGTTGATGAGAGCCATCCCTTTTGAATACTTGAGAAAGGTGGTGGTGTTATAATTTTAATTAATCACATGAACCTAAAGAATTGATCAGGACCCTTAAAAAATATGATGGGTTTAGGACTCATTATAGTGCTGCAAGAGATGTCTTTTAGAATGAACTATGTACCCTAAATAGTGCCTGATGTATTTTAATGCTAAAGTAACACTGAAACTGTTCACACAGGGAAAATTTGAAAGCTCACTCTAGTGACCTTTGATATAAGTCACAAGGCCTGCATGGATATTACGTCAGTGAAGCTCTTCCAGCTCTTTATTTCCCCCACTTGCAGCAGGGATAATAAAAAGGAGAAACCTTGCACTTAGTGTCCTGCTAAGCGGATGCACTAGGCGGTATTTAATGGAGCTGCCAGTCCTTGCTGCACAGTTGCTTCTTGGTACTCTGTTGAGGCAAAGGAAAATGCCTCTGTACTTCTTAAAAGGAAGAATTTCGTGCACCATTGAGTGGTGCGAGCAAGTACCACCAAGATAACAACAGAGCATCTTCCCTGGTAGATGTGTGTAAGAGCGATTGTTTTTGCTCTCTGTTGCCACAGGTAAGGCTCTGTAGTTAGTGGTGTGGTAATTGAGCCTGCTGTGCAATTGGGAGTCCTTGAAAGGAGTGGAAAGAGAAAAGAAAGTGCTTCCCTCCCCTTGTGTGGTGCTGTAAGGGTTTAAGTTGTTGATGTTCATTCCAGAATACAACAGGGAGAGCTAGAGTAAAGGCTTCTTGTCTTGTACTTGCTGTCAGCTTGTTAGTGACATCCCTACTTTAGCTTCAGAATTAGTGAGGAGGTTTAGCCCCCGACTGCATTATTGGTTATTTTTGTCGATTGCTCTGCATCTCTCTGTATGTACACACTAGGACCTCCCACTATGTAGATTTAATTTTATCAAATGGCAAAGATGGATTTAATGATTCACCTGAATCTTCATGTTTTATTAGATATTGGTGTTGAGAGTAGAAAGCAGCTACCTGTGGTGAGAGAAGAAAGAACAACTCATACAAGTGTTTGTTAATGTCACAGATTTAGTAAGCACTCAAATAGCTCTTTTTTATTGTATCCCAGCACTACACTCACCTCAGGTGAAGAGAAAACCTGATTTAACAGACTTTCTAATACGAATGGTGAGACTGGCTCCTGTTTCCCTGTGTTCATAGCCTGAATAAACAAGGCAGAGGGCAGGGAAAGAGAGAAAGGGGAAGCAGAAGAGAAGTGGCCTGCCCAATTTCATAAGACATGTTGAGACATGCAGGTCCTGCTGCCTCAGGCCAGTGCTCTCTTCTCCCAGAGATGCTCTGCAAGCTTTAATAGAAGTTCATTGCATTTGGATGAGTTGCAGATAAAATAGATGCTTTCTCCAGGAAAACGTATAATAACAATAATTAGCTAAAATAATTGGTTTCCTTTGAAGCCAAGAAACGTTATTAAAGAATAGGAGATATTCTAGTAAAGGGTCTAAAACTGATTCTAAAATCATCATTTTGATCTTCAGGCAAATACCATTCAGCTCAGCACTTTGTTTATCTGTGCAGGCAAAATGTCAGTCTCTGGATTGCTGAATAGAATTTGCAACACTTGTATGAACTTGCAATGCAGATTTCTAATTTACATATTTTTCAATTTTTTTCTCATTGTTGATGTTAAACCATTAGGATGCTTCAAAATCCTTCACTGCCACGTGGAAGGAAGCTTCATTACTTGTAAACTATCTTTTCATATATCTGAAAACTTAGATTAAGCCTGTTCAGTTCTTAAAAGCAGAACTATTTTATTTACAGTACCAGAGTTCTAAATTGCTGCACAAACTCTGAAATACTTGCTTTGTATTTACAAAATATTATTAAATATTATGGTATTAAATCCATGGTAGTGGAGCCAACTCTGTAAAGAACTTGAGTCATTAAGTCTATAATAACTAAATGTAGAGGAGTAGAGGGCAGGAGAATTAAACAATACTTTCCTTGACATATTTTTAGAGATTGATTATGTGCTTGCCTGATACAGTGCGATAGTGCAAAAACAGGGTAGGTCCACTGTTCACATGGGCTTGGCTTCATCCATGCAAATGAGATGAAAGCACCCTGCCACCTCTTGACGTGGTTGTTTTAGCTTGTTCGTTCTAACAGGTGCAGTCAAGTTCTTGTATCTAGAGTAAACAGAAGAATAAGGACTTTAATACGCTTTAATGAATGTCGGGGAGGGGGGTGTGTGGAGAAGAATAAAAATAACTTAAAAACAGGAACAGTATTTACAATACAAACCAGAAGTGAGCAGTGCAGTTAGAGTGTGTACTTACGTGTCTTGGTTTCCTTGCCGTCAGAGTGCACATAAAGAAAGACGCAGCAGCTCAGGAATTGTGGAGTGGTTGTGTGATTGTCATAATAACTCTTGATTGCATTCTCTTTAGTTTTTTTTTCTCAGAATTATGTTCTGTCAGCTTCCATATCTGTTTTAGTGGTTATATGTGTTCAGTCATTTCCCTGAAGATGAGTGTCTTCTCTGTGAAACACTTGACTGGCTAAATTTTGTGCTTGGAGTCTCTGAGCTATATTGTGGTTTTTTTCCAAGATTCTTAACTAACCTCAGAATTTGGGAGGGATGCTCTCCTTACAAGGATGCACATGATGATGTTTATGCAGAGAATGCATGTTCTTCATCTGAGGGGTACACTGGAAAAAAGAAAGGATGTGTATTGGCCCTCATGCTTTCAGTTTGCAGACAGCTTTGCTATGTCTGTCCCACAAGTGCTAGCAGCAGAGATGACTTTATCTTTGGGTCAGATCTGGTTGTTGGCACCTGTCTGTCTTCCTGATTTGCCAGGGACTTCCCCATGGGTTCCCCCCATCAGTGGTGATGGCACTTCTGGCATATTGATTATACTGAATTTCTGACCCTGATGAGAAAGTTTGTCCGAATCACAGGAAGTATGTTACTTCAACTTGTTATATTTGTGTACAGAGTTTGTTTCCTCAAATTTAAATTTTGCAAGAAATGTCAAACTCTTGCTGATAGCCTTGCTGTTAACTGGGCAGCAATTACTAACAGATTCTGTTGCAACAGCTGCAAGATACTGTAAAGAGAAATTGCCCCTCTGAAGACCTCCTACATCTACATTTCAAGACATTTCTAGTACATATTTCATCTGGGCATCTCAATCTGCCAACTGTTTATGTCAGACAGAAATTGGAGCAGTGTCTGGTGGAATCAGCCCTGCAACCCTCCACTGAAAGGTGGAACTGGGCTGTGTTGTGGATTAGTACAGGAAAAGATCTTCCTGTGCCCTAGACAAGGCTGAGGGTTGAAATGTAGCTCTGGGTTTAATTTATTTCAGACAGGTTCTGTATGATAGAGCTTGGTTCTTACTTTTTGATGCCAGAAGGATGCTGTCACCTGTCTTGCAGAATGTTTTAAATTGAGTTGGCTCATTTTCAATCAGAAAAAAAAGTACTCACATACAATCTTTCCAATTGAAATTTGGATGCTGTCTTGGCAGTGCCATAAAGCCAGGGGAATGAATGGACGCACTTGGCTTCAGGTTGTTTTAAAAACAGAGGTTTGAAATGGGGCAATAACACAAGCATCAGCATCAAGTAGCCAGAGAGAAAGGGAGGTCCAGGTTGTGCTTAATAGTACCCAATGATAGAAGCAGCAATTAATAGCACCAATGATATATTGGCCACCAGGCTAGGATTAGAGCATGGTGCTAATGGTGCTGATAACACCATGGTTGTGGGTTCAATCCCTGTATGGGTCATGGTGGTGGGTTCAATCACTGTATGGGCCATTCACTTAAGAGTTGGACTCAATCCTTGTGGGTCCCTTCCACCTCAGAATTATCTGGGAATCCGTGATTTTGGATTAGCTACGTATGACCTGGTAGTTGTTCTCTCTTGCATGCAGTGCTTGTATTTGGTTCTCAGTTTTTATTGATGCTGTTCTTGAGAATGTATTTATTTTCCATTGAGTTTCCAAACACAATTTATGCCACTCTGCAATCAAGTGCCTTTGTGGAATCTGAGGCAGGCCCAATATACTGACTTTCCAAGTTTGTTCCATGCATTAGCAGAAAGACTGGGACCACATCTCAGCTATGAAGTATTTTTACATCAGTGAAAAGGTTCTTTTCTTTTGAAAATTGTATTGCTTGATGCAAGGATGCCTCTTCTGAAAGAGGATTGCCACTTCTCCTTAATGGCTGTAGTCAATTTGGCAAAGAGCAGGCAAAATGCAAGTTTTGTTCACTGTGTTTAGTAGAAAGACAATTTTTTTTGGTATTTTAATCATGGCAAAGGTAGTTGATGTTATGAGAGTAAATGTTGCAGCTATTAGTATAATTTTGCTAGAATTACATTCAAAATCCAAAGACTTCTGAAGGATGGTGAGTGTATGCAATGCTTTCAGGATTCCCTGATAAAGGGAGCTGTTTAATTAAGCCTTCTTTTAATTATAGCTGAATATATAGGCATGTATTAAAAAGGGAGAAAAGCAGACCCGTCATATGAAACAAGAGAATTAGTATCCAGCAAAGAAACCCATTTAAAAAAGAATGCTCGAGCAATAAGGAGGGCATTTAAACAAGGCATGAAAAGAATTCCATGTCCAAAGAAAAATTGTGGAACATTTGGAGCTCAATACTTTGCTTACTGAACCCAAATGTGAAAGTTCTTTTATATAGGTTAATTTCATAGAAGGAAACATGCAGGAACTGTGATTTGTTTTGTCAAGAAAGGCAAAACAAGAACGTCTTTGAATTTTCTTTAAACTGGGAGGAAAAGCACAATTTAACAGTGAATTGTTGGAACAGCTGTGGCAATTGGTGAGTTTTTAATTTCCTGGTGTGTGTGGACCAAGACAGAATTTTACATTTTATTTTCTCTTAGCTAGATATGTTTTAGTCAAAATGATAGGGAAGTTAAGCAAATGCTCTCAGTTCAGTGTCAGAAGGGACCATTTGCGCTTTCAGCCTGGTCTTTAAAAACTATGGAAAAGTGGAGCAGGCTGATGTCCCTTGTTTCTACTCAGAGCCTTGTTGTACTTGGCATTTGTCAGAACGGATTTTAGTGTCTGCAGGTGAAGTTAGGAAACCCCTCAAATGTTACTGTTACTAAGACCGGGGTGTGTGATCTGTGTGAGGGAAATTGCTGCTGCCCTGCCAGGGGAAGGGCTGAATCCAGCAGCCTTTCCTCTGGCCAAATTTCCATTAGAAATAAAGGAGAAAGGTGAAAATTTGTCTGTTCTGCCCATCCGACTGGGATTTCCCCTAGGATGAATGCTTCGTCGTAGGGGGGAAACAAAACTCAAACAATATCTGCCATGTATGTGATGCTCTGAGCTAGAAGGGCCTGCTTGCAGCGCTCTGTAGCAGCAGTGGGGAACCGAGGGAGCTGCTGTGCTGGGCTCATGTGGGGGATGCAGAGGAGCGACTTAATCACCTTCTCCTCATGAATGAGAAGCTGTAATGTATAAATTGTTGGAGTGAGGACTTCACTGTAGCCATACAACAGCTTTTGTTAAGTTTCTTATTAAACTGAGCATAATAATTCACTCATTAGGTTACAAGTCAGTAATGGGGGGGTGGGGAATGCATTTTCTTTTCATATACTTTGAAAAGTATCTTGAAAGTAAGGCATGCTGGAGGAACTGTGGGGGATCAGCACACACGTAGTGGATGCTCTTGCTTGATGTTGCTGTGAGGGAGCTGAAGAGCAACTGGGTGTCACTGGCAGCCGCTGCCCCCACGTTCCAGCATGGCGGGGTTCTGCTCGTGCTCAGTGTTGGGCTGTGGGTGGTGGGGGATTGTGGCTTTAGAGTTTGTTAAATCTCTAATAGTGGCTGGAGTTTGGAGACAGTTGTTTTAAAAAGAAATATAAAGCAGCAAATGCAGCATTGACTGCTGAAGTAATAAAGCAGATGGTGTTATGAGCCACAGGAGGGTTAAACAGTTGAACAATATCGACTGTTACACTCATAAATGATAATTAATATGTCTTTTTTATTGCCGACTCAATTTCTGCTGCTTGCTTGGACTTTTCTGTTGCTGTCAATGAGGTTTGGCTGTTCTGAATGAGGCCACAGTCTGCTCAAGAGCCACTGCCACCTATGGGGCCCAGAAACCTCCTGCAAGAGCAGGATGGGAATGAGCAGCTAAGGAGACAAGGTGTAAAGAACATGAAGCTTCACCCATTGGCAGAAAATATCATTTAAAGGAATTTCCTCCCCTTCCAGCCATGTGTCAGAAACCTCAGATAGAAAGGGGTAGAAACTGAACGATGGATTTTAAGAAGCTGTACCCTCCTCCCTCCCTCCAATTACTGCTTGCATTTACAGGGTAGAATTAGTGAAGTTAATTACATCTACACAAAATCTCTTGGTTGAGTGAATTACTTAGATCTTCTAAAATAGAGACATAATTTTCTGCAGGGTTCACAGGCTGTTTTTCAAGCTTGGTTGGTTACTTTGGTTTATAGTCCCCATGATGCATGGTTGCTATCTTAAGCACTCTGGGGTGCACCTTTTAGAGTAATACAAGATGTCAGATTAAGTGTAAGGACAACTGCAGCGTTCAAAACAAAAATACTGAAATAAATAAAAAGACTGGTTTCTAACAAAGATGAAAAAGAGCTAAAAGGTAAAGCAAAACAACTGGGTGAAGTGGTTAGAGGGTAAAAGTCTATTGTGTAATTTGCAAAGAAAATGTCCAATATGCTGCTTGTCTGACAGTCGTTTGTTCACCTTGGTGTCATCATTTTCAATATGCAGCATTAACTGAAGGAATTTTCAGAGGTGTGTTTACATACTAAGATGGAAACAGAAAAAAAAGACAAAGAATAATCTGTGCAATCAAAACATTTAAAAGGGACACCTTACAGTATATAGTATTCAAGATTAGGACTTCAAAGAATGGAGAGATCATGGATACATGATTGTGAGGCTTTAACAGATAATTTTACTTTAAAATTACCTGACATGTGAGGTTGACATTAAAGATAAGCCTAAATTTAGGGCTGGAGGCAAACTTCAGCATCTAATTAGTTTTTCACCAAATTGCGTGTTGGGGCTTTTTTAAGGAAATTTTTGTGCTGATTTAATTTTAAAACTTTATTAGTTTGTGTATTTTTTTTGCTTTAGGGATTTTTATAAAGATTAGGAATCAAATAGAAGTTTTTTATATGGAAACACTAATTTTGTGTCTTGTGGTGATTTAAACTTAAATGTCTGTTTCTCATTTCCTGCTGTGTCCTGGGCTTGCCCCTGGCTTGTACCTCAAGCAGGGCCCCATGAGCAGCACCTTCCATGCTGTCCTTGTCCTTTTGTTTCTAGAAAGGCAGGATGCACCTTGTTTTGTGAAATGTAGTTCAAAAAGATCTAGTTTGCATGGAAAATAAGGTGATGTGTACATTACTAGAGCTTTCCCGAAGCATTTCAATAGCATTTCCTAATGGAAAACGTCAGGTTTTTCATATCAAAGATTTGTATTACAATTTTCCATCAATAAAATCCCAATCCTTACTGCATACAGATTTTCATGATACACAAAAGGAGTGCTAACAAAGATTCATTTGCAAGAAGAAAAGGCAAAAGCATCATATATGGCAGCCAGACACAAGTAATTGCCCCCACAGCAAAGGCAGTATGGTAATGTGGAGTTCAGTGTGGCGTGAAGACTCGTGGTGGCCCAGCAAACATAAAAACCTGAAGGTTTTGAACAGCCATATTAAATGGGCATTTATTAAGGGCTCTCTGAACACACTTGAAAAACCAGTTTAACAGCAGCGTTTGCTGGTTGAGCACAGAGTCAAGCAACTAAGTCGGGGGAGGCATTGGGAAATCTTACCAGGAAAGAAATATTTTTGGCTGATGATACTTCTCCAGGGCATTAGGGATGTGAGGTGTCCTTCGGAGTCACATCCCTGCAGCTGGCATTCCTTGTGTTAATGACTGAGCCTTACAAAGGAAGTCATACTTCCATTTCAGAAAACCTGTAACTTAACTTATTAACTTATTTCTGTTTGGCTTGTCTTGGGCTACGCTGACTGAGAGAGAAACTTGTCTTTGGTTTGGTTTGTCCAGTGTCCAGCACCAGGAGTTGCATACCCGTGAGTGAGGTTCACAAAGAGCTGTCACAATATAAGCAAGATTATGTCTCATCCAGTAAAATTACATTTTTGTAAAGTACATGGAGACAAAATATTTAATGCAACTATTAGCTGAATTGTACTGATTACAGGAGTCACAGAGAGAGCACTCCTCTGAAAATGGGCAGTTTTAGAAAGAATCCAAGTCTTTTGTTTGATGGGTGACTTATCATAGGATAGGTTCTTTTACCATCTGTATTTTGGGTAATTACTAGTTTTACCTAAATGTTAGAGATATTGCGTGTTTGTCATCATTAATAATTTTTGTTATACTCTACTAAGAACATGGAAGCCCTTTATTTTCTATTTGTTGCTGTGAAATTGTTTCAAAATTTACAACTTCACAGGTGCAGACTCTCTGTGGTTTTTGATTGTGCATGTTTATGATTTTGGTGTTTTGCAAGATTCTGGAGCTTAAGCCCCTCAGTCACTGTTTGCTGCTGATGAAAACACCTTAGCAGCAGCAAACAAACTGCTGGCAAAAGGAATTGCAGCACTAGGATAAGGTTGTTTCTAACCTAAGTGCTTCTCAGTTGAAAATCGTATGAGGAAAAAACATATTCAAGGAAACAGTCAATTGTGGCTTTTTTCTAATGTGCGATATTTATAACCTCTGACAGTTTGAGCTGAGAGCAGCAAAAATCTGCCCTAATTGCATGGACTACAAAAAAATACTTGCACTTTTTTTCCCCTGAATAAATGGTTGTTTCTTTGGGATGAAATGCGTATCTGCAGTATGAAGGAAAACAATAACAGTGCTGTGTCTGTGCTCATTAAGTTGTTGGAGAAGAATGAACAAGTCCAGATTTTTCTTTGTGTCTGCCTAGATTTCAGATGACACAGTAGAGCATGTTCTCCGATGCCTCTAATTCTAAAGGGAATATTGTACATTTCGGTGATACTTTTATTACCACTTTTCACTTTCAAGAATGTCTGTAAAGATTTTGGACACACTCCTGTATGTTACTATGCCAAGAGTAAGCCTTTGTAATTCCAGAGTGTAAGTGTAGAAAGTAACTCAGGATTTCATAATCTGGAATTCATATCAGCACCAAAGTGCTTATGATTTGAAAGAAATATGTGTTATTTCTGTGAGACTGCATGTAAATATATATTTATACTTAAGCAATGTTTCTTTTGCAACATTACTGATTTAACTTGTTTTTTCTTAGGTCTGAGGGTAACAGTGTTACTAACATCATCCCTCATGGTATTGGGAGCTGGCCTGAGATGCGTTCCAGTTTCAGACCTAGAAATTAGGAAGAAGTAAGTGAATTAATTATTTTTAATATACATATTTTATTATTTCTGCTGATGTAATTTTTGCTGCTACTACAAAGAAATGTTAGTACAAATTTTCTATATGAAGTTGATATGCCAGATGTTTGTTGTGTGGCCATGGGTTTACATGCTTCTTCACATCTTAAATGGATTTTTCTAGTCCTTCTTCTCCATAGTATCCGAAGATCAGAAAGCCCTTTACAAGCTTGAGTTAATTAAGCCTCACCCCATCCTGCATAACTAATATTAATCTGCTTTGCAAATAAGGAACCAGAGATTTAGAGAAGTTCAGAAACTGGCCCAAGATCACACAGGGAGCCATGCCTCAACCCCCAAAAATAAGTAATTTGTATGCAAATATTAAATAATTATTTCATTTTCTCCTATTGAATATATGGCATCATGCCGTGAGACAGATGAATTTGTGCAAAATGGCTTTTTTCATGTAGTCTCTTCCAGTCCATGTTCCAAAGTAGCCTTGTACTTTGTCTGCAGTGAAATGATTGTCTGCTGTACACATGCACTTTAAGAAGTTGTGATAGAAACAGATTCCTTCCTAAAAATCCCACAAACCAAACAATTCAATTGTTCCATCAACATATCCTGAGTCTGGGAATCCTCAGTAAGTACAGGAGTAGTGCTTGTTTTATACAGCCAGGGAATATGGATCACTTGTTGTTCACTTAACTTTCTTTCACCTCTTAGTGTGGAGGAGGTGGGAGTACGCAGGCATTACTACTCTTTCCTGCTACTTTAAAAAAGCAGTAGCACTGGTTCTTTGATAGTTATGCTTGCATAATATGTAAACACTAAGAAAAGATCTTACAAATAAGATGTTTTATGTGGGTTGGGATTTTTCCCCCTCAAATTCTAGTCAGCTTGAATTCTACCAGGCAGTCCTGGTATTACTTCAGCAAGTTATTTGGGTTTGGGTTTTTTGTTTTCTTTTATTTTTTTCCCTTAGTATTGCTTAACCTGAAAATCAGCTTGGAAGGCTTTTAAGCTGAGAAAGAAAATGTTTGGTGTGAAGTTAAAAGCTGATGACTGGGTACCATGGATAAAACAAAGAAAGAGGTTCAGAGAGAGAACTACGAATGTAAAAAACACATTAATTGTAAAACTAGCCCCCATAAGTAAACTAAGAGCAGTGTGTCAGGTGGTAGGGATGCAGTTTCAGTTCTTAGGTGCTTAGTGAGCGTATAAGGAAGCACTCAAGGTGCTCCTGATTTTGGTTGCCTGGTGTTGCCCATTCTGACAGGGTGTTCAAGGGCTCTGTGGGCAGGCAGGCTGAACTAACCATAACCACCATATGTGCTACCCTTCACAGTGACCCTTTCGAGGAAAATGTACTGTTTGGGTGGCCAGGAAGAGCTGTCCTCATATTGCCCTTGGTTTACGTTTTATGAGTAATAAAACGAGGGGTGCTCGACATTCGGTTTGTTCATTCTCATCAGTCTTGGGTTAAATATCAGTAGCTTTTAAATGGGACAGATGGCTTAAATGCAATGAAATGTGGTGTTTTATGGAGCTTTTAATTTACGATGTATGCCAGAAGACATGTGCTGCCCTAGGCTTTACCAAAACCAGGATGAAGACTGTAAATACCTGAGAAGACGAAAATTCCCAAGTGAGATTTAGATGTGAGGTGTCTTTTGGGGAGTGGGAAGGAGAGTTTCCACAAATTGTTATCACCTTTTGACAAGGTTTTCCAGTGTAGCTGCAGCAAGGAGGCCTAGGAAAACAATGAAATACATAACTAAGGAGAAACATTCAAGGAACAGCTTCTTTAACTAGGAAAAGAAAGGCTTTCGACTATAGAGTCTGAGTGAGATGTATAAAACATGATATTAAAATTTATTGAAAGCTATATAGGGAAAAAAGAGTATGAGCAGAATCCTGATGGAAAAGGTTAATAATTTCATATATTCATGCTGTGAAAATAAGTATCATCTCCAGCTGAAACTGATAAATTTGCCTACTTATCCTACTCCCAAAAAAGAAATTTTAAAAAACTGTAGCTCTGCATGAGAAAGTAGCTTGATCTTTTACACAGTTTGATTAAAAATCTACCAAGAATTAATTATGGCTAACTGTGTGAAGCAAAAGAATGGTTTTCAGTGAAGTTTCTTGAGACTTTGTATATAATTGTACAGACCATGTGGTGCTATACCACAGAACTTGCATTGTTTTGAGGGCTAAGGCTTAAGGCCAGTTCTCATCCATTATTTGAAGCGTGATACCAAATAAAATAATATTTTTGAGATGAGCATTATTGCTTAATGCATTAGTCACAACTGGCTGAGCACCAAATTATGCACTTATTCTGCGTGTGTATATGCGTTAATAGAACAATTTGAATGTTACAGAGCCTGTCAGAGGGACAAGATCACACACAAGCTAATTGGAAGCATTTCAGAAGCCAGTGTAACTGGAATTTCTTTAAATGCTTTTGCATGTTTTATAGTGTGTTCCTTCAGTCTGTGAGTAATCTGTGGGAATATGCTGAAGATTTCCATAGGACAATTCTGTCAGAGCTAATATATTTAAAATTATAAGAATGTTCATTAGGTTTGTGAGGTTTAGGTTGGGAGTTTTGTACTCTGTAGCAGTCTCTGCTCCCTAAGCTCTTGTGATTTAACATAAAGGAGAGCTGCTAAAGCCCACCACCTATCAGAGCAGTCATAGACGTAAGGAAATCACTGTTAAGACTGACATTTAATCCTGGCTGCTTTATGCTCCTTATCTCAAGCAGACCTGTAATATCCAAGTGTATTCTTAAGCCCCTTTCTAGTCTATAGTTAGTCTTTTGGTTGTAGTGTGTAGTATCAGACTAAGACCATATCCAGTCCTCTGAGTCATGTTTTAAACACAGACCTTAACCTCTCTTTTTGGTGCATTTGATGCCTATGCATATGAGGAAAAATTCAAGTTGCACATTTCAATGTGTCTCTTGAAGCAGCTGTGAATTTTCTATGGTGAATTTTTGTTCTCTGCCAGTGTGTGACCTAAAACTGTGCTGGGAATCCATGCCAGAACTGCATAAATTCAGTGCAGACTGAAGTGGGAGTACATGGTGAAAATGTTGAAGTGTGAACTTGCATGTCAGATGGAGGATCCATCCTTTACATGGACTAATAAAGTCCCTCTCATATGTTTTTACCTGTTTTCCTCCCCAACTCAGTAACCTGTGGGGTTAATGAGTCTATCATACAGACAAGTACATTAAAAAGAATTTTTCTTATGTACCATGTGCTTCTGGGTTTGTCAGATGTGCTAGATATGTGTTAGTAAATTTGACTTCTAAGAATAGACCCCTCAACTATTATTCCTTGTTAAATGTTATGAAAACTTAATTTGGCACACCTATTTTTTTTATTTCACAGTTAATATACATTATATAGAACATAAAAGAAAAAAAGATATTATCAAATTGTACCTTTCCTGAATCTTCTTTCCTTCCCTGGAGGTTACAAGAACATCACTAATGCTTTTTTGCCTGCATTTTGTCCAGTCCTTTCCTTTCTGACTCCTGCTTGTCTCTGAGTAAATTTTTTCATTGAACTCCTTTAGGATTTGGTTATTTTATCCTGAACATGAACATTACTAGGAGACCATTTTTTATAGATTAAATCAGAGTTGGCTTTCTCCCTCCACATAGCACTTCATATTTACCTTGTATTCTGTGTTTAGGAATAGATTTACATACATCTTAGCTCTTAAATCTAGGAAAAAAGCCGTATGAGCTGAAACGTGTGAAAAAGAAGGAAATAAAACGATGAAATCAGCCCACAGCCATAAATCTTCGGCTTTTAAGACTGATTGTGTGATGTAAGACTTCTTAAAATGTTTTGAAAGACAGGATAATTAAAGACGTGAAAGTAAAGGATGTAACATAATTTGTCATTTGTATTGAACACATTAATTAAGCAATTTGTTAGAACTTGTTATGCTGTGGGCTGCTAGTGTTTGTCCTTCACATTAGAGTTCACAACAGAGAAGCAGTTATTGAGGACCTTGCATAGTGGCAGTGAGAGGATGCTCCTTGGCAGTAAGTACCATTAAAATGTTGTTGGGAATCCAGCAAAATAGCACGGAGAATTACAGTGGAAAAAGAGTGGTTGTTTACACAGTCATTTATTGGAGACACACCAATAGATGGTAGATCTTGTAGATGGGTCTTTTTGTTAATATTACCAGTTCTTAGGATTTTGAATCTTTTTCTTACTCTTAGATATATTGTTGTGAACTCCTTCCTTTACTATATTTGAAGACTCACGCTTACTACATCTTTGGTACATTTTGGTTCTATT
The DNA here is from genome assembly GCA_013397775.1 of Eulacestoma nigropectus. Lineage (NCBI taxonomy): Eukaryota > Metazoa > Chordata > Aves > Passeriformes > Eulacestoma > Eulacestoma nigropectus. Next base: position 1,583,123 of record VZTE01004350.1, on the reverse strand, counting down.
AGCTAGTTGCAACCTAGTTTGTATTTTACTCTTGTTAGACTTACCCTTTAATAATTCCACATTTTCCCCTTTTCTGTCCCTGAAAGCCTAAAGAATTAATGGGATCGTCTCATTATTTGTCTTTCTGATCCTAAGGCTGCCATAAGCCACCATTCTTATGCATGAAAAATGCAAAGGGGCACCTCGAAAGAGGTAATTTCAGTAAAGGAAAGACATAGTAGGACTCCCATATTCCCTGGTAATACTGAACACACTTCTGTGCTGAAAAAACCCCAACCAACCCAAAATGGAGCATCTGTGGAGAAGAGGAATTAAAGTGTTGTAGGGAATGAAAAGAGCCTGTTAGGAGAGGATGGCAGACAAATCAGCCTATAAGAAATAAAGACAGAGTGTGCTGAGTGTTTTGTGCTCCCTACCTCACTGGGGAAGAGAAATGGAAAAAAGATTTAATCTAAAGCAAGGGCCTGGGAGTAGAAAGATGAATAAACATACCTGTTTGTGTGCTGTAGCTCAGCAAGCAGATGGGGAAAACGTTAAGATTGAGCACTTGTCTGGTGCTGATGGTGCTGGTTTGTGCTGCAGTGCTGAGGAAAGGCTGAGCTGGGTTAATCCTTGGGATTAGAAAAAGAGGAAAGTGGGGAAAAAAGGAAGCAGGTCATTCATGAGTAGGTTCACATGGGGAATACTTACTTTTTATGCTCCTGTAACTTAACAGTTTATCTTGTTTTTATTACCTCCACCAGTTTCATTTTGTACACAGGGTTTATTTTTTAACCTTTGCTCCAAAGCATTTGTTTTAGATGAGAGGTCCTGTGAGTTGTTCTTAAGTGGTGATGATTTTTTCCAGCTTTGCTTATTGGTTGATGGTAGTGGGGGGTGCTTTAGTGTCCCTCTGGCTGCCCAGTGGTCCCACCTGCCGCTGCTCAAGCTGGGTGTCCTGTGATGCAGCAGCAACCCCTGATCAGTGCCGCCACTCTGGGGACAGCCAAATTGGCTCCTTCTTCAGCTGGAACAGCTTTAGTGGAAAAAGGAGATGACTTGACAGTTCTGGTCATAAACGTTCTTTTCCTTTTGCTCCTGTGCTGGACTTTGGCCATGGCACTGTGGGTGTCATCCACCTGCCCCAGCAACCAGCATGGCTGCTGAATTAGCAATTTACAGACCCTGTGTAAATTCTTGGAGTACTGAATCCAGTACACTAAAGGAATTCAGACAGGGCTTGGTATTGCAGCAGTGTTTAGTGGGCAGCACTTCTACAAGGCCTCAGCCAGTGTAAGCCTATGCTGGAAGGGAAGAGAATTTATATTCTCTGTGGGATATTTAGCTTCATCTCATACAATGGCAGGTGGTATCCTTAACTGTAGAATGCTTTTAATTTTTTAATCATACTGAGCTCTTTGCCTTAGTTCGTGACTCATATTATGTTGGCTAATTTCTGTTCTTAAAGATTCATATTAATTGAATTTATATTGAAGTTGCTGCATTATAATCAAAACATCCTCTTGCTCTTTCACTTGCTTAAGAAAAAAATATTCAGGAATATTTAAATAGGTCTTGTTTATCTCATTCCTTAATTTGCTGCATCTCCTGTACACTCCTACTCTTTTGCTAAAAAATCCTACTTAGGACCTCTTTTGTACCAAGTAATCTTAATCAGCTTTCTCCCACAGCAGCCCCAATAGCAGCCAGTCCTGGTGCACTTCCCTGATAATTTTTTTCAGTATGTTTTGGCTTATTAGCCCATAATGTAATTGCTTACTTCATGTTTACAATGTTGCTTACTTTGGGTCTGTTCATACTCGATGAGCATGTCCTCTGTTATTGTTGCTTTAAATACTTCTTCTTTTAGTAATAGGTTTGTGGAGTGGGTTAGTTTGAAAAGAAAAACAAGAAAACAGAACTTTTAATAAAAAGCCCCTCAGCTTTGACTTTATCTGTCCTTATCCATTAAACCTGGGTAAAGTGAAGAACGCCCCCACACACAGTTGTGTGGCAGGTGTGATGGCTGCACAATAACACGGTGTGAGGATCCAAGGGGATTTGTCACCACAGTGCTAGGGGTTCTCACTGTACACCCACCTCATCCCTTTCCTCTGTCAGGATGTCTGATGGAGACCTCAAGGGTCTTGGCCTGAGACTGCTGCTTCCTCTCCTCGCAAATCCTTGTCTCTCTTGGCAGGCTCTCAGTAATAAGTTTTGGAGTAACTCTGGTTTTCCAATCCTTTAAATTTAATCCCAAAACTCACTATCTTTCAGACCACTGTAAATGCGTTTGCTGTTTTCTTTAAGTGTGGGAGAAGAGACATGAGGCTGGGATGCCTGGGAGATGCTGTAGTCCCTTCCAGGTCTGCTTCCATAATGGTCTGACTGACTGTGCTGAGGCCATGGTTCATACAGGGGTAAAACATGAGCCTAATTCCTGATGAAAATGGATAAATATGCATTTTAAAGTTTTTCTCCTTTCTTTTTCACTGTGTTGCTGGAGATAATGTACCACACAGTGACTCAGGCTTTCTGCTTGTAATAATATTTCTTACTGATGGAGGAAAAACCAGCTTTAAATTATTCCACATATCAATGGCCGTATGCATCAAAAACAAGCTAAAAAATGCTAATGACCTCAATGCATGAATATCCAGAAGGCAGAAAGCTTTTGTGATATAAATGTATCATTTAATGAAAATACTGAAAGAAAGTGCATTTCCATGAAATTCATCTATCAGAATGTTATTTTTAATAGATGAATTCATTGCTTTACCCAGAGGTTTTTTTTCTTGTCAGTCTTTTTGCAGACATAGAGCGTTACTGTGCTCTCTTTGGGGTACAAACAAAACGGATTTGCATTGGTTCTCCCCATACTCTATAGCAGTGAATTGCAGTAAAGCATGAATTTGACCTCCCTAATTCTCTCTGCCTTAAATGTGCATGAAAAAGTTCCACTTACTAGGAGGTTCTTTTGTTGTATTTATTTTTGTGAGTTTAAAGGAAAAGCTCTATCCACTTCTAATAGGTTGATTGTGAAAAATCAGAAGTAGTTCTTGACAAAGCAGGTGTTGGTTCCCTCTGAGGTATAATCAATCTCCTAATAAGTAATGTGGGTAACTCCGTGCCTTTTCATATGCCTTTTCATGAGCAAGCAGCGTGCATCATACGTCAGTGTAGGCACTCCAGAGTAGGAGGTATTTGCTTGCTTTGTTGCCATGTAGTGACACTAAATTCAATAGCACTTCAAAAGTTCTCTGAAGTCCTCCAGTGGGTCTCTTTCATTTGCTTCCAGGAGTTTCCACAATGAGCTAATCACTACATAAACCTATTTGTCTTCCAAATTAGCAGGAGTTGAACAATCCACTTGTTTCAGTGAATGAAATTGTCAAGCATGTGAAAGAAATATCAGCCATCCATTTCTATAAAACATTAACTTCTTTATCCAGAATTGCTTTTGGCGTTGTTAGGATCAGCAGTTTATGTACTAAACTTTTCCACAGTAAGTGGCACACTACAGCGCTGTCTTCCTGCAGAATAAGCACTCTGAGTGATTTCGTTGCTCCTCACACTTTGCCCAACAGTGGCAAAAATGATTTACAGTTTATTTTTGTTGTATTTGCATAGAAGTTTGAATAGTGACTAAGTGGTCAATTCTCATGGCAGTGAGTGGGAAAAGCATGGTACAAGTTTCATGAAAAAAACCTGCACCAGAATCACATCTTCTCAGGGCTCTTGAAATGAGCTCTACTCCCTCCTAAGATGCAAAGGAATTGAATTTCCCAGTTGGCCGGGATCATTGTGTTTAGAGAGTCAGAGCGACAGCCTGGGGTTGACAGCCCTGCTCTTCACTGTGTTGTCTGCCAAAGAAAAGGTGAAAATGCTTTTTCCATGCTGTGAATCAGTTAAAATACTGATCCAACTTCTCCAGTCTTAGCCTTCCCAGAAAGCATTCAGCTAACATATCTTAGAGCTGAGCTTTGGATACTTTAGTGTTGTGGGTTTTAAATCTCTGTTGTATTAGAAGTAATTTTTTGAGTAAGTACTTTTCCCTCCACTGTTGCCTTTTTCCCCATCTGAGTACAGAAACTAATGAGATTTTCTTTCATTTAAAATTCTCCTAAGTCCAGGCATTAGACACATAGTGGTAGAAACACTAAATGTCTGGATTTTTTGCCTAGAAAAAGCATTTAGGTAACACACAGCTTTTAAATAGCTTAACAAATCCAGTACCTGATGTGACTGTGACCATGCATGCAAAGTTTCAACTTGTACAAGGAGAAAAAGAAAAATAAAGCCAACTGTAAATGGAAGTGCTTTCCCATCTTAACTGTATGGTATTATCATCAATCACTAGAACCTTTTTCCTGTATAATCTCACTTTTTTCATACCCAGTCTGCTCAGTGATATTGTAATTTCAGCATTTATAGCCTTACATGGTTTTCTTTGTTGCTGCCTGTTAGCATATTGCAACAGTGACTGCAAGAAGTGAATAAGGCAGGTATAACCAGGTCAGTTCCTGATACTAATACCAAGTCTTCTCAGGGAAGTGATGAAAACCATATAATTAAAGTTATTTATAATGTGACTTGATAAAAAAATTGGGAAAGAGGTGACAGTATAGTACAATAAGTGTTTTTCTTCTCTAATTTCTTTTGCTGGATTTGAACTGTCCCTTGTACTATATTTTTGCAGTTCAGAGGCCAATTTAGGAACAAAAGTGATCTTTATTTTGTGCAAAAGTGTGTGTGTATCTGTGTATTTTTTTAGATAGATACATAATGTAAATGTCTAAGTTACTCATTACTATGATGCTCTGGCATGTGATATTTCACACTAACATTTGCTAACAGTCCTCAAATAATTTTTTTTTTTTTTTTTCTTTAAAAGGGCTCATAAAGGGCTCATGTTCAATTGCAAGTTACAAGTTTGACAGAACACGTAAATTCATTAGCAGAGAGGTCAGGTGTGCAAAAACCTTGGCATATCAAAATGAGTCTTGACCTGGCTTCTGAGATGGTTAGAAACAAGATATTTTAGATAGATGTTTACTTCCCCATGTTTGCTTTAAGCTACAATCATCAATTACTTTGTAAGTACAGGATGAATTTCTGATGCAACTTTTTTCCAATTTTCTCTTTCATGATTGTGATTCAAAAGCCTTCTACTCGTGTTGTTTTCTGTCATTTGACCTCAGTAGCTTTCTGCTTTTTGATACATGAAAATAATTGAATGATGATTGGATAAATAACACATCTGAAAACTGACCTAGATAAATAACAGATGAATATTACACTTGATAGTGTAATGAGCCAGAAAAATGTTTTTCCATCTGGGTAAGATCCTGAGCTAAAGTTATCTTTTCATCCCTTTCCTCAGGAAAGAGAAAACTTGTTGTGCAGAATGAAATTGGAATAGTGATGGGGAAAATGCAGTTCCTCTTTGCAGCTTTTCAGTAGCAGAAACAAGAAAATCAGGAGATAACAGAAACAAACCTCTCTTGGTCTTGGAGCAATTTTTGGCACTGATGGTGTACGAGAGGAGACTCATGAGCTGCGAGACCAAAATCTAGTGCAGTGCTGATAAGATGTTGTAACAAACAGCAAAAAGCCACCAGTACTGTTGTGTTCATATTTCTCTGTTAGGTGGAGCAGCTGCTACATACACCTCCCAGAGCAGCAGCTTAGTAAATGCTCTGAATTGCATTTTGACTTTCTTGTCCCTGCCTCTCTGGGGAAATGAGTTAAGGATGTGTAGTAGAAGAACCATGCAAATAATCTTTTTCTCAGGAAAAAGTAGCTTAATTCAAACCAGTATTGAAAAAGAGATAAAATAGGGTTTAGGCTGTTATCATATGCAGAGATATTTGAGGTAGTAGTCTGTATATTGATGGCAATTTAGTCTGAAAATAGTGTTTATTAACTCAAATATGTTAGACTTGAGAAATTAAACAATATGGAGATAAGAGATGCTCTACCCTGGATGATAATGTCAGGCTTGGTAAATGCCAAAAATGCAGATGGAAAGGCAAATCCGTGGGAACAGAGAGCACACTAGCTGGGACAAGGTTGGAAAGAGAGCGGCCAGGAAAACACCAACAGAAGACACCTCGAGAGAGGCAAAATTGGCTCACCCTTTGGAAAAAAAACCCCAACAAACCCAAAACAACAAAGCCAGAAAGGTAATATAGAATGACAATTCTGGATTAAGGTGCTACTTTCTCCCTTGGGATCTGCAAAGTAAAATTAACATTTGTTGCTCTCTCAAGTATAGAGATTGGTCATAGAGCTTTATTTAGATGATGGAGTTTGATAGACATAATCTAAATCTGAAGTACATGGTAAGAATACGTGTGTGTAATTTTCACAATATATAAATTGGGGGGTTTTGTTTGGTGCTTTGTTTAGGGTTTTTTTACAAAACTTCTTCTTCTATCAGATGAAGTGCCTACATAACCACAGGTGCTGCAGAACTGTTGTACTTTTTTCTGATTTTAGTGAGTTTTATTTGCCGTTAGGATGACTACAGAGGGAGGCATATTTGAATTAAAACAATAGTATCACAGTGGTGTCAGTGAACAGAAGTGGCAGTATGGCACCCAAAGCTATAAAGGTTATTTTGTGGTAACACAGTTTTCCAAACATACAATAACAAAAACACAATTTAAACATTAAATTAACTTTGAAGCAAGAGGAAATACTAAAATAAAATCTTTATATGTTGCAGTAGTTACCTCACTTGCTACTTAAATGCACTTGTTTCTGGGGATGTGCCATAGCTCTGCAAATACTCTGGAACATTTTAGAAGTTTGAGAATAACTTACTGTAGTGAGATAAGTAGAATGAAAATACCAAAGTGCACAAGGATACCTTGGTTTGTCCTGAGTACACAGGAGAGTAACCATAGGGGATTGATGTAATGTGTCTGTCAGAAAACTATACCAGAGCATTGTTTATATAGTGCTTTTATTTATTTAAAACTATTTCATTGTGGTTTAGTGTGTGTGACAGTTTAACAAGCATTAAAAAGGCCTGACCATGCCTTGGTGATGTCCATCTGAAGCACATCATCAACACCAGTAAGGAAATCTGTCCTTTTTATGTGACCGTTTAAAAAACCCCTCAAAAAAAACCCAAAACATTGAATTGCTTTTAAATAAGAGTGGATATTATTTCTGTCCCAGCTCAGAAAGTGTTTCCTTTAGATGATGTATAATAGCGCTTTCTTTTCTGTATATTTTTTATAAATTTTGTTTAAGAATTTAATTTCTAATCCATTGAGAATTGGTAGCATCTATTCCTTTCTATTGCAATCTACCTTGTTAATTCCATAAAGAGTCTGTAGGCATTTCTTTTGCATATTTCGTTCCTTTGTGTGCTTTAAAAAACTCCTGTTACACTGTATATTATTCAGCCATTTGTGGCTTGAAACACTGCCTAAATTCTGGCTTATGTTTCCCCATTTTCAGGCCGTAGCTTTTTATGTCTCACAACTCAAGTCTTGCAGCAATAACACTGAGTTCCTGCTATGGTTAGAAAAACACCACCCATTTGAAAATATCATCTGCCACCACTTTATTGCACAATGAATAGATTTACTTTGGAGGGTTGCAATATCTCGTTTGACTCTCTAGCTGGTTTTTAGACATGACGTTTTTATATAAATTCCAAAACATTTTTGCCTTCCATAGCTGATTGCTTTTTGGAAAAGTCAAAGCGGAAGATTTCTGACTGAACTCCACGTGTAGGAGAGCCTTCAAAAAGTCCTTTCTGTATTTGTTCATTGTACTAATATTAAGCCAAACTTTTCAGAGACTTCACTGCTTGGAAGTACTATCTCTGTTCTGTCACCAGCCTTATCTGTTAAATCCCAATGAGTGTGAAAAACGAGAAAAATCTGGGTTTACTTGGCTGTTTCAGCAGCATGTTGAGAATGGCCAGATTGCTGGAGAAGACGACTCTCTTGGAAACCCTAACAGCCCGGCCTTCTCATCTGTAGGCACATAGAGCTCATCTGAGTGTGTAAATAAAAATAAATAATGCAGTGAAAAAATATGCAGAGTATTTTGCTGAAGTGTTTCAATTTTGGATCTGCCATAACTAATTTAAAGCTTCTGTTAGGATTTATGCAGGCAAGGGGTCAGGTTTACAATGTTTGTAATTTAAAGCTTTTCTGCTACTACACCTTTTCTACTTTTATACACTGTCATGATACCTTTTTGCTGCAAAGAAAGTCCCTTTTATTCCCTTTTCCTTTTCTACTTTGAAGACAACATTTGCTTCTCCATTTATATGAGGTAATGAGATCAGAGTAGCTCCAGATTCTTTAAATCAATCTAATTTGGCTTCTTTTAGTGTATAGAATATCCTTCTTTTGCACAGGACTTGCATTTCTTTGTGCAGTAGCTCCATCTCCAGCACTCGCTATCTCACATGCCTTTTTAATTAAAAAAACCCAGCAAGGAATTGTCATCCAAATGGCCATGGTCTGCTCTCTCTTTCAGGCTGATTCACGGAGGGCAGCTGTTAAATGGCTTGGCGGGGCCCACGGTGATGAACGCGGCTCCGTTCCTGTCCACGACGTGGTTCTCTCCGGACGAGCGCGCCACGGCCACGGCCATCGCCTCGCTGCTCAACTCCCTGGGCTCTGCTGGCGCCTTCTTGATGGGGCCTCTGGTGGTGCCACCTCCCAACGGCACCGCTCACCTGGTGTCGCAGAGCAACACCCAGCACATCAAGGACCGCATCGAGGCCGTGCTCTATGCAGGTGTGGGTCAACTGCAACACTTAAAAACAGAAAACGTACATACTTTCGTGTGTGGTTGGTGCTTGAGAACCACTACCCTCTAGTGGCTGGTTTGCACAGGAACTAGTCTCTGGCTGAGGGAAAATAATTAAGTCAGGAGGCTTAATTTTTTTCCTTTTGTGTAGGAAAGGTTTTGAAATAGCCTTTTGTACAGACTGACTCCAAAGGAAGTAATTCAATTGTTTGTATTGGCTGATCTTGGGAGAAATGTCTTTTTACAGTTTCCCTGAGCTTCCAAACTGGTTTTTGCTTATTGAATTTTCATTAAAAATATGTTTCCATGACAAGTTGGGTTTCTTCTACTGTTTCTGTAAGGATGGAAATCCAATAGTCTTTTAGCATTAAATTCTTTTCTGCATTAATTGAGCCTTAATTTATGACCCGCACGTGCCTTTCAAATGTGATTAGATTATTAGAATTTAAGCATCTAACATTGAAATTAAAACACAATAGATTTTGTTTTTAACTAAAACGATGTAATTTTTACTGGTGAGCAATTTCAATGAAGTGACAACAATTTAGTGGAAAAAATCGCTGATATAAAATTCACCTGATAAAACTTGAATTTTATGTCCTTGCTCTTTTTATTGCAATGGCGTCTGTGCCTCTTCCTGTCACTTAGAAAAATTAGCAGCAACCCTTAAGGAAACAGATTTGGTTAAGTGGTTTAAGTGTCCACATTCTGATTTTTAGTGGATATAAATTGGTACAGCATTAAGAGTTGCGCATCTAGTAGGAGTTTTCCCCTCTTATAATTGCATCCTCTGAAATTCAGCCAGGAGTTAGTCCTAAGTGTTCCAGAAGTCCTAAGGTGTATATATACTGTGTAGTTTATATGGAGGTTTAGGGGATTGAATTAGCTGTTTGTGATCATTTATTCCTGGACGTTATTCTTATGGAAATTTGTCAAGTTAATATTCCTGTTGGGTGAGGACCACTTTAATGTTTGTTTTAAAGAAAGTGTAATAGAATTTGAATCATGACTTCAGCAAGTATTTCTGAGTAACCTACTTTTTACTGGAGTCAGAACAACAAGGAGATTCAGGTTTGGCTAAGCCTTTTTCACAAGTAAATATGGTGCTAGGCTCTGAAAATCTTGTGGCAGATGAAAATGGCTAGTGTGAAAGAAGGAAAAATGAAAGCAAGCTCCTTTTGTCCTGAGGAGCAGTAGATAAGGGGAGAAAAACCCTAGCAATTAGAGAAGTGCTTTAGCTCTCCCTCTGCAGATTTTCCGTGGAGAGGGAAGAATTCATCTGCCTAAGGAAGTACTGTGTTTTGCTTGAAACCACTGTTTTGAGTCTGGTAGCACTAGAAATGTTGCTTTGAGCAGTGCTTTAGATTCACCATTCTCTTCTCTTCTCTTTCGGGAGGTTTTCCTAGGCATTTTCCTCAGAAACAGGGATGGATTTTGCTACCAAGGTTCAGGTCTTGCCTGCCCCATGTCTCAGCATGGCTCTTTCTACCTTTCTGAGCTGGCAAGGGTGTGGGAACACCGTTGTAGACCTGTTTGAGGTTACTGGTCCCAGCAAGAGATGATCCTGCAGCAGCTCTTCAGCTTCCTAGGAATTGTGTTTTGTGTATTTCTCACTTAATATTTGAAAGTGCTTTGAATAGAGATGGTTTCTTTGTGTATGTGCTTGTGTCCTATGGGATGTGTCTTTCCAGGAGCTACAACCCCTGTAGCTGTTCAGACAATGACAGAGAACTGCTTTGTGAACAGTGTTAGCCTGCAGTGAATCACAGTGATGATGGAAAACCTCCAACTGGTTTAAAATTGCAAAGAACTGTCAAAGAAGAGTTTGCTTTGAATCCCTTATGGGATTTGTTCTGTCTCACCTCAGCCCTGTTTCCCTGGAGAGCTGAAGGCACAAGGTCCCTGCTGACTGCTTCCCTGTGCTCTCTTGTGTTCCATGGGCTCCAGAGGTGGAAGGATGGCTGCGTCATGGTGGGTGATAGAGAACAGCTCGGTTTCACCTGTGGGACAAAAGATGTGTGGTAGGGTAGTATTTGTCCCTTTAAACAGCTGGGCAGAAAACTAGGCTCAAATTGACTTCACAGATTAGTAGTAAAGGTTTTGCAGAATTTAGAAGAACAAGGAGCTGGGCCCAAATGTCCCACTTCCCCACTTTTTCAGCAAGTGTGGTCAGGTTTGGTATGAGTTCTCCTTTCAGATACTACGAGAAAGCCAGTTTCACAGGGTAAGCACTCTGCATTTCTAATGAGCTGGTTGCTTTTGTGTAAGCTAGCGTTAAATAAGCAGCCTCCAAAAGTTAGATGATGTCTTTTAACAGACAGTAATGATGTGAATTGTTAACTTGGGATCAGTAGTGTGCCAAGAGTGTGCAAATTTTCCAAGGACTTAAGCTCAAACATGATTATGAAGCAAATGCTTATAAATCCATTCTAAAATTGCTCTGTTAACTCCAGTCTCTTCTGTGTTTTAATAAATTGCTGTTCCTTTATCTCAAACACGGACTAAGAGTTCAGCTGAATTGCCACAGCCTCTTTCTGTGTCGCTACACATTCTGGTTCACAGCTCAAGTAGTACGGAGGTAGCAAATCAGGATTGAATTGTATTACCTGAATCGCATAAGGAAGCATGAATTATTCTGGACTGCAGCCAGAGCTTTTAGCCTTGTGCTTTCCTACATATCAGTGTAAAATCATTATTTGTTTAAACAAAAAAAGAAAAAAAAAAAAAAAAAACAAAAAACCCCCAAACAAAACAAAAAAAACCAAACAACTGTTTGTGGGTGTGTGAGGGCCCCTCATGCCCCCTGGAATGTTCCTACAGAACAAGGGTGGGGAGGAGGGTTTCTGGGATTGGGTAGGTTTTTGTGCTGTGAGTAGCCTGTCTGAAGGAAAAATACTTTGTATCAAGGAGGCTTGTGGCTCTGTAAACTTCTTTTTTTTTTCTTCCTTTTTTTTTTTTTGTCTATTCGGGGTTTACACGAGCATCAGGTTGCTTGCTTCCTAGGCTAAGATGCAGACATCTCTCACATCACAAGTCACTGTGGTGTGGTACCCAGCTTTTGTGAAGCATTCCAGTTTCACTCCTCAACAAGAGGTGTATGTACATATCTGTGTCTCTGCACACTAATTTATGACTTGCCCCATTCCAAGTGTTTTGCTCTGTTTGAGGACATCCATTGCACTGATGAGAAGCTGGTAGCTCCTGAAGAAGAGCTTCTCTCTTGTGACTACAGCTCCCTCGCTCTCAGCATTGACATATTTCTTACCTTCTCAATTTTCCTTACTTTTACTCACTACTTACATGCCGAGGAAAAGTTTGAGATTGTATTCCTCCTCCTCTAGTCTGGTAAAGTAAGTGATGTATATAAGTATGTGGGTTTCCTATTGAGGAAGGATTTCAATATATAAGAAATCAGATGTGTTTGGCAGTACCTGGACTTTTGATAGAGGTGTAAGTATTGTATACAAAGCTAAGATGGCACTAAAAACTCATATTCTTCAACAGAGGGGAATGCTTTCATTTCCAGAGTGAATTCTGCACTTTTGTGGATGAGAGCAGAGCTATGTAGGCAAATTTGTTAGCCTGCAAAGTATAACACTGGGAAACATTTAAGAGATGCAAGAAGGTACTACAAGGACAGCATGCTGAACTTAATAATTAATAAAAAAAAAAAGAGGGTTACTATAGTGCTCCTACTACAGCAATTTGGATGGCAGAAATCTTGAGGCAGTGCATAAATGAGGCCCCAGATGGGTACCTGTTATGAAATATTTCTGTGACTTAAAATTATCAATTTGCATTCTTCAGAAAAAAACCTGGCCTTTCCCCTTACAGCATTGCAGTATAACAAAGTTAAATAATGAGTACCTTGGACAAAATTTATGGGTTTGTGTGACTACATTCTTGATTGGCTATACCTATCTGCAGTCTTAAATCTTCAATATGTTATTAAAATGTGTATATGCATGTACATATATATACCTTTAAACCTATATGTAGATTAGAGACAGGAGGGGGCATAAACAGCATTTACTAAAGAGCTGTGTAGAATCATCCTGTAGTGACAGAGCATCTCATCCCTTTCTTAGGTCTGGGATGATCAGTTACAGCCAGTTCTTTATTCACTGCTTATGGTCTCCAAAACAATGTGCACAAAGATAGAAATTAATCTATTTTGTGGAGAGCAGGGGAGTGAGAAGGTCTAGTTAAAGTGCTCTTGGCCCTCAAAACATGCAGTTACACCACAGCAGGAAAAGAGACACCACGTAATTCAAAATGAGTCCTTTGGTATTTGATCATGAAAAATGGCATTGTCACACTCCTGATATGCCTTTTTTCCCATATGCCGAATAGAAGCATTCATGTCCCTTCTCCATCTCCAGCTGATCCATTTAGACTCTGAGTGTTATTTATTTTTCAGTTTCCTGAATTTATGTTCTTTTAGTTTAGCAGAAGACCTGGCAAAGTGCCGTGTTCATATTGATTTATTAAAAAAGAGAAGAAAAAAAGAAAATTAAGGCAATTGAGTATCCAGCTCTGCTGGAATTTATTTGTGGTGTCAGTGAACACTTCTTTGTTATAAGATCACAAGTTCTTTTAAGATAACACACTTCAGCTATACATTTTTCTCTCTAGCAGCAAAGAATCTTGTTTTCAAAGGGGATAGGAGAAATACTGGGATTGAGGACTGTGGAGAACATGATATACATGGTAAAAGGCCTGTAAAACAAATTAATTAGACTGACTGCAGGTAGAGTTGTTTCTCTTCAGAATGTCTGCTCATGGGACTTACTGTTTTCTGTGAAGTGCTCATCACTTTTCAAGCTCAAGTCCAAACTTCTGCTATGAAATTTTTCAAAGGTTTAGAATACCTGCTGCTAAACAAGCAGAGCATCCACAAACAGCTGTATTCTTTCTTTTTTCCCCCTCTTACCTGTACTTTTCCTATTCATGAGCCATGGCTGCTTCTGCACTTTGCTCTTTATATTCTGTTGCCATGTAGTACTGTTTGTGTCGGAACTGCTGCCTTGCTTGACCTTTTGTTTGCCTTCATCATCTTATGCAATGAATAATTGTTATTCCATGCCCTGGGGCTTCCCCAGCCCCATCTGTTTAAAGTCTCTAGCATGCTGTTACCTGCACTGAGTTACTTCCATCACAAGGAAACGTGGCCAAATCCTCATATTGCAGTTTTCTCTGAAGAGAAAAAGCAAAAGCTTTCCTTTTGCTTCACTGAGTTCCCTATGTGTGAGCCTGGTTCTCTGTAGCACCTATCACTAGAATGGCCTGCCAGTCTCATTGATTCTCCATCTCAATTTGAAATCTTGTTTGTGGAAGGAGGAAGAAATTTCTCCTTCAAGTTACGGAATTCTGTTGTTAGGAGCAGTCAAGCACTTGTGGTGGGATTTATGTCTTGGAGGCTGGCTGATAACAGCACTGCAGTGAAATAAGTCTTTCAATGCTAACATCTGTTCTTGGTTTTGTCTTTCTTTCGCCCTCTTGTTTAGAATTTGGAATGGTTTCCCTGATATTTTCTGCAGCATTGGCCTACTTCCCCTCACGCCCTCCATTCCCCCCCAGCGTGGCTGCAGCGAGCCAGCGGCTCAGCTACAGGAGAAGTTTTTGCAGACTCTTAAGGTAGGACCTCATTGGGTTTCCACTTCAAAGCAGATCAGTGCCTAAGTAAATAAAAACAAGTGTGCTTTAATCTTCTCATTGAGCAAACAAGTTGGTTTGTAGTGCTTTTAAACAAAATAAAATTAAATATTAATGTCAAGACATAAAAGGATGCTAACTGCTAAAGAGCAGACATTAAATTTTAAACCACTGTGTATATCTCCAGTCTTCATGCCAGTCCTTCAGCACCAGCAGTGCTTTAGTCCTCCTGTTAGCATGGCTTTTCTTATGCAATGCTTATGTTACATCAGGTTATATAAAATTATTAAAAGCGAGCTGTGATAAAACAGTGAACAACACTGGCAAAACTAACTTATAAGTTGCTTTCTTCTATGCTTATTATATTGAATTGAATTTGGGGTTTACTTGTCTTTTGAAGGATTATTCAGCTGCTTTCATTCAGCCATGGAAGCAATGAATGAACTATTTGAAACTATTATATGATCTATTAAATCTCATTAATTGTACATTAAAATATGACGTGGGAATAGGAAAAATGTCTCCAGATGTGTTTCTGGATAGGCTCAAAGGTGAGCTGGCTTCCTTTGAATTTTTAGGTTAAAAAAAAAATAAAGGTTGTAAAGAAAGTGACAGTATTGCAGCTTCTTCCACTTGGATTCTTTTGGTAAGACACAGCCCCACATCCCCTCAGTGTTTGTACAGCTTCTTATGTAAAGGAAATATGATCTCAGAGGAACAGCTAAAGCAACTGTAATATTAATGGTGAATAATTGTGAAGGCCCATGCCCTGTACATGATACTGCACAGAGGAACTTTCTGGGGCAGAGAAGAGCTGCTCCCTGGTACAGAATATGACTGGCTTCACTGGGAAGCTTCCTACTCTTGCTGTAATTGTTTGTTGAGTGGTGTAGTGATAGGAGCTGAACCTGCATGTAAAGGGCTGCTTGAAGCTTGATAATTGCGGAGCTTTAGACATTTAGTTACTACAGACCTATTGTGGGATGTACTTTCAATAAGTGTATTTAGAGGCAGTGAAAACAACTCATCCCTTGTTGTCACTGGGTTTTCTTTTCTTTTCTTTTTGAAAGCTTTCTTTTTTCGTTTGGAGGAGTGATTAGTTGGCCGGATGCTTAATCCTGTGTGTTCATCCTGGAGCAGGCTGGCACTCAGGAGGTGGGAGTACAGCTGGGTGTAGTGGTGCTGGTACAGCTGGTGTTAGTCAGCAAAGTGACCTATTCAGGGTGTTAAAAAATAGCAGTTCCCTTAAGGACACTTAGCGCACAAATAATGCTGTTCTGCACCCAAGCTGATGTGCAGTTAGACCCTGCCTGAGGGCTGTGTTGTAAAAATGTCGCTGTTGAACAGAAATCCAAACAGCAACTGGCTCCGCAGGTGAAATACAAAATTTCAGTTGACAGTGCTCCATTTGGGAGTTTTATAACCATTAGATTCCACGTTCAAAGTGTTGTGAACGGTGGACCTGAGATACTGGTAAGGTCAGGATGTAAACAGCAAAGCTGGCTTACTGTTCACAATAATCAATGAAACTTAAGAAAACAAAGTGGACTCTTAAATAATGAGTATAGTTTACAATGTCTCCAAGAACCAAGAGGGTTTTTTAAAAATGTGGACAGGTAGATAATTATATCTCTCTTCCCTCTGGTCTTTATGCATTCTGCCATGCTGTCCTTAATCAAAGGCACTTCTTCATTCCTCTGTACATGAAACAATCAACAGTTCATCATTAAACCCACTTATCTTGGGGAGCTGTTCAGTAACAATCTGTCATGCAAGGGAGTTTTAGAAAAGAAAATGGTGTCTGCCATGCTTCAAGAGAAATCCATCATCTGGTTCATTAGGTTTCTAAGCTCTCTTGCCTGCCTAATCTAGGCTTCATCTTGGCTCAGAGAGCCTTTCTTTTGACTTAGTGGTGTAGAATGAAGGTAACCAGCAGATGAGTACCAGGAAATCATGATTTCCCTTTATTGTAAACTTACCCTCTGGTGTAAGAACTGTGTGTAAGGCATTTAGGATGTGTGTGAGCTGGTGGGCTGGCCTAGCTGTGCACCAGCTACACTCATGAGAATTGAGATGTTCATCATTTCCCTGTCTTCTCCCCCAGGCTGCAATTTTATTACTTCAAAATAAAGCAACATAACATAAATTTGCTATTGAAGTCACTGACCTTTTTTTCCTTGGACACCAAAGGGATCTATCACATCCTTGCAACTCCCACTCTCCTTCAGGTCCTTGGGCAGTCATCTACATGAGCTGCTTCTTGCAGAGCTATTATGCCATCAACAGAGGTCAACCATCCCCTGCAGGCCCTTTTTGGGGGACTTTCTTAGGAACTTGATTCTTCCTTCTGATTTGGAGGGTTTCTTCTTCTGACAGATTGTAACAATAAGTTGATGTCTGATTATCTCCAGATACCAACTCTCTCAGCCTGCAGTGGGAGACGACAGATTGGTCATGGTTTGGGAGCTAAGCCCAAATCTTTTAACAGTCTATCACACACTGTGACAAGTGTAGTTTGAATTTCCATAAGAAAAAGGGTAGTGCCCTATCTCAGTTTCTTGGGTGAAGAAAATATGACTTGTTTTTGTTTCCCTAGTTCAGAATATTCCACAAACTTCAATGGAAAAAAATCCTAATGCAAGTAAACGGTTGATAAGTCTTAAAACCTGCATTAAAAAAACTTCTTGTGATTTTTGTTTTGAAGTAATAAGATACTTTTATCCAGTTACATGGCTTTTATATTTTCTAGGGACTGTGTACGCAGTTTTGAAATTTTGTATCAGGGGTTTCATGCATCATTATTTCTTTAATGACACTTTCATCAACATCACCATCCAGTAATGGAAGCTGCTCAGAGTGTGCCTGATGTTAATAGGCACTGTCAAAGTTACTCTGAAAACGATGACTGACTTTGATGGGGCTCCCCTCTGAACCAGCCTGTCTTACAGATTCTAGTGGCGTTAGGTTTCTGAAAAAAACAGAAGAAAAAAATCAATTCATATTCCCGCAGAATGGTTTAACAGAGAGGCTGATGTTGATATCCTGTCATTGCTGATAGGATGGAAAATAGTGTGGGTTCAACAGCTGATGGTGTGACAGACAGCACATTTTTCTACTTTCAGTGGAGCAATTGCAAAATTGCAAAAGCTGTGTACAAGTGACTGGAGCCATGAAAAGTGGAGCTGCTACTGAAGATGTGTGTTTCGAATGGCTTTAACCAGCACGAGATATTGCTGGGCAAGGGAGCAGAATGACACCTGGTGATCAGTGTCCCTGTCACTGCCAGGCTCCCTTTCTCCTGGTCACCTTCCTTGTTGTTAACTCGGCAGGGGAGCAGCCTCTGTCCCTGGAGATTGTCATCATGCTGATCTGTTACTCTAGCATTGGTACTAGGAGTTGGTTGTGGCACAGAGCAGCAATCCCACATCACAGTCTGTCTTGTTGCTTGAGTTACAGAAAACAAATACCCCACAGGAAATTCTGGTCAAGTAAATGACAAAGTTCTCTTTTAAAAGTAGCTCTTTAATGAAGTTGAGGTCCAGGTAGCCAAAAATTTTAAATATTCAGCAAGGGTTGTTTCAGAACACTGTATTCAGACTTGTTCCCTCTTAGCAATCTACAATATGGCTCTATTGCATCCATGCAAAATTCCTTTTTATTTTATTCTACAGATGTTGAATTGGCTTTCACATGGATAGTATTAAATAGCATCAGATGCCAAGGTGATATAAGATAGACTAGGATAAGAGTATGGCATTCTTAAGAAAGAAAAAAAAGTTGTCAGGAAGACAGTAGCATTCAGAGAAATATAACCAGTGTATAGAAGAGCTGAAAGTTTGAGAGTTGTTTTTCTTTGCATTAAAAAATAAATCTGACACGAATTATATTGAAAGCGGAGGATATGTTCATGTGATGGAAATGTGTTATTGAAGAAGAGGATGTGTGAAAAAGAACAGTGCAAAAAGCACTGGCTGGTGTGTTGTGTGTGGAGCATCTAAGGGAGTAAAACAGCCTAAGATGCAAACTTACGGATGTTTTGGATAGTAATTGAATCTCTCTCTCCCTCTTGGCTTTCATTATTGTGTGCTATCAAATTGCCACTGCATGCCAAGGAACTTGTACTGATCAAGGTCAGTTTTATGTAAATTGTTTGGGACTGGAGAGAGCCACATTTGGGGTTACACAGATATCCCATGGGATGACTGACCTTGGAATCAACGTAAAATCTCTTCACTTTAGAATATCACTGTTTCAGATTCCAAAGTATATTTTCTTTCCCATTTGAAACATTTTTGAGGAAAACTTGGATGTCTCTTAGCAAGGATTTCACATTTGCTTTCAGTTATGGTGAGTGGGGGAAGTTGTTGGTTAAATTCCTGTTTAGCTCTATACATTGAAGATGACGATACAGCTTTGACTGCATCACCTTCACTGAATACTAAAGGTTGAATAACTTTAATTGGGGGAAAAAACAAACATGTTGACTATTTAGAGTAGAGTATTATATCTGTCTCTGGTTTTTGCCAGTTCAGATTATCAAAATTTTCCACTCTTGCAACTGTATCTGTCTCATTTCCAGAGCTTTCCTTGCCTTTCAACAAAATAAAGAGAAGTAAAGCAGGTTTGGTTTTTTTTTTTAATTTTTTGAGTACAGTTCCAGAGGCATGAATCTCTGATTTTATTTTTGTAATAAGCTTTTCATCTTTTAAATTAGTGATTATTATTCCTAACATACACTTAGGCTAAGTAGGTTGCCCATGCTAATGCATGGAAGAATTTCTTGCGGGAATGAGAAACATGAGCCCAGCATGTTACAGAAATCTTTGAACTATGTGGAGAGGCTGGCTTTTTCTATTATCACAGTGCTAAGGCAGTAACATATAATCCACTAGAAATTCAGTGACATGGCTGGGTACCTTTCTTATGTTCCCTGGCTCACTCCTCCTTCAGACCTTTGCTGTTTTTCTTGATGGGCAGAATATAGATTCTAGGGTGTGATTTACTCTCCTGGCTAATCTTGGTGCAATTTTTAATATAAGATGAGGCTAATGGCAATGTTTTATCTTCACAGCAATTTCCGATTCTTGATGATTGCTTTGGCCTATGCGATACCACTGGGTGTTTTCTCTGGCTGGTCTGGTGTTCTGGATTTGATACTAACACCCATTCATGTAAGCCAAGTAAGTATGTCCTGACTGATAAGCAGTAGCTGTTTTGTAAGTGGCATGTTTTTATTTTGCACTAGCATGCAGTTTTAACAGGTTTTTATGTTTAGCATGCTATTAATACATATGGACCACTTTACTCCCTGAAATTTTAAACAAAATGAACTGCAGCTTTGGCATCCCGAACTGTCACAGTTCTCCCTGCTGACTCTCCATCAGTGGTGAGTCTTTTCAGAACTGTACACACCTTTTGACAAGAAGGAAGAAGGGGGTAAAAAAATGGGAGTATTGTTGGCTGCTGCATCTCTAGTGAAAGAAAATAATGTGTGCCTGTGGAGAAGATGAAGTGGGGAGAAGATGATTTCTAAGCTTTTGATAGAGTATTATAAAAAAACAGAGGACATTACTCAGATTCCATAAAGAGAGGTCACATTTAGGGCATAGACTACTTAGTCATGCTTACTTGTAGTGAATTTATTTCCTTTCCTAGAAAAAGCCTTGCACTTCAGATTACTGTAGAGAGCTGTTGATAGCAGTTTGGAGCTCCTGCACAACATTTGTTTTGAAAGTAACATCATCTTATTTTCTCAGCTTTAGCACATTTCTCTGTTTTGTTTTGTTTTGTTTTTTTTTCCTGTCAGGTGGATGCAGGCTGGATTGGATTTTGGTCTATAGTTGGAGGTTGTGTTGTTGGCATAGCAATGGCAAGGTAGGAATAATTACAGGTCCTTCTCCATTTCTTCAACTGTGATTGTCATTTAGTTTATCCTCTTAAGAACAGAACTTGTTTTCTCTCATCTTCCAGAAACTTGAAATGGAAAATTCATTTTGGGGTTATAATGTGTTTCTAGTAAATCAATAATTTGTACCGTGTTAGTGGTTGCTGGAGATTGAGAACTCCATGTACATATACCTGAATTTGGAAGTCAGACTATTATTCCTGACAATGGCTTCCTGTATGCTGCTTTTAAAGACAGCTCTGGTGAATTCAGCTGCCTGGTATGAAGGAGAACCTCATAGTGACACATTTGGAAAGCATTGAAGAAATTATTGTCTGTCTCCTTCCATCAACACTTTTGGGCATATTGATTCCCAAAGGGATATAGGGAATGTAGCACAGGCAGCCTACCCACAATAACATTATGTTCCTCCACAGAGAAATTAGTCTGGGCCCATTTTGGCCAGGTTGCTGGATTCCTGCGTAACCTAACTATTTTCTGCTCTCTCCTATGGGCTACAGTATGAGTGTACCTATGCTTTTATAAATCCAGACACAGCTCTCTCTGGCCATTGTGAATGCTGATGACACGGGAGTGAAACAGCAAGAAATTGATTGCCCTTCCCAAAGGCTGCTGTTTATTCTTCACTGAGGTCCTCTTTAGGAAAAGGGATAGTGCGAGAGAGGAAAAGTCTTTCAGGAGGTACCTGAGCAGTGAGTTTATTATGTGATTAAAACCAATCACATGTTCCCATTGCTTTGGCATATCTGAGCATTGTCCTGGCTTCTCTGTGTCCAATCTTTAAACTCCAGTTTCTGCAATGAGTTTAGCAGATGTGCAGATACTTGTAATTGTTGCATCGTTGTGGCGTTGTGGATGGGGAGAGTGATCTTTTTAGGACAGAAACTAAAACTCTCTTTTTTTCACTTGCTGTGCTTCATCAGAGTACACAATGCATAAAGAAATGTGAGGTTTTACATCCTGACCTTTTGCAGGCTGCCTAGCAACTGCAACAGGGAGAGGAAAAAACTCCTGACCCAGGGAAAAAAAACAAGCGCTTCTCTCCCATCCACTCCAGATGCAGGCCAAAGGACTTCATCTATCCAAACAAAGTTCATGCCCTGATTTCCTCTAAAAAGAGTTGCTTTTGATTAGCCAAGCTCAGATACAAGGTTTTCTCTGTAAGAGAATAGATGTTTAAAAGCAACTGCTATAAGTGACACAGATGCCATAGGTTGCATGTTGAAGCAGGTAGAATGCCAGTTTACTCTTTCCCATCATGAATTAATCTCTAGTATATTTGCAACATTTTAATAGTAGAGCTTAGAAGCTCACTTAACTTTGTTAGGAGAGAATCTGCAGACTCTATGCCAACATGCAAATCTCAGTCTTTGTGGTAGATTAATTTATTTAATATATTGCCTGAGTTAAGTTTCAGGAAATGCTGGCAGTCCCTTTAACTGCTTCAAAATTGATTTCAAACTTTGTTGAATACCTGTATTTTGTAGCATTTAGTAAATTTAAAAAATACCAACAGTCTGTCTTCAAATATGTCTTTCTAACTTGGGCAATACACAGTTCACATGGGAGGGTTTGCATACAGAAGGGGAGGGAGGATGTGATTTGTCACTTCTGATGGATGACTCTCCCTCCTAGGCCTATTCAGCATTTATCTGTGTAGGGTTGAATCAATGACGAATCTGACTGTAATCTGCTGAAAGTTGTAATTAGGAAAATTAAGTAATGATTCTTGTCAAAGCTGACAAGTTGATATATTTCAGTGTCAGAACTGTGATTTGCCAAGCAAGCAGCTCTCTCCCTTAACCACTTCTCAAGAAGCTGTTAGTTTTGGGGTGGGTTTTTTTTCCTTTTTTTCTCTTCTGCTAATTTGTCAAAGCAAAATTGATGCAGCTTAGGAATTTGCTCTTTCCATTTTTGTCAATGCAGATTCTATAATTTAGAATTTTTAACAACCTGAGCCTTGCCCTGGAGTATTAGGTCCTGTACATCACAGTAGGTGTTAAATCATCTGTATTTAAAGTAATGCCCAGTTTGGAAATTTGTTTATCTATCTCATTTTCAAAATGGTGCAAGTTTTCTTCAGCGTTATACATAAATCCTTCTACTCTCCACCCACTGCTGTCGTGATAGCCATGAACTTACATGTTTAGCTAATGTGTTTGATGCATTTTTATAATTGAAAAGCCTGGCCTATTTTGGGCAGCTAGTAGGTGCTGTACCCTTTGCTGGCTGCTTTCAAATGCTACTAGTTTGAAGAAAAGCAGTGTCAAAGAGCAGCATTTGTATCATTGCAGGGAAACATAAATCTATTCCCTTTTCTCAGATTTTTTTTTTTAATTTTTTTTCCCCACATTTGCCAAGGATCATAGATATTTCTGAGGTTTTGTCCTCTGCGGCTCAGTTTCAGTTCCTGCTTCCAACCTGCAGTGTAGTCAAAATGCTGAAACTTCATGGCATGGTGATAATTTCCTTAGCAACAGGCAGTGTTGTCAGCAGTGCAGGTTTGTGATTTTAACTATAGGATACAGCCTGGGGCTGGATCTGCTGGGAGGCTGGAGACTGTCACCAGCAGTAGGCTCAGAGGTCTGTGTCTGGTGAAGTATGCACCTTCTCTCCTGTTGTGCCTACTGTTTTAGCAGCTGCAGACAATCCCTTACATGCTAGGTGATGAAAAAGGATTTAAACAGAACAAAGGTTTGAAATCAAATGCTAGGTCTGAGGATAAAAGTAATTTCTCATATTTTTTGATTGAAACAAGTATTCTGAAGAGTAGACTAGATTTACAGTCTTCTTTGTTCTCCTGTAGCCAGACAAGAAACAGAAGTCCTTCAATTACCAAGTTCAGGCTAGGTTGCTATGTCATTTTTTTCCCATTATTTCTATTGCTGGCTGAATCCAGTAGCTGCATAAACCTTCACCTTTGGGGTACATTTGACCCTTTTGGAATTCTGTGATATCTGAGAGCTCTTTGGAGCACACTGCTGCCCAAACTGGGATCTTTGTGTCAAAAAGAGTTGCAGCGGCTTGGTAGATACTTTCTCCGCTTTGCTGTTATGAATGGCTTAGATGCATATCATCCTCCCGTCCCCACATATCCCTGGTGGTGGTATAGAAATAGAGGATCCCCTAGAGATCACCCTCAGACCAGTTGTCTGTGAATGTCCCTCCAAGAAGGCTGATATTTCTCACATTGTTTCATTAGACAGGATCCACGTCACTGCCCTTGCCTGTAAGGACAGAGAACAGTGATGTTGTCTGCCAGCAGGCAATGTGAGAGTCTCTGTGGAATAAGCTGAAAGTTTACACTTTGAGATGCTTCTGCAAAGGTTTTAAAACTGCTGATTTTGACCCTAGTGATCCCAAAGAATAATTAAAGAAACTGGCAAACCAGTGAGGCGATCCTGACTCCTCGATTGGATTATCAGAAAAAAATCCACCAGTATCAGCTGACCTCTGGCTATTGGAGATGAATGCATAAGCCATTTGAACACTGCAGTCATAAACTTCTCAGATTATATGCAGCATTGATCTCCCACTACTGCTTATTGAATTACTCACTGCTAAATTCGATGTGGAATTAAAGCATGGGGAGAATCAAAATAAGAGGAAAGAAGTTGGTTTGGGGGAGCGGAGAGTGTTTGACTGCATTACTCCTACATCTCTTACGGTATACGTGGAAGTTCTCAAAATGTTGGTAGCATTTTCTATTTTATCAAGTAAGCAATAAGATATCTGCCTGTACAGGGATCTTTGTCAGAGCAGAGAAGGCAGTTAGCTGATGGACAGACAAATTTCATCATGGACCAAACTAGGTGGATTATGCTACCATTAGCCTAATCAAGGTAGGAGGCTGTGGGGGCAGAAGATATGCTTTAGAAATACACACCTAATCTGTCCATCCCAAAATCACATCTCCTCAGCAGGAGATGGTAGAAGATTACTCATGAATGAATGACATTGCCTTTTCTAATATATATTTTTCAGCAGTTAGGTTGACATCCCCTTTGAAAAGAGCGGTTGCACTGATAATTATGCCACACGAGCACTGCTCCAAAGCATTCTGTCTCCTTGAAAGAAAACGAGAAAAAAGATGAAAAAAGCAATTGTACCATCAAGTGGTATAAAGATCATAATTCCCTCTGTATAACAGCCAGACTGCCCAAGGACTTGTGGGGCTGTCCTCCCCGGGTCTGTCAGCAGGGTCTGTGTAGAAGAGGAGTAGCACCAAGCTTGTGGCTTCTGGAACTTTTCAACCCAAAACAGCCACTGGCAGAGTGACTGCTATGTAAAGAGTTCCTTCCTCGCCTAAGCCACCACAAGCTTCATCACCAATGCATCTAAGGGTTCAGAAGCTGTTCCTTGTCATCTTCAACTAGGGATTCTTTGGAATTTTTTGGAGTTTTTCCATTTCCCACAGGAATGAACCTTGACACTTAGCTATGTCTTGAATGAAACATAGCAGCCTCCTCATATGCTAATGGAGCTCTGTGTCTGCCAAGGGAGACTGGCAAACGCTGGCAAAACAGTGATGGAAGTAGTGGTGTGATATTGTGTCCTACAAATGCAGAAGAAAAAAGAAAACTTTCCTCCAAGTGTATTCATTTGATGCCTTGAGAATTACTTGAGAATTTTTCTGGTTTGGTTGTTATTTTGTGACAGCTAAAAAAATCCATGGCTCTTCAGTTTGACAGCTAGAAATATCACCATTCTATAAAAATACCTTTTTTCTATTTCTGAAAATGAGAAATGACTTTTAAATTGTTTTTATAGTCTCCAGAATATTTAATGAGAATAAACTGAATTAATTGTCAAGCATCACATTTAAATAATATGAAAATCAGAATTTGTACTGCTCTGATGTGTGCTTTTATTTTAGATTTGCAGATTTTATCAGGGGCATGCTGAAGTTCATACTGCTGCTGCTTTTATCTGGAGCAACATTAGCATCAACCTGGTTCACTCTCACCTGTCTAACTACTGTCACTCATCTGCCTTTAACCACAGGTATCAACAATGATTTTAATTCCTATTCTTTATAATTGATATTGCAGGCAAATATTTGCAGTCTTCACTTCACTATTTATAACCTGGTTTGGTATCTTTAGTGATACAGTAGTTTTACTAAGACAAAAAAAAAAGTGTTTAGAAAGTCTGTTGAATCTGAAATATCTTCACTGGCTTTGAATAACTTCATAAAAAGATTAAAAACTTAACCCAATAATAAGAACCCCAAATACACATTTAAATTTGATTTGGGGACAAAGTGTTTTTCTGTTTTGGGTCCTTTGGAATAACCAAAGTGAGAAATAAATCAAGAAAAATCAGATGAATGAGAGTAGCGCTGCATATAAGAAACAGTGCCATGTCTGGGAATTTAGGCGCTTGAAACTTACATTAGTTATTGGAAACACGTGGTGCATTTCAAACCAAGGTGACCTGTAGTGTTTTCAGCCATCTAAATCTGTCCCTGCACAGTGCTGTCCTCTTTTTTTGCACCTGCATGCAGGTTCAGGGAACTCTTCCAGCCCAAAATTAACTCAGCTTATGCCTCAAAAAGACAAGAAAAAAAGCTGTTGGCAGGAGTGGGGGAAAAGCTCAGAGGTCTAGTCAGGCTGCCAGCGAGCTGTATCCTTAGTTGAAAGCTAGCGCTGCTTAGTTCTTAAAAATCTGTCCGTCACCTTATTATCTGCACCAAGGGACTGATCCACCTGTGATTACAAGACCTTCAACAGAGTAGGAAGTTACAGTAAAACCTAAGCCACCAAGATTCAAAACCATATTTATTTAATAAAGAATTCTATGGATCCATTTTAAATAAAGTGCCTTCTTTGTTACAAGCCACTTATGCGTTCTAGGAGAAATGAAAACTTTTTTTGCCCATTTTTAATAAAAGAGTTTGGTGTGGAGAGTAGGATATAGAGTAGTGTTTTACTCAAATTAACTTTGAATTTCAGTAAGTGTCCTTGGTGCACTGCAAATGTCACAACTATAAACTAAAGTGGATACAGCAAATTGAAATACATGATCAATTCAGAAGCGACACCATCTGGATGGATAGGTCAAATTTGTGCTTTATCTTGAAATTTCAATGCTTTCAAAAATTCTGCTTAAATAAAACATAATTTAATCAATAAACAAATCAAATTTCATGATGGCTGTTGTCATACTAAATGACTACACTTTTCCATCAAATCTAAAATAAAAGCAATAAAAGCTTTTTTTTCATGCTTGCCTGCTTCATCACTACAAGCCTGCAGTAATGTAAATTTTTACAGTAACTCTATCATCTGAATTGATGCAACAAGCCAAACACATAAATGACCCTTCAAGTCTATGCATAAGAATGGAGCAGAGATGTTTCAAGAGGGGAAAGTCATTACGTACGTACTCGCCAGTGTTCCAAAACAAAACTGATGGAACTCTCTCTGATTTTATTTTATTGGGTTTTTTTGTAAAGAATTCGGCATGCAACATAGATTCTGTAAGAATTCTTATTTGTTTATAGCATTTAGGTGCATTGCACTGCTTTTTTTTTGGAAAGGTGATCCACTGTCAGGACATAAAAGGACATAGGGTATTTGAGGTTTGATGTATAGTATCCTAAACTAGCATCCCTTGATTCAACTACAGGGATTGGGTTGTACTTTTCATGCAATTACCATTTCTCTTAAAATGGATGATCCCGTAGATTAAGTTGTAATTATGTATCAGTTTTCTGTCAGTGCTGTTCTTATATATGTCACTGTAAATATTGAACCCTTCTCTTTAAAACACAAGCTTGTTTTGAATAGAAGTGCCAGGAATGTGGTGCATTCCTCAAAAAAAAAAAAAAAA